>LR812535.1:20913567-21061067 GCA_903798195.1 Danio kyathit | reverse complement strand
AAAGTTTTATTTTATTTTTGGGAAAATAACAAAAATAATAAATATTTATATTTGTGTAATTCAATTGTAAAAACGTTTAAGCAATAATAATAATAATAATAATAATAATAATAATAATAATAATACAGCTAATATTTCTGTACTTTTATTTTATTTTTGGGTATAAAAAAGGAATAACATCTTAATAACATTTTTAAAAAATTATAACAAATTTACTTTGCCTTTGCTTTGATGACAGTACATGACATTTTACTAGCTATTGTTCAAGATCCCATACTAGTAATTAGCTTAAAGTACAATTTAAAGACTTAATTGGGTTAACTAGGCAAGCTGGTTTAATTAGGCAAGTCATTGGACAACAGTGGTTTATTTTTTTATTTTATTTATTTAGACAATGCTCATTAGGCAATTTGAGACAATGCTCATAATCAACAGTAAAGACTGTAGATACGCACCTAAAAATATTTTTATTTTAAAATATTCCAGCCAATGTTAAAAAACGAGACTTTCTCCAGAAGAAATAAAAATGATAAGAAATACTGTTAAAAAAAAAAAAAAAAAAAAGAATAAAATTTTCACAAAGGGTTAATAACTTTGGCTTCAACGTAAAATGTATACATGTGTGCCTGTGTCTATATAGATACAGTATGTCTGTTTAAAAAAAAAAAACTGCTATATTTCATATTATGACTAGTACTAGAATAAGTATGCATTGTACAATACCTGAAATAAAGTGTTCACTGATGATTTTTACAAATAGCAAACAGCATTTGTATGAAATTAAGAATCAAATTTCAATGGAGAGTTTGTGAATCAGAATCCAATCGAATTGGGAGATCTGAATCAATACCCAGCTGAAGTGCAGACACAATAAAGCCTCCAGCAGGGACTCTTCCATCTGTAAAGGCTGTGAAATGTGATCCTCTGAGCATCCGATTATTCATATATGCTCGCCGAAAAAGAGCATGTGCTGGTCTGTCTCTCCAAATGTTCTGTAATCAGGAGAAATCAATAGGTTTCAGAGCACTTTGCCTCAGATTTATCTCCATCTCCTGACAGCTGTGTGTCCATCTGAAGGCCAGCTCAATGCTCCAACCAACAGAACAGAACAGAGGCTCAGTCACTGGCAAAGCAAAGCAGCGGGATAAAGGGGAAAAGTGTTTGGATTACACTGTCTTCTAGAAAATAAGCAATGCTGGAGTACTGTAAAGGATGTTTGAAAAGGTTGAAGGAAAATATAAATATATAATACAATAACTGGTTAAAAAAAAAAGGATAAAACAACAACAACAACAATAATAATAATAATAATAATAAAAATAATAATAATAATAATAAATTACATATTTAATATTTTTGTAAAGTTTTATTGTATTTTTGGGAAAATATATATTTAAAAAATGTAATGAGTAACAAAAATAGCAGCAACAACAACAATAATAAATATATTTATACTTGTGTAATTCAATTGTAAAAACATTTTAAGCAATAATAATAATAATAATAATAATAATAATAATAATAATAATAATAATAATAATAATAATAATAATAATACATTTCATATTTCTGTACTTTTGTTTTATTTTTGAGAAATAAATAATTAAAAAAACTCATCGGTAGAAAAAAACATCAACAACAAAAATATTACGTTTATATTTTATACTAAAATTTTAAAAAGTTTTAAGAAATATTAATAATAATAAAAAATAATAATACACATTTTATATTGTACAAATATTTTATTTTTTGGAAATAAATATTTTAAAAATATCATCAGAAACAAAAGCAGCAGCAACAACAACAACAACAACAACAATAATAAATATAATTATATTTATGTAATTTAATAATAATGATAATATTAATAATAATAATAGTAATAATGATGATGATGATTATGACAATGATGATTTTGGGTAATAAAAAATCTGCAAAAAAACATCAGCAAAAACAGCAACAACAAAAGTAATACATGTTTATATTGTTATACAAAATTTAAAAAAAAAAAGGTGTAAGCAATAATAATAATAATAATAATAATAATAATAATAATAATAATAATAGAATATTTATTATTTATAAGGTTTTTTTTATATATATATTTTTTGTTTTATAAAAACTATGACTTTTACAGCCAGTAAGCATTATTATCAATTACAACAACAATAATAGATACTAAATATTTAATATTTTTACAATACAAATGCAAAGCTACAAAGGTAATAATAGCATAATATCCTGCTAAAAAAAATAAAATAAAGGAAACACTTAGAGTTACATTGTGTTGTTTGAGTGTTCCCTTTATTTTTTTGGGCAGTGTATAATAAGAGAGTCAGTTTCTCACGGAAGTGGGAGAGGGAAAGCAGAGCAGGGAAAAGGGGGAAGCTCTGGATTACACTGGTCTCCAAGGCAACAGGCAATGCTGGAGTATATAAAGACTGTATGATAGTGCTGGCAGAGAGATCTTTCACTCTCCAGAAGAAGCACGGCCTCTGAAGATGCTGGAGTCCATTATGAGCACAAACGTTAATCCTATCAACTCCAGAGCAAAACCAAAGACCCGCTATTATGAACCAGATCACCCCCTCCTCCTGCTCTCCCCTCGACTCCACTGTCCACAGTCCTGCTTTCAGAATCACCACTTTAAAAAATCCAATCCAAAGTCAAGTTTTGAATTTGGTGATATCTGGCAACCATGGTCTTTGGTAGAAATAACCTTTTTTTCCATTTCTTTCTAACGACCTTTCATACTTAAAGAAATCCAAATAATATTAATATTACTAACCCTATTAAATTTCAATGTACAACTCAAAATATGAGAGGAATATCATCCGGTGACATACTAATATTGGTTCATTCATTTATTCTCCTTCGGCTTGGTCCTTTATTTATCAGGGGTTTCTACAGCAGAATGAACAGCCAACTATTCCGGCGTATGTTTTACACAGAGGATGCCCTTTCAGCTGCAACCCAGTACTGAGAAACATCCATACACTCTCACATTCACACACACACTCATACACTACGGCCAATTTTTGTTTTACCCAATTCACATATACCGCATGTGTTTGGACTGTGGAGGAGCACTTGGAGGAAACCCAAACAAACACAGGGAGAACATGCAAACTCCACACAGAAACGGCCCAACTGGCCTAGCCGGGATTCGAACCAGCGACCATCTTGCTGTGAGACGACAGTGCTACCCATTGAGCCACCATATGTCGTCCTGACATACTAATATTTCTTCTTTATTATAATTGCTTTTTTAAATTTACATTAAATTCTGTATATGTGCAGTTTTCAATTCATTTTCATATATTTCATAAATAATTCATATTTTATTTATAACATTTTTATCTGCTTTTCATTTTTATTAGTCTTTTAGGCAGATTTATTTTTATTTTAGTTTTGCTTAATTTACTTCCAGTAAAAAGAAATGAATAATTTAGCCATTTTTATCTAATTATTTGACTTTTTACCCTTTATTATTATTAATATTTTTAACAATGTGTCCTAACTACATGCGCAGTGATATTTTCCATGTTAAAAAGGAGTTTCTCTCCTAACCATCTGCGACAGCAACATGCTATTATGTTAGTTTCTATTTCTGTGACATCGTGGCTGAACAACAGCATAAACTACTATGACAATAATCAGCTCAGGTGCTGATATGTGCTTTATTCTGTTTTAAATGTTAACTCTAGTTAGTCCAAATCAACAGCATCAATCACTCAGCGTGTGCTTTAATAATGTCAAAGAGCTTTATTATTTATTTATTCGATTATATGTTCATTTGTATGACCTTATTCCTACATTTTAGTACAATTTCCTCATCTACCAATGAGAGGTAGGGTTAGGGGACAATACGTTTTCTGACAATACGTAATATAGTTACGTTTTACTTATGAAATCAGGCAGGATGAATTAAACAGGGGATTGGGGACATAACTATACTGATAGACGAATTTTAGCATATACACTGTAAAAAATATCCGTAAATTAGCAGTTTTTCTATTTTTTGTGATTTGTGTTTTTATT
The DNA here is from genome assembly GCA_903798195.1 of Danio kyathit. Classification (NCBI taxonomy): domain Eukaryota; kingdom Metazoa; phylum Chordata; class Actinopteri; order Cypriniformes; family Danionidae; genus Danio; species Danio kyathit. The sequence continues at coordinate 21,057,026 of LR812535.1, read as the reverse complement.
TTTCCCCATTTATTAATGCCTTTTAATTGCATTATGAGACCTTAATTTTTCTTCCGACAATTTTTAACCTTAAAAAACAAATCAAAAAAGTGACTTTTATTAAAAATTTTTATAGGTTAAAGTGATATATTGGGCTCTGTTTGGCGCGAATTGTTGCTATTTTCAGACCAACGCAACCCTAATCGGTCTATAATAGAGGTGTGTTAAGGCGCATTGTTGGCACATTGCTATTTTGAGGAACTAAAACAGACTGCACAATTGACCAGCTGAAAGCAGGTCTAAAGTCCAGCGCAGAGCGTGTAAGTTGTGCGCCTTAAACACCTACACTTTGCTTAAAACACACAGGATGTACAGCAATACACAAATATCTTTACAAATGAAAAAGAATTCCATGCCTTCTCATGTCAGGGCGCTTTTTTTCAGTTTATTCAAGACAATTTGCTTTTTTATAATGTTGTTATTATTATTAGTATTATTTATTAAATGCATATTTATATTTGCTTTAATAAAAACAAGTTTAGATTTGTCCAGCTGTCGAGTTTTAGAGATGTCTGCATCACCATATTAGGCATAAGAACAGGACATGTGTTTGGATTTTACTATTTCATTATTATTGTTCATTTATTCGTTTGCTGGAAATTAGAACTGAATTTAGAAATAGTTTTGAAACAAATCTTTGCCCTTAAGAAACTAAATTAAATATGTAGGCTGACGGATGTCTTTAGTGGAGTGCGCACAACACCGTTTCCTTATCCACGAAAGTAAAGAAGTAAAGAGAAAGTAAAGAGGCTGAATGGAGGAGGCTTGTTCTTTATCCTTGCTGCAGATGGTCCGTTTACTGCTTTCTTGCTAGTGAAGCATTCAGTATTTGACTTACAAAGTCGTCATGTAAATAGCAAATGCGCCAAGGCGCGACTCAACTGACTCTTAAAGGGAATGGGACAGTTTAATGCCATTCCATTGCATTGATTGGTTTAATGCATGTTATTCTCAAAACACACCCATAACTCATTAAGAGAAAAAGCACAACCTCGTTAGACCATGCGATGTGGCGCAAAGCGTATTTTTCCTTCCTTAAAATAGCAAAAGTGGATTCGGACATGCCCTTAATGCTTTCGTGCCATGCGCTTTAGACTACATTGTTAAAATAGAGCCCATTGTCTGGCTTGGTATTGTATATTACGCTACAGAAACCTTGTAATAAACTGTCAGCAGATTTTCTGTTATTTTGCAGACTTATTTCTCTATATGTTATATTTCGTATACATTATATTGAAACAGTCGACAGAGCTGAGATCAAGGTCCCATAATGCAATTCAACTTGCAAATTCACTTGTGAATCACAAAATACAGAAACGGTCAATTAACAGATCATTTTTAAATTATAATAATAACAAACTTCCTAGCAATGTCCCAAAACACCCTAGCGACCACTAACCAGCTTTCTAACTACAACATAGCAACCACTCCGAAGAACCAAAGAATTCTGGCAAGTTTTACTTTAGAAAAGCAGTTTTACAGTGAAAGTGAAACTGTGAGCAGGAAGAAACCGGATCCTGCTAGACAAAAACAAAACAAACAGAAAAAATCCCAGCGTTTCTGCAGACAGGCACTTCACTCTGCTGGTGCAGTTTGCTGACTTCCTGTACTGAGTGTGTTAATGCTCTCTCGGTAAGGTGATCTATATAAATGCAGACATCGACCGTGCTGAAACATGGATAAATCAAGGTGTCCAAAAGGACATCATTGCTGTGGTCTCCAAATCCCAGCAGTCATCAGCCGCTAATGTCCTCATCTCTTCGGAGGCTCTGCGGTTTAAATCACAGAGTGTGCTGAGCTCGCTCTCTGATTGGCTGAGACGTGATGACCTCGTTCATATCAGCTGAATTCTGCACACAATGGCGTTTTTAAAAGCGAGTCTATATGGTGCAGGATTGTTCACCTTCACGGGCTCTCGGAGCTTCGGGAAGGGCTGGAAAGGTCATTGGTAATGAGGATGTTTGGGGAGGGAAAAGCATGGCTGTTGTTGGATCTATTGAGTGAGATGAGTTCAACACATCATCCCATTCAGCTCTCTGTCTTTCAGCGTTCAGTTTTTCTAAGGATGTGCAACTTATTTTGATGGTTGAGCAAAGAATGAAGATCCACTATGGCACTGCTTTATGAAGAGCAATGCCATAGTGGATAGCATTGCTCTTCATGGAATGGTACAAAAAAATTATATATAAAAAAATAATTCTAACTAACAGATTGCAACGCAACCATGAACAGCAAACCATACTATGGTTAATGGATTACATAAATCAGAAGAATAATCAATTATTTTAATTATGATCTTCATATGAATACCGGCATCTGCACCAAATTTTGCTCAGTCTGGGCCTCTCAATTAAAAGCTTCCTAAATATATCATACTACACTACATGAGACAATGTCCTGATGTTTAAAATATGATACTTAAAACATATAAAAAGTATATCTATAAATAATTTAATTAAATAACAAATATATTTCAAGATTCAACTGTTCCATTTTAAAAAAAATGCTTTCCAAAAAAATTAAATAAAAACATCAATTTGACAAAGTGCATCAAAATTGAATAAAATGCACAAAAACAAATTACTTAAAAAAAATTATATATATATATATATATAAATATATATATATATATATATATATATATATATATATATATATATATATATATATATATATATATATATATATATATATATATATACACACACACATATACACACACACACACACACACACACTGTTGAAGTCAGAATTATTAGCCCCCCTTTAAATTTATTTTTCTTTTTTAAATATTTCCTAAATTATGTTTAACAGAGGAGAGAAATTTTCACAGTATGTCTGATAATATTTGTTCTTCTGGAGAAAGTTATATTTGTTTCATTTCGGCTAGAATAAAAGCAGTTTTTAATTTTTTAAAAGCCATTTTTAGGTCAAAATTATTAGCCCCTTTAAGCTATATTTTTTTTCAATAGTCTACAGAACAAACCATCGTTATACAATAACTTGCCTAATTACCCTAACCTGCCTAGTTAACCTAATTAACCTAGTTAAGCCTTTAAATGTCACTTTAAGCTGTATAGAAGTGTCTTGAAAAATATCTAGTCAAATATTATTTACTGTCATCATGGCAAAGATAAAATAAATCAGTTATTAGAAATGAGTTATTAAAACTATTATGTTTAGAAATGTGTTGAAAAAATCTTCTCTCCATTAAACAGAAATTGGGGAAAAATAAACAGGGGGGCTAATAATTCAGGGGGGTTAATAATTCTGACTTCAACTGTATATACTTATTTATATAATTATATTTAAACACATAATGAACAATTAATTAAATAGTTGAATACAAGAATATTGAATAAAAAATGCTCAAAAAACAAATAAAAAAAATAAAACGATGAAAATAAATGATGAAAATAAATTACATAGAAAACTATCTTATAATAAATAATTAAATAAATATTAATTTAAATCTATTTCAAGATTCAATAAGCTGTTCCATCTAAATAAATTGGTTTTCAAAAATATATTTTGCCTGAATATGTTTTTAAACATCCGTCATCAAATTGCATAAAAAATGCATCAAGAACTAAAAATGCTCAAAAAACAAATGCATGCTTTAAATATTCTTATATATTTAGTCATCCTGATTTTCCCATAAGTTTCGTTTGTACAGTAAATGTAGAATAAAAAAAATACAAAACTAACCTAAAATAAGAAACTGAGTTCACCACAAAGAGCGTCAACAATCAACACTACAGTTCAACACCAAAACTGCTCCCGATATTGAGAAAAGAACAAAAGAAAAGAAAAAAAACTTGGTTTGCTAATGACCTGTGTAATCCTAATTAAAGAGGATTCCTTAGCAGAGCCTGGAGTCTGGATCCAGAGTACAGCAGATACAAAAGTAAAGGCTGATGACATGATAAACGGAGACAGCGCAGTTTATGTGCGCTTCGTGACGGAGGGAGGCCAGATCAAGCCCTGCTGAGATTTAAACCCACAAAACTGGCTCACTCTGTCTCTGTTGTTTATTCTTACACCTTCGCCGCACGCCGAGATCATACACAAGCAATATGGAGTCTCCCACGGCTGAAACATACGGACACGAGCTGAGAGGAATCAAATCTGTGACTCAAGCCTGTGCTGGAAGTGAACAGACTCACACATGAACATCACACTCTGAACAAACTGACCTTTAATGCGGCTGCTGTAGCGCATTTCTGTCTGTCACCTGTTAACTGCATCGAAAGGGCCGCTCACATTATAGATACTGCGTCTGAGAGGCTGTATGCAAATGAGATGGGCAAGTGGGTGGAGTCTTTATGTCAATAAAAGAACAAGAGAATTGATTATAAAATATTACTCCAAATTATTTTATTAATGTAAACTAATGCATGCATATAAATAAATATATTGCTATTTTTATAGATATTTTGGAATTTAACTATATACATTATCAAATATGCTTTAATTATAATGATAAAAAACTATCTTTTTTCAGTTTACTCAATTATTGGAGCAATGTTGGTGTCAGTAAGATTTTTATGTTCTATAAAATTATGTATGCAAATGAGATGGGCAAGTGGGCGGAGTCTTTAAGTCAATTTAAAGAGCAAATGATCTGACTAATTTAAAACTGAAAATTATTTTATAAATATATATTATATAAATTTTATAAATATATTGCTATTTACATATACACTCACTGGCCACTTTATTAGGTACACCTTACTAGTACCAGGATGGACCCCCTATTGCCTTCAGAACTGCCCAAATCCTTCGTGGCATAGATTCAACAAGGTACCAGAAAATTTCCATAGTGATTTTGGTCCATATTGACTTGATAACATCACGCAGTTGCTGCAGATTTGTCGGCTACACATCCATGATGCGAATCTCCCGTTTCACCACATCCCAAAGGTGCTCTATTGGATTGAGCTCTGGTGACTGTGGAGGCCATTTGAGTACAGTGAACTCACTGTCATGTTCAAGAAACCAGTCTAAGATGATTTGAGCATTATGACATGGCGTGTTATCCTGCTGGAAGTAGCCATCAGAAGATGGGTACACTGTGGTCATAAAGGGATGAACATGGTCAGCAACAATACTAAGGTAGGCTGTGGCGTTGACACGATGCTCAATTGGTACTAATGGGCACAGAGTGTGCCAAGAAAATATCCCCCACACCATTACACCACCACCACTAGCCTGAACTGATGAGACAAGGAAGGATGGATCCATGCTTTCATCCTCTAATATCCTATTTTGGTGAGCCTGTGCGAATTGTAGCCTCAGTTTCCTGTTCTTAGCTGACAGGAGTGGCACCCGGTGTGGTTTTCTGCTACTGTAGCCTATCCGCCTCAAGGTTCCATGTGTTGTGTGTTCAGAGATGCTCTTCTGCATACCTCGGTGGTAATGAGTGGTTATTTGAGTTACTGTTACTCTATCAGCTCCAACCAGTCTGGTCATTCTCCTCTGACCTCTGGCATCAATAAGGCATTTGCGCCCACAGAACTGCCGAGGTTGCTGAAAGATATTTTCTCTTTTTCCGACCATTCTTTTTAAACCCTAGAGATGGTTGTGCGTGAAAATCCCAGTAGATCAGCAGTTTCTGAAATACTCAGACCAGCTCGTCTGGTACCCACAACCATGCCACGTTCAAAGTCACTTAAATCACCTTTCTTCCCCATTCTGATGCTCGGTTTGAACTGAAGCTGATCGTCTTGACCATGTCTAATGCCTAAATGCATTGAGTTGCTGCCATGTGATTGGTGATTAGAAATATGTGTTAACAAGCAGTTGGACAGGTGTACCTAATAAAGTGGCCGGTGAGTGTTTACATTTTATACTTAAACTATATACACTATTAAATATGCATTAATTATAATATCAGTAATAAAAAATCAACAGTATTAAACTATCAACAGTACTAAACAGTTCCTAAACTATCGGAACAATGTTGGTGTAAGATTTTTATGTTTTATAAAAATAACATAAAAAATAATGTTATTATGGATTGCAATGTATGAACATACATATATATATATATATATATATATATATATATATATATTATATATAATAAATTATTACAATCTATTAAAATATTATACATAAATTATAAATATTAAAAATGTATTCAATTATTTGAGGCGGTTCATTCCGCTGTGGTGACCCCTGATAAATAAAGGGACTAAGCCGAAGGAAAATAAATGAATGATAAATTATTTGAATATCTGAAATCTGAGGGATCAAAATACTATGAAAATCATATTTAAAGATGACGAAAATAAGTTGTCAGCAATGCATATTAATCAACTACACATCTTTTTATTTTTAACATTTATTTTAGTTTACTTAATTATTGGAACAAGGTTGGTGTCAGTAAGATTTTTATGTTTTATAAAATAATATTTAAAAACATTTTATAAATGAAAAAATATGTGTATTAAAATGTACTAACATATTGTAAATATAGTAGAAATATTAAAATGTATTCAAACATTATACATATATTATAAATATAAAAAATTATTAGGTTATTTGAATAGCTGGAATCAGAGTGATCCAAAAAATCTAAATAGTGAGCAAATCATATGTAAATTGTCCAAAATAAGTTGTCAGCAACGCATATTAATCAGTTTTAGATAGTTTAATAGTCAATTATTGGAATAAAGTTGGTGTCAGTATCTTTTTTATGTCTTATAAAAAAAATGAAAATATTATGTAGATTAAAATGTATTAACATATTATAAATAAAGTATAAATATTACAATGTATTAAAATATTATAAACATAAATTATACAATTATTAGAATATCTGAAATCTGGGATAAAAAAAATCTAAATACTGAGAAAATCATATTTACAGATTTCTTTAAGTTCTCACCAATGCATATTATTAACAAAAAAAAATGTTTTGATATATTTATGGTAGGAAATATTGAAAATGTTGTCATGGAACATGATCTTTACTCATATTTTTAGCATAAAAGAAAAATGTATAATTTTGACCCATACAACGTGTTTTTGCCTATTGTCAAAAATATTCCAGTGCAACACAAGACTTTGTAGTCCTGGATAACATTAAAATTACAAAAAATATCTTAAAACATTATTATTTATCATTATTATTATTACTTAAGGGCGTCACGGTGCAAAAAGGTTGCTGGTTTGAGCCTCGGCTGGATCAGTTGGTATTTCTGTGTGGAGTCCAAAGACATGCGCTATAGGTGAATTGGGTAAGCTAAATTGTCCGTAGTGTATGTGTGTGAATGAGTGTATGGATGTTTCCAAGAGAAGGGCATCCACTGAGTAAAGGGCATCCTGCTGGATAAGTTGGCGGTTCATTCCGCTGTGGCAACCCCGGATTAACAAAGGGACTAAGGCGACAACAAAATAATTGAATCATTATTACTTAATATTTAAAATTTAAAGAATTATGTTTCTAATTTTCAGAAATTAGCTACTGCTCATAGATGTTTTTAGAGGTTTCCATGTGATCTGAGGGACTTCCAGCATGTTGCTATGCAGTTGGGATTATCAAGTGGTTTCTAGGATATGATTGCTAGATTCACACCAAAATGATGCAGTCTTTAAGCAAATTGAAACATTATTTATAAACAGTGCAGGACAAAGCTTTGCATTGAAGTGCCAAACGTAAGTATGAGCAGCAGACGCTGACAAAAAAAGGCATCGCACCCCCGCTGTGCACATTTAGTTCATTTGAAAAAAGCTGCTGGTAATCTTGGATGGAGACAAACAGACAGTCAGATATCCTGAGGACTGCGGAGGTTCACTTGCGTACATCAGCCACCTGAAACTCTGCCAAAAACCTCTCCAAACGCAGACAATTGACAAAAGACGCTGATTTCCATAATCAGATGGTAAAGATTTCGAACACACAGATTATCTCATTTTAACAACACTCCTCACCCTGACAGACTTACATTCAACACACAATTTCAGACACACTGCTCTGTGGGTGAAAAGAGCTAATGATGAAGCACTTATGGGCTATATCTGTAACAGACTAACAGACAAGTCGAGCAATCTCTGAAATTGCTCAATTGTACAGCTCAAATGACAGCATTAGCTGCAATTATCCTTTCATCTGCCCAACGTTAGTCTTGTTAAAAGCGGTAGTCCTGACTCAGATATGAAGCGCTAAGCCGTTTCTGCTGTAAAGGACGAGTTGACCACCAAATTAAACGTGTGGAATTATTTTCTCAGCCTCGTGTCATTTTTGTTTGACCTTCAATCCGTCATGCGACTCCCGATTTTTGAAGAATTGCGATGGTTGGTTTTTCACTGCTGTTCGATGATTTATTTTTGTGTTTTTGAAAGAAGGATTGTATGTGCAAAGAATGCTGTCAAATTTGACTTTATTTATTACTATATATTTTTGAATCATCACCACAATTTAAATTTCATTACATTTTTTTCTCATTTTCTGCTCGTGAAACATCAATTATTATAAGAAATGTTGAAAATGGTGTGAAATTGCACAAATTTGTAAACTATAGATGATTTCTTTCAAATTTAAAATAAAAATGATGTAATTTAGCTTTTGTTTTTGTTTAAATTATTAAAAAGTTGCCATCTTTTTAGACATTTATATTTATAAGTTCTGTAATCTTTATTTGATAGAATACCCCAAAATTCAATCTCAACAAAAGAAAACCTTTGTTCTTCTGAACAGCTGTCATTTTGTGAAACAAATGCTCTAAATTACAATATTTTTATTATAGATTTTTAAGAATGTTATCAGACCTTTATAAATCATATCTCATATATTTAGACCCAATCCCAATTCTACCCCTTAGCCCTTCCCCTTCCCCCTACACCTCGTTTTGCATGTTCACATAAAGGGGTAGGTTCCAGTCCTCTTTAGCTTGAAGGCGTAGGGCTAAGGAAACAGAGATTTTTCAGGATCACACTTGAAACCAAGGGGTCCAAAAACCTTCTAGAACACACCATCTACAACGCCAGCATGGCTGCACATGGAATTCAGGACATGCACAAATTAGTATGTTTTGTCATTATTATGAATTTTTACAACAAACAAACGTATTTTTTAATACATTCATAACATCGTTTGTGTTTTACCGTCATGCTACAAAAAAAGGGTAAAACAAAATCCGCTAAATTTCGCCATCTATACTCCCTAATAATAACTTTATAGCACTCCCACAACATTCTGACACTCGATGACACTCGAATCCCCTGTCAGAAACGTCTAGTGGCTGACAATGACCTTTTTACAGTGTCTGCTATAATGTTAATGTTGTATTGTGTGTTTACATAGATGAATATGGCCACGATGTAAATACACAGTATAGTTGCAAGCTTATTGCCACATTATATTGTTATGACAACATCATTGCCTTCAGTGATTTCCTGAAGATAAATACAAAAAAATAACGCAACAGTTGTCGCGATCGTCTGATCTCATATGAAGCTAGAGCAATGACATATGGTGACGTGTGCAGATGCTGTAGGGCCGTCCCAATTCTTAGGGGTAAAATTTGAAGCCCTTCCACTTCACACTCTGTTTTGAGGGCCAAGGGGAAGGGGAAGGGATACAAAAATAGATTATTGTATCTATAGCTACATATACAGTAAATCTGACAAGCTGCTCTTTAAAAAAATTAAAGATTTTTCCAAATTTAAAATAATAGCATTTATTTGAAACTAAATTCATTCATCCTCCTTCGGCTTAGTCCCTTTATTCATCAGTGGTCGCCACAGTGGAATGAACCACCAACTTATCCAGCATATGTTTTGCAAAACGGATGCTCTTCCAGCTGCAACCTATCACTGGCAAACACCCATACTCTCTCACATGCACACACATACACTACGGCCAATTTAGTTTATTCAATTCACCTATACTGCATATCTTTGGACTGTGGGGGAAACCGGAGCACCCAGAGGAAACCCACGCAAACAAAGGGAGAACATGCAAACTCCACACAGAAATGCCAACTGACCCAGCCAAGGCTCGAACCTGTGAACTTCTTGCTGTGAGGCAACAGTGCTAACCACTGAGCCACTGCATCGCCCTATTTGAAACTAAATTATTTAAATAATTTTTATTGGTGCTAAATCTGTTAATATGTTAAAAAAATGCAATAAAATAAAATAAATAAAAGCACTACAAAATTAAAAGATGTTTATCTTTTTAATGTACTGAAAAAACATTTACCTTTCAAATTTTTGCTTTTGCAGAGATTAATATTAACAACCATACATATCTAAAGTTCCAGATTAGCACCATGTCATCATGTCTGATTGATTCCGTTCATTCATTCATTCATTCATTTTCTTTTCAGCTTAGTCCCTTTATTAATCAGGGTTCGCCACAGCGGAATGAACCGTCAACTTATCCAGCATATGTTTTACACAGCGGATGCCCTTCCAGCTGCAACCCATCACTGGAAAACACCAATACACTCTCATTCACACATATACACTACAGACAATTTAGCTTACCCATTCACCTATAGCACACGTCTTTGGACTTGTGGGGGAAACCGGAGCACCCGGAGGAAACCCACGTGAACACACTGGGAGAACATGAAATGCCAACTGACCCAGCCCAGGCTCAAACAGGCGACCTTCTTGCTGTGAGGCAACATCGCTAGCCACCCGGTCACCCCTACACCTTGATTGATTCCAATTCCAATAAAAAAAATATAGTATTGGAGCAGATATTGACTGTACTGTACACATTCACACACATATACTGTAGTTGTACTTTTTTAACCTCTGACTGATCTAAATGATCCTATACAGTACTTTTTTTATGATACTTTTGGAACTTTATGAACTTCAGCATTATTTATGGATCGTAAAAGTCAAAATTTCTCTTTCTTGGTTTTATTTAAAGTTAACAAATAAAGTCAAATGGCTCGGAACCACATGTGGGTAAGTAAAGGATGAAGTCTATTTTATGTTTTTAGTGAACTACTCCATTAGTGCAGGGGTGTCCAAACTCTGTCCTGGAGGGCCCGTGTCCTGGAGAGTTTAGCTCCAACTTGCTTCAACACACCTGCCAGGAAGTTTCTAGTATATGTAGTAAGAGCTTGATCAGTTGGTTCAGGTGTGTTTGATTAGGGTTGGAGCTAAACTCTCCAGGACACCGGCCCTCCAGGACCGAGTTTAGACACCCCTGCATTAGTGCATTCCTTTGACAGGACGCATGGTGTTAATGTTGCATTCTTTCAACCATTACAACATGATAAAAATCTTCCACTATTGAACAATAATCATAAAACACATTCACCAAAGTCTACCACCAAAACTTTGCATAAACCCAAGCAAGCGATAAATGATGTTTCAGGGTTTAATCTCCATGCCGCTTTCATTAACAGCAAAATTCAGACTGTAGGAAGTATTGATCGGCAGGTAGTGTGGTGTCAGATTCCCTGGTGGCCGAATGCGTAACCTTTGGTAAGAAAGCGAAAAGCTAGCAACTAGCAAAAAGTTGGCCTGTTGACGTCAAAGAAAGGCTTGCGTGCAAATCTCCTGCAGCTTCCCTCGCAACCAACATCTGTCCACCGGGAACACAACAGCTGGCCAGAGAACATGTCAGCGAGCAGCGCGGCTTTATCTTACATCAACCTGCTTTTTTTTTTGAGAGAGAGCGGGATAAATCGTGTCACATGGATCAGCGTGATCATCGCAACCCTTCATGAATTTGAATAGACGATGACTGGAGAGCTGGAATTCATCTTTATTTCTATATCGCTTTTTACAATGCAGATTGCGTCAAAGCAGCATAACTAGATGAAGTTCCAGCTAAATAAAACTGCTTCAGTTTAGTTTTCACAGTTGAAGTTCAGTTCAGCTCAGTGTAATGTAAATGTCACTTCTGAAAACTAAAACACTGAAGAGCAACTCTAATAAACTTTATATTATATCCATATATAATAATACTTTCCCCCCCACATATACAGAAGCTATGGCAAAACAATTACAAAGGTAATAGAAAATTCTCTTTCTGTCATTCATTTATTTTCCTTCGGCTTAGTCTCTATTTCAGAGGTCGCCACAGCAGAATGAACCGCCAACTAATCTGGCATATGTTTTACACAGCGGATGCCATTCCAGCCACAACTCAGGACTGGGAAAGACCCATACACTCTCATTTACACACACACTTATACACTGCGGGCAATTTAGTTTATTCAATTCACCTACAGCGCATGTCTTTGGACTGTGGGGGAAACCCAAACGAACACGGGGAGAACATGCAAACTCCACACAGAAATGCCAACTTCTGGTGTTCTGACATTTTATCCTACCCATCAAATTATGCTACCAACACTGTATTTGAATTGTTCTGAGGTTGGGGTTAGGGATTAAGTAGGTTAAAGTCTGATGGGTAGCATATTGCGTCAACAAAACATGCTAGCTACTTTTTGAATGGGAGGTAGAACAATCTGACAAGGTTGGACAAATTGACAGAATGCTGGTGCTGGTCATATAACATTTCTTACAAATGAAAAATAATAATATATCAATTTAAAGCATTTTCTTTCAATTGACAAATGACAATCGGTCAGAATAATACATGTTTTCATTGGTTGTGATTGAAAGTCAGGGTTATTTTGCCAAATATAGAATTATTTAAAAAAAAGTTAAAACATTGGTAATTGTGTTGTCTAAACATGAACATAAATGAGAAAGGTAAGATGAAATTTCAGTTAGCAGTTTGCAATAATATGTTTTTTTTTTTTGGGTCTTTGTTATAAAATCTAAATGTACAAATGGTGATTTACAGTAACCATTTAATATGTCAAAGATTCCAAAAGGATAAAATATTTCTCATATAAAGCTCATGTATGTCTCATGTAAAAAGAAGAGATAAGAGATAAGACGAATGATGTGTGTGTGTGTGTGTGTTGGGGGGGGGGGGGGGTTATGGGATGGGGTGGGTTAATCTTGAGCTTCATCCTGCTCCATTTCGTTGTGTGTTTGAGAAAATCTTTTTTATTATTATTATTATTTTGTAAACTACTGATGACACTATCAAATTTAAATTAAATAAATAAATTACTCTTTCTAATTTTATTATTTTTCTATTTAAAATTGCCATCTTTTCTATACATTTATTCTCATTTATCGAAAATACAATACAAATATTTTAATCAGAAATCAGTATTTGATAAAATACCCTGATTTTCAATCTCAACAAAAGAAAAATTGTTATTCTAAAACAGTAATTTTCAAAAAAATAAAAATAAATAAAAAAGCACTCATTGACGATATTTTTATAAAAAATGAAGAAGAAATATTACCATACAGTAATCCTAACAATGTACTTTTTCCATAGCTTTATATAGAATTGAAGGCAAAATGATTAGCGTTCCTGTGAAATTGTAATTTTTTTGCAAATATTTACCAAGTGCTTTTTAACATAGAGAAGACTTTGTGAACACAATTTTAAACAAATACATTTAAATAGTTTTTATAACTTATTTATTTTGTCTTAGCCATAATGACAAATATACTACACTGTAAAAAAATGCTGGGATCCACACAACAGATTTGTGTTGGGACAACATGAAGGAATTAATTTAAAGCATTAGTTTTTTTGTTTTTTTTTCACAAATTTAAATGGATCGAACATAAAACAAGTAAGTCATGCCAAAAAAAAAAACCTCAAGAATTGTGCTGTTTTAGCTCATTTTAAAAAAGCAGTTCCAACAAACACCGTTTTTTGTGTATTATATACTAGCTTAAAGTGCAATTTTAAGGCTAATTAGGTTAAAAAAAATAAAAATTCTTAAACGGGTGGTCCACTATAATATCATATTTTAAATTTTAGTTGATGTGTAATGTAGCTGTGTGAACATAAACAACATCTCTGAATGTAATACGGTCAAAGTTTAATGCAAAGGGAGACATTGGCTTTTACAGAGTTACAGTAACTTAGCAAAGGCTACAGCAAACGAAGTTTGGGGACTACAAAAAAATACATCCGGGTTAGGAGGGTTAGTTCACAAGCGCTTCAGGTTACAAGCATTCACCATGCGCATACACCCTGTGCAGCGAAGGGGAGTGGCCAAAGGCGTTGTAATGTTATAGCAGAGAAAGCTAAAATGCCGCCCAAACGCTGCTATTTCCACAAGGCTTGTTCTGTTTCTGTATTTGGGCTTCCATTGGACACGACACAAAGAGAGAAGTGCTTACAGTTTAATTTGAATTATGTTCCAGAGAATTATTAAATCTATATATATATATATAGTTAGAATTTGACAAAGGACAGCTTCCAGAATCTTTCCCATTTCAGTGCTGGATTCGGCTAAAAACCAACAAAGTATTTTTATTTGTTAATATTGATCTATTACATGCATGTGCTCCTCATTTTCTTTTTGATTCAACTGATACAGCTAACAGCTAATGTTTACACAGCACAAAAGCACGTGCTTGTAGGGGCGTGACGTGGTGACGTGGAACCGATCCGCGAATCACAGCACATTATGTTAGCTGACTAATCAGAGCCTCTTGAGGGCGAGCCTTCCAGAGGAACTAGGAAATTTGAGCTTTGCTAGATATTTTGCATCTTATAAACACAACCAAGCTTTAAAAATACACTCTGGACCACCCTTTTAAGGGAGCTAATAATATTGATATGAAAAAATATTTTTAAACAATGCAAAAATTGGTTTCATTCACGTCAAACTAAAAGAAATAAGATTTTCTCTACAAGAAAAACCGTGAAAATGTCCTTGCTCTCTTAAAAATCACTTTGAAAATATTTGAAGAATAATGATGGCTAACAATTTTGCTTTCACCTGTATGTCTGACAAGCTGCTCTTGTCATGAAACCCCTGAACTCAATCGAATGTCCGAGCAAACACCCAGAACTCCAGCATTACACTGCTGACAGTACGGAAAACACTGAAAATGCCGGCGGCTTCTCCATCCTGTGTTTCTTTCACAAACGACTCCTCTGCTACCTGTTCGACTGAAACTCTTGTGCACAGCCTCATCCTGTTGCTACGGAGATGACATCAACAATGGAAAAGACACATTAATCATCAAAGCCCGCTCCACGTATACACAGCGATGTATGCGCCTGTATGCGGAACTGTGTTTGTAAGGGACATAAGAGCTCTGCAGATCCACCCATACAACCAGCTCTCAGGTGCCAAGTTCAGATTCTGTGTTCATAACAGTGCCATGGAAACAAATGACAGGGTGTCATTTCTAGAGCACTCACTCTTCACCAGTCACTGCAAGGAAAAAAAAAAGCATCCATGAAACCACTAAAGAGCTGCAGCACTCCAGTAAGCAGATTTTCAGTGCAAATCCATGCATCTTATTTCACATACGCAGCAATCACAAGGTCACGAGTCTAAATCCCAGCGGATGCATAAACTGATAAAAATGCACCTTCGATGCAAGGCAAGTTGTATCTTTGGATAAAAGCACCTGCCAAATGCATTCAATATTTGATCTAAAGTTAGATTTATCAGTATGTGTGTTCCCTGGGAATCAAACCTATGACCTTCATGTTGGTAACATCATGTTGATTTAGGTGGAAATTGATGAAATTAAATGTGTTTGTTCTCTTGGGTTAACAACATTTTTAAAATACAATTATTATTTGAGTTATTTTTAAGGTTTCATTATATTTACAGCAACTTCAATAAATTATGATTTAATAACTGAATTCATGGATATTAAGTTACATGGGTATATTTGATTTGTAAAAATAGTATTGTATCGAAATGATTTATTTTTATTTTACAATAAAAATAAGTAAATATCATGACTCATTAAGATGGGGTGACGGAAGAAAAACGTAAAATAACGGCTGTTAAATTATAGAAATTTACAGTAAAATAACAGATATTAAATTACAGAAATTTACCGTAAAATAACAGATATTAAATTACAGAAATTTACCGTAAAGTAACAGATATTAAATTACATAAATTTATTGTAAAAAAAACAAATAACGGCCGTTAAATTACAGAAATTTACCGTAAAATAACAGCCGTTAAATTATAGAATTTTTTTGTGAAATAACAGACGTTATATCACAGAAATTTACAATAAAATTACAGACATTAAATTACAGAAATTTCCTGGAAATTTAAACTAAAGGAAATGTCTGTAATTTAACGTCCGTTATTTTACGGTAAATTTTCTGTAATTTAACGTCCGTTATTTTACATTCAGCTGCCGGGAAAAAAAAAATCAGAAAATAACTTTTTTTATTTTTACAGTGTATATTTATTACCGTAAATATATCAAAGCTTACTTTTTGATTTGAAATCTGCATTGCTAAAAACATACTTTGGACCTTTTAAAGGCAATTTTCTCGATTTCCAAATAGTTATCTCTCTGACAAATATTGTCCATTCCTAATAAATCCTAAATCAAGCGTATATATTTAGTTTTTAGATTAGATTTTATACTCAATTTCCAAAAAAAAATAAAAATAAATAAATAAAAATTCACCCATATGATTGGTTTGGTGATTCTGGGTCACTTATTACTTGAATTGTTATTTTTTTTGGTCAGCTCCAACTTTAAAAAGATCCCAATATTTGCGGAATACATGTTTCCACCTCATTTAGCATCTTAATATAGACTTAATATAATAGGTCCTAAGCAAGAACATTAGTTCAAACTAGCACTTGCAACATTTTATTAGTTGACGCATGTATTTAATGCAGTGTAACAAGACATATTTATTTCTTTATGGTATAGTTTTTTTTAGTTTAGTCTGCATGTGTAATTAATTACAAGAACTTTTGTGCTTTGTTGCTGTTACAAAAAGCACACTTTTTTTAATTTATGAAAATTTAATTCAGTTTTGAAGCTTTTTTACAACTAATTATAGCATAAAATAATCACAAATGAACATCGTCTTATATAATCGTTTAATTATTGTTTTAAATATGCAGATTTACAGAAAATGCTATAATAAAAACCTACCAAAAAGTCTCCTTTCAAAACCACCCTTTTATTTATCATATTATTTAATAATAATAAAAAATGCACAAAAAGTCTCAAATGGGTGCTTAACCAAATAAGTATCAAATGTATTAATAAAAGCCATCAAATTTAAAATTATCTTAATATTTAATAAAATTATTGAAACTATGAATTATCGAGTGAATGCATATTCTCTCTATTCACATTAAATGTTGGATATGCTGGATTTAAGACACATTTAAGACATAATTATTGTCTAGTAAAGCTATCAGTGAAGAGGTTTATTTAATAAGGTTTTGTTTTGTGTGCATTTTCTAGCGATTATTGGAGCATTCATTAAAAGACCCCTATGTGAAAATTGCACCTTTTGCTGTCTTTCAGCTATTGTCTGGAAACATTAACATGAATAGGGCACGACTGCCCCATGCAACACTAATTTTGTTGCCGCATTCGCACAGTTAGCTGATTTGCATAATTCTTTTGTGAATCTTGTGCTAAAACAGTGCAGACAGCATGTGCAAATGACGCTAGCAGTGGGTGCAGCTCATTCTCAATCCGTAAAAAGCAAAAACAACATTTTCTTGAGGTCTGGATCTCTTAATTTGATTCTCCTCTTGGCCGAAATTAATTATTCCTCCGTAAACCCCTGGAGATTGTGCATCTATCAAATGTTTGTTTATTCAGACTCTTATTTTGCTGGTTTAATTTGCCCCTTACTGTCTCATTATGTAGAGTGATGCATGATTGCATAGCAAATCCACAATGAATCTGAAATTAAAACAGACTTAAAATAGTCATCTCATTCATTAAGTAGGCCAATGAGGCTCGAGAAATTAAATCAAACACCAAATGAACAAGAAGACGGCTAATCATGACTTTGTGACCCAACAAAAACTTTTCTTTTTATAAAAAAGTAGGAAAATAACAACTAAAAAGAAAAAGGTCGAAGATTTTATATACTCTGACAACATTACAACATTGCATGTAATGTAATATTAAAGCAGTGGTGTTTGCTAAGGCAGTTATTGTTATGATTTATCAGACGTTTAAGTATTAAACTATTGACAGGTCATCTGAGCAGACAATAAAAACTATGCACCAACATTAAAAAAGCACATGCAACATGAAATAGAGACCATTTTAAGACTACAGTGTTGAAGAGTTCTGAGGTTTTTGAAATGGCACAGTAATAATCTTCATAGCCACACCCTAGTAACAACAAATCATGGTTGCACCCTATTGCAACCACTTAGCAACACCCGAAAAACAATGCATCATGTTTGCAAATTTTGCGCATACAGCATCCTCCAGAAACCACTTAGCAACTCCCTATTGACAACCTATCAATGTATCATGTTTGCAAATTTTGCAAATGTTCCTCCAGGAACTATTTAACAACACCCTAGTAACAATAGTGTTGCACGATACCAAAATTTTGACTTCAATACGATACCTAAATTAAATATAACGATACCGATACTAAATCGATACGACACCATAATTTTTTTTCTTTCAAAATATTATTCATTAATAAACACTCAGTGTTTGCTGTCGGCTGAAACAGAGTAGAACCATTTTTAAAAAGTAAAACAAATATAGCGGCGACGCACTGGCGCAGTAGGTAGTGCTGTCGCCTCACAGCAAGAAGGTTGCTGGTTCGAGCCTTGGCTGGGTCAGTTGGCATTTCTGTGTGGAGTTTGCATGTTCTCCCTGCTTTCGCGTGGGTTTCCTCCGGGTGCTCCGGTTTCCCCCACAGTCCAAAGACATGTGGTATAGGTGAATTGGGTAAGCTAAGTTGTCCATAGTGTATGAGTGTGAATGAGTGTGTATGGATGTTTCCCTGAGATGGGTTACAGCTGGAAGAACATGTGCTGGATAAGTTGGCATTTCATTCCGCTGTGGCGACCCCTGATTATTAAAAGGACTAAGCCAAAAAGAAAATGAATAAATGAATGAATGAATAAAACAAATATAGAAATAAAAACTGCAGCACTCCAGCCGAACTGTTTTAACATCAATAAAATAGTTGCAGCTTTGTTTAAAACCTTTTGTTTTTTCTGGTCTGGTTCTCAAAGAACCTGGAGATGTTGCTTGGTCCTCACTGTTCATTACACAGTGATCCTATCATATTCATATATAATTCCATATTTATATATTAATATAGGGATGAATGACATGAGGGCGTCACAGTGGTGCAGTGGGTAGCACGATCACCTCACAGCAAGAAGGTCGCTGGTTCGAGCCCTGGCTGGGTCAGTTGGGATTTCTGTGTAGAGTTTGCATATTCTCCCCGTGTTTGCGTGGGTTTCCCCCACAGTCCAAAGATATGCGCTATAGGTGAATTGAATGAACTAAATTGGACATAGTGTATAAGTGTGAATGCAAGAGTGTATGGGTGTTTCCCAGTGTTGGGTTGCTTAGGAAACATCCTAGTAACAACACATCAATGCATTGTGTTTGCAAGATTTCCCGATGCAACACTGCAAAAAACAGATTGATGTATCATGTTTACAAGTTTTGCGCAAACAATATCCTCTAGCATCCACTTAGCAACACTTTAGTAACAACACACCAGTGCATAATGTTTGCAAGATTTGCAATTGCAACACCATTCAGTATCCACTTAGCAACACCCTAGTAACAACACATCAGTCCATCATGTTTGTGGGTTTTGCACATGCAACACCATCCATCATCCACTTAGCAACACCCTAGTATCAACACACCAGTGCATCATGTTTGCAAGATTTGCACATGCAACACCATCCAGTACTTAGCAACTCCCTATAACAACACGTCAGTGCATAATGTTTGACGTTTTCTACTTTCAACATCATCCAGTATCCACTTAGCAACCCCCTAATAACAATACATCAGTGCATTGTGTTTGCAAGTTTTTTACATGCAACACTCTCCAAGAACTACTTAGCAACACCCTAGCAACAACACATCAATGCATCATGGTTTCAAGTTTTGCATTTGCAATAATCATCCAGCAACCATTTAGCAACACCCTAGTAACAACACATCAGTGCATCGTGTTTGCAAGTTTTGTACTTTCAACACCATCCAGTAACCTCTTAGCAATTCCCTAGTATCAACACGTCAGTGCAAAATGTTTGCAAGATTTGCACATGCAACACCATCTAGCATCCACTTAGCAACTCCTTAGTAACAACGCATCAATGCATCATGGTTTCAAGTTTTGCATTGGCAATAATCATCCAGCAACCACCTACTGTAGATCCTCCAAAGAACCACCAAGCAAACATGCATAATATCCTAGCAACACCGTTGCCAGTTTTGCACAAACAACACAAAATAGTGACCACCAAACAACACTCTAGTATCATGAAACCAAGTTTAGCACACACAAGATGATCCAGGAACCACCTAGATCACTTAGCAACCATCCAACAACACACTATAAAGTTATATACAAGCAGCCCAAATCAGCAAGCAACCACAAAGTCCTAGTATTATGGTTGCAAGGTTTGCACAAGCAAAATCTACTAGTAAAGACACGGATGTTCCTAAAATCCAAATAGCAACAGTTTTTTTGTGTGTGTATGTGTTTGCATGCATTTCATACTGTAAGTGCAACCTCCCTGGAAAACTATAAAGTGCTTTGTGCAATGATTATTATACTTAACCATTTAATTCCAAAAAGCCCAGAGCTCAAACTTATACACTTCACATAACTGAAGAAAAATCAACTCGACACTGTTACTCTCAGCATGGCAGAATTACATTTTGGATTGCAAAGCAGTTAAATAAAATTAGATGAGTACATTAAAATTTCTGGTTTGAGTGCAGCAGATGGAAAAACACTGGCAATCCTTTGGGGCAAGATTAAGTCAATAGTAAGCCATTGCAATAATAAAGAAATAAATTATGGATTCATATACATTTAGTCCCTCAAAACTTTAATATTTTGACCAAGTCAGTCAAAGAGGATTTGATTAAAACATACTGTAGTGTTTCTGTTGAATTTCTATATAATGGTGCAGGAGTAAAGGGGTTTATTGAGTGACATGGATATACAGCATAATAATGCATCACAGTAATCATAATGAGCATGATATTTATCACATTTAATATTTGATACGTAGAGTATGTGTGTGAATGAGAGTGTGTGGGTGTTTCCCAGTGATGGGTTGCAGCTGGAAGGGCATTCGCTGTGTAAAACATATACTGTATAAGTTGGCAGTTCATTCCGCTGTGGCAATCCCTGATGAATAAAGGTCGATGAATGAATGAATAAATTATAGTTTCATGTACATATATATAGTCCCTAAAAGTTTCATATTTTGACCAAGTCAGTCAAAGAGGATTCTGGAATGAAACACTGCTGTAGTACATATTGTTTCTGTTCCATTTCTATATGTTGGTGCAGGAATAAAGGGGTTTATTGGGCGACATACAGCATAACAAAGCATCACAGTAACCGTGATGAGCATGATATTTATCACATTTAATATATAGAATGTTGTTTAAGAATATTTATATTGTTGTATTTTGCAGTAATGTTCATCACAGCACCAAACATTTAAAGACTTTTCACATAAAAAAAAAATACTTCAGTAATTTGAGTGTTTTTGAAAGTAAAATAGGTGGCATGGTGGCTCAGTGGTTAGCACTGTGGCCTCACAGCAAGAAGGTCACTGGTTCAAGTCATTTCTGGCATTTCTGTGTGGAGTTTGCATGTTCTCCCCGTGTTTATGTGGGTTTCCTCTGGTCCAAAGCCATGCGCTATGGGTGAATTGGGTAAACTAAATTGACTAAAGTGTATGCGTGTGTGTCTGAATGAGTGTGTATGGGTGTTTCCCAGTACTGGGTTGTGGCTGGAAGGGCATCCCCTGCATAAAACATAGTTGGCAGTTCATTCCGCTGTGGCGACCTATGAAATAGAGACTAAGCCGAAGGAAAATGAATGAAAGTAAAGTACTTGAAAGAATCTATGGTGGTATTCTATAGTTGCTATGGTAACACAAGAGCTATAGTAATATAAACAAATGACCCACTATAGTAGTTTTCTACAAATATATTGTAAATTGTGCTACAATACGCCACAGTTGTTGAAGTGAAATTTAAAGTATACTACAGTATGTATTACAGTTTATCAGTTCACTATAGTTAATACTACAGCATGCAGTAGCATTCATTAGCAGTGCTGAAAATGCTACACATTATAATACACTTTAGCATAGTATTGTTCAAAAACACCATAAATTACTATAGTATTTTTTCATGTGTATACGTTAATCAAGATATTGACTGAAAATGTTTTCATTCTTTACAGGTTATAAAGTGTTACCTATTGTACTTATGCTTGACTGATAGTGACAGCTCCTTAGATCTCATCTTGAGAGTTGACAGTAACAGATTCCAAATGCAAATAGCACACTTGAAACGAGGGAATAACACACCTGGCCATGGAACAGCTTAGAAGCCAATTGTCATATTACTTTTGGTCCCTTTACAAGTGAGAGGCACATATGCAAACTGTTGTAATTCCTACAGCGTTCACCTGATTTAAATGTAAATACCCTCAAATTAATAAATTAATATATAGTTTGCTCAAGTATGCTAGCACAGGGGTTTTCAAACTGCGAAAAATTAAGGCGTGCACTCGAGTAAATTATGATGAAGATTTTTTTGCATTCACTAGCGGGAATATGATTACCGTTAGCTCTACAGCCAACTATTAGGCACCTGTAGACTTATGCGTTCCAGTAAAATATATACAAATAAAACGGATCGGGTGCTTTTTAAAATGAACGATGGTGAATGAAAGTAAAACCGGTGACAAATAAAGTGCGCTTCTGAATCAAATCAGCAGGATGCCTTTCTGAATCTTTCACTTATTTGAAGACACTACTGACTATGCTTACAGGGACATCAGTAATAGTTATTTGCCTTAATCTGAATAAGACAACAATATAATTAAGGTGTTACGTGAAGTGCTTTTTGAATGCTGCATCACCAGGCTATCCACGGTTCCAGCAGTCACATGTAATTTTGAGTGTTTCATCTTTCATTTTTCAGTTTCACTTTCACTCATGAGCATTTCATTCATGCCCCGTGATAAACTTTGGTATTTGACACGAATAGTAAGGACTGGTGGAAGAGTGTTGTTTTAATGGAACTTGATACCACACGCCGAATGGAAAGAAAAAAACCTTCGCATTTTGTGATGTGTGTGTGTGTGGTCCTTTACTGACAACCGTGTGTGTGGATCTTGTCACAAGATGCGGCGAAAAGTCCTACATGACGGTAATAGTTTGATTGCGGTGTTTACTTCAATAATGCCACTAATATATGCATACTCCACATGTCTTGATTCCATTTCTGTTTAGTTCAATTATGACTTTAGTCAGATTAATCAAAAAATCACTGTTTACATGGTAGACTCTTAATCAGAGTATTGTCTTAATCGTATTAAAGTATTGTTGCCCATGTAAACATACTCAATGTTAGACTCAACCACACTGTCAGGGCTCTGAGAACTTGGCTTTGCGAAGCAGCATTGTCTGTACGTACATACATCAAAAGCAAGTAGGCTATGGCTCATGCTTATTGGCAGTGGAAGATGATTTACAGTTTGTCGTGTCAGGAATCCAACCACAGATTAGCATGTTGTCCTCACAGAAACAGGCTCAGCCATCACACTGAATCAGGTAAGCTGTATATTTATGTTTCAATGTAATTAATTCTATGCACTTTAAACGCAGCAAGTAATATGTGAATGATGTTTGCACATGCATTATAATTTTGGCTTGAGGGAGGGGTGCCTGGGGGGGCGCAAGTGAAATTGTACAAACTTTGAGGGCGTGTAAAAGTTTGAAAACCCCCGTGCTAGCAAACCAAAGCATATTCTTATATTGATCATTCACCCACAAATAATTTTGTTTATCCTCCACTTCTTCCAAATGTTTTTGAATTTCTTTCTATCACAAAAGAAGATATTTTGAAGCACGTTGCAAACTGGTAGCCATTGACTTTGATAAATTTTTAGCATACAATATATATATATATATATATATATATATATATATATATATATATATATATATATATATATATATATATATATATATTAGTGGTGGGCCGTTATCAGCGTTAACGTGCTGCGTTAATGCGAGACTCTTATCGCGCGATAAAAAAAATATCGCCGTTAATCTATTCTCAAAGTTGGGTAATAGCTGGGTCTTTTCTACGCAAGCTATGATGACTTTCACCTTGATAGTTTAGCGCGGATGTATACCTGACCGGTGAGCCGTCTGGGAAAGAAGTGCCCTTCTGAATCAAATCAGCAGGATGCCTGACTCTAACTGCAGTTGAGCAGTTTCACTTTAACTTACGAACATTTAATTCATGCCTTCGTGACAAACTGGGTTATTAGACGCAAATAAATGAGTAAGGACAGGTGAGAGTGTTATGGAATTTAATAACGCACGCCAAATGAGAAGAAAAAAAACTTCCGCATTTCGCGATGTGTGTGTTTGTGTTTGTTTGTGTGTGTGTGTGCGTCTGTGTGTCTGTGCGGTCCTTTACTGACAGCCGCCTGTGTGGATCTTGTCGGAAAATATGGCGAAAAGTCCTACATGACAGGAATAGTTTGTCAGTATTGCAACTAATATCTGCATACTTCACGTCTCAATTCCATTTCTGTTTAGTTCAGTTATGACTTTAGTCGCATTAAGCAATCAAAAATCGCTGTTTACATGGTAGACTCTTAATCAGAGTATTGTTTTAATCATATTAAAATCTTATTAAAGTATTGTTGCCCATGTAAACATACTCAGTGTTTGACACCATCAGGGCTCTGTTGAACTTGCCTTTGCGAAGCAGCAATTTCTGTATGTACGTACATCAAAAGCAAGTATGAAATCACTGTTTGGAGCTTATGTAGGCCTACAGTTCAACATTCATGTATAACTGAATAAACAGTTAGTAAACACAAGTACATCTTATTGAACAGTATTTATTTTCATCACCAATTATCATAGTAGAACAGTTTCTCAAGCAGTTTGTGATGCATTTTGGAAACAGGAGATGAGCCCCTGGTGTAACGCGTCACTGAGAAACCCGTTCTCAATGACTTATTATTCGGGTAGCACACATATTCTAAATGCCTTCAGCAGAATTCAAATGAGCCAGTTTAATCTAGATTAATTTTGAAATTAATCTAGATTAAAAAAATTAATCTATGCCCACCTATAATATATATATATATATATATATATATATATATATATATATATATATATATATATATATATATATATATATATATATATATATATACTGTATATATATATATATTGTTATTGTTATTCATTTAGAGTAAAAGAATACTCTAAACATTAAAATAATGAAAGTAATACACAAAAAACAACATTATTTTTGTTATCGCACCTGTTAAAGTAAAGTAACCCTTTTTCGCAGCTCATGTCAATGTCGCAATAATACCTTATACTGTAATAACAGCTCCAGAAATGATCACAACAAGACAATCTGATACCGTCGTATGCCTACTGCCATCAGTGGATTAGCCATTCCCAGCCTGAACACTTTCACATACACATACACGCACACACATCAGTTTCTCTGTTCCTACAGCAACAGCTTACTTTCCGTGTCAACTGCAAAGCTGTTTCTATGGACACATATACAGAAAAAAAAAAAAATTTGCTTCACAGCCAAAGCCTAGATGGCAGTGAACTGTAAGAGTCACATGGAACGGCTTTACTGTTCTGACTAACTTGCAGACACACGCACACCATAAACACACACACACACACACACACACACACAGTA
Source organism: Danio kyathit (assembly GCA_903798195.1). Lineage (NCBI taxonomy): Eukaryota > Metazoa > Chordata > Actinopteri > Cypriniformes > Danionidae > Danio > Danio kyathit. The sequence goes on along the minus strand of LR812535.1, from coordinate 21,031,202 downwards.
GTACACATACTCTCAAAGAAATATGCACAGGAATGCAGCCTTTGAGAAAAATCAATCAGCACTCAATGAGCATCTAATGAGTCTCAATTCATAAGCTTTGCCTCTTTATCAAACAATTGTGAAATGTTCTCTAACAGGAATCAATTCAATCAGCAAATACAGATATTTTAAAACCAAGATAGCAAGTCACAGCTCTAAATATTGAGACGTTCAGCACACTCCTGAAGCATGGTGTTCAAACTGTAAAGCTCTTTTGCTATTTGCAATCTCCATTACAACTACAAGAGCTAAACTCATGCAAAACGAAAAAAAATGAAATAACATTTACATTAAAGCTCAATTCTTTAACATTGGTTAAAGGGAAAGTTTACGCAAAAATAAATACTCACTCTTGACTTGTTCCAGATCTGTTTGAATTTCTTTCTTCTGTTGAACACAAAAGAAGATATTTTGAAGAATGTTGGAAACCTGTAACTACTGACTTCCATACAGTAGAATTTGTTTATCCTAGTATGGAAGTCAATGGTTACAGGGTTCCAACATTCTTCAAAATATCTTCTTTTATGTTCAACAGAAGGAAGAAGCGTAAATGTATTGTATATCATGAACTAAAATTGAAGAATAAACGTAGTATGTTGATACCTCACACTTTATCAAATTGTACTCTTTATAAGTTATAAAAATTAAAGTAATAAAAGTAGAAATCACTGTATTATAGTAAACTGCATTATACAGTATCTGTCAGGATTTACATACCACTTTGTTAATGAATGCTACATCATACTCATCATTCATTCATTTTCTTTTCGGCACCGTCCCTTTAATAATCCGGGGTCGCCACAGAGGAATGAACCGCCAACCTATCCAGCATATGTTTCACGCAGCGGATGCCCTTCCAGCCGCAACCTATCTCTGGGAAACATTCATACACACTCATTCAAACTCATACACTACGGCCAATTTAGCCTACCCAATTCACCTGTACCGCATGTCTTTGGACTGTGGGGGAAACCGGAGCACCCGGAGGAATCCCACGCGAACGCGGGGAGAACATGCAAACTCCACAAAGAAACGCCAACTGACCCAGCCGAGGCTCGAACCAGCGACCTTCTTGCTGTGAGGCGACAGCACTACCTACTGCGCCACTGCGTCGCCCGCTACATCATACTGTAGTATTAAATATAGTAAACTTATAAACTGTAATGAATACTGTATTATTCCTTAGTTTTACTACAGAAAACTGTTGTTTATTGTAATATACACTATACTTTTAGACAACTAAAATATTGGTGCGTTTGTTTATATTACTATATTGTTGTGTTACCATAGCAGCTACAAAATCACCACAACAGATGAATTCAAATACCTGACTTTAGTATGGTCAAAGAGCTTAGAATGACCATGAGGCAACACTCAATAGAACGTTCCATTGCAACAGCAGCGCCCAGCAACAGCCCCGGATTCCGCCATTTTGGAGTGAAAGCGGTCAGGTTTCCATTGGATCTTATTGCTGTCGCGATGGCAAGCAGCTGCTTTTTTTTTATTTATTTATTTAAAAAGCACATTAAAGCTGAGATACAACCTGAAAGACGACAATACAACACTTACTATCACAATCATGAGCACTTTTAATAGTTTATTTTACAGACTTATAATATGCTGTTGTTCTATTGGAGTTTTCATTCCAAAATGGCTGCCGCGCCATCTAGTGGCTGTTTCCCAAATTGCACTAGAGTGTCGCCTCTTGGTGATTCTATGCTCTTTGGTATGGTTCAAAAGCACTGTCGTATTTACTATGAATTGCTAATTTATCCTAAAATGGAAGTCAATGGTTAAAGGTTTCCAACATTCTTCAAAATATCTTCTTTTGTGTTCAACAGAATAAAGAAGCTTAAATGTATTGGATATCATTCATTCTTCTCGGCTTAGTCCCTTTATTAATCTGGGGTCGCCACAGCGGAATGAACCCCCAACTTATCCAGCATATGTATTATGCAGCGGATGCCCTTCCAGCTGCAACCCATCACCGGGAAACATCCATGCATACTCATTCACACACGTTCACTAAGGACAATTTAGCCTTCCCATTTCACCTATACCGCATGTCTTTGGATTTGTGGGGGAAAACGGAGCACCCGGAGGAAACCCACGCAAACACAGGGAGAACATGCAAACTCCACACATGCCAGCTGACCCAGCCGAGGCTCAAACCAGCGACCTTTTTGCTGTAAGGCGATCGTGCTACTCACTGTAAACCGTGATACCCTGTATTAGATATCATGAACTAAAATTAAAAAATAAATGTAATATATGTGCTTTGTTGATACCTCATGCTTTGTCAAATTGTACTCTTATAAGTTATGCAAATTAGAGCAATAAAATTTGCAATTACCCCCCCCCCCCCCTAATATTGAATTTGACTTGTTTGCTTATTTATTTTTTGAGCAAAAAATGTTTGAAGCAAATGTGCTAAGCCACTTTGCCACCCAGATATAAAATTACTTTTGTAAATTTACTTTGATGTAAACAGAAAAACTGACCATGGAAATTGTTAAATAATAATTAAAAAGAAGGCTTACAACTCTACACATTTAATTTTAAATAGGTTAAATTTATCAAAAAAAAGTAAATAATTTTATGAATTGGTTCATCAGCATATCAAACAAACCAATTCACTAAGGAACAAAAATACTTTAGGTAAATGTGTTTTCTCACTGCTTCATCTTACTCGGCTTCTATAATATAAGATTATAAGCAATGATTACAAACAGCAGTTAGCCTCTTCCAACTATTCCTTTAAAATAAACAGCTGAGCCCACATGAAAAAAATACTAGAGTAATTTATAGTAAATACTACAGTGTTTTTGAACCATATTGTATTATACTGTACATATATTATAGACCAGGGGTAGGGAACCTATGGCTCGGGAGCCACATGTGGCTCTTTGACCAAAAATATGTGGCTCTCCAGTTGTCTCCCTTCAATGAAAAATTTAAACTGTCACTAAAAATCAGTTTCCTATTGAAAATACAATTAAAAATGACCTTTTTATTGTATATTTTTACAGCAAAATGAATAAGAATAAGAATAAAAGGACATTTTAACCAATGCACATGTGCAGCGCTGTGGATTAACTTGAATTGCGACACCAATAATAAGGGCATGCAACTTACAATTCTATGGTAACCTTGCGCAAGTAAATTCAAACAACATTCATGAGTGTTGATGGCGAAAAGAAAAAAAATATATAAATGATCCTTTCTTAGTACATGAACTTGCTCAACATGTGATGCTTCATATACAGTTGAAGTCAGAATTATTAGCCCCTCTTTGAATTTGTTTTTCTTTTTGAAATATTTCCCAAATGATGTTTAACAGAGCAAGGAAATTTTCACAGTATGTCTGATAATATTTTTTCTTCTGGAGAAAGTCTTATTTGTATTATTTAGGCTAGAATAAAAGCAGTTTTAAATTTTTTAAGAACCATTTTAAGGTCAAAATTATTAGCCCCTTTAAGATAATTGTTTTTCGACTGTCTACAGAACAAACCATCATTGTACAATGACTTGCCTAATTACCCTAACCTGCCTAATTAACCTAATTAACCTAGTTAAGCCTTTAAATGTCACTTTAAGCTGTATAGAAGCGTCTTGAAAAATATCTATTCAAATATTATTTACTGTCATCATGGCAAAGATAAAATAAATCAGTTATTAAAGATGAGTTAATAAAACTTTTATGTTTAGAAATGTGTTGAAAAAATCTCTCCATTAAACAGAAATTGGGGGAAGAAATAAACAGGGGGGCTAATAATTCAAGGGGGCTAATAATTTATTTTGTAACTGACCAACAAAAATACATTAAAATAAAGATACAAATTATACCAAATGAAATTTGTTACAAAAAGTTGTAACAAAAAAGTTACAATTTTGTTTTCCATCAAAATTAGGCTATATTAGGTGGTCAAAAATTGTTTCAATGTTTCCTGTTGCTATTTTAGGTTTTTCATCTATTTTTTTTTTTCAGTCTTATCAGGTAACAATCTAAAGTAATTCAAAATTTCACTTTGTGAGTTGTTCTTTTTAAGAGATTGCTGTGGTTGTTGTAGCTACTAAATCATATTGACAGGAACAGAAATGAGCCGATTCAGGTGTGCGTTTGAAACGTCAGAAAACATCAGAAAGCGTGCAACCTTAAAGGGCTCCACAGACTATTAAAATAAATGGTCTATTGTTGCACAAACGTGTGAGCATTTTAGTCACTTTTCCACATGTAACACTATCTATTGTAGATAGACCACTAATGACGATACTACTGTTTACAATCTACAGTGGCACCTCCAGTATTTTGGAGCCATAGTATCGCAATACTATGGTAAATGCAACCCTAAAGTAAATGTCTGCAGACTCAAAACTAAAACCTCCAAAAGAGTGTCAAATAACCTAAAAAGTGCAAAAATGAAATGTGTAAATATGGTCAGCGCTTCTCACTCATGCAGTTAAACATTGATATCTCAAAGCAGTTTTGGCATCCTTACCTGACTCCTGTCCTTGTCCACTTTCTTAAAACACTTATTGAGGGACAGATTGTGCCTGACAGAGTTCTTCCACCCCGTGGGGGCGTTGGCAAAGTAAGGGAAGTGTTCCAGGATCCAGTTGTAAATGTCTTTAACCGGCAGTCTCTTGGAAGGAGCATCTTCTATGGCCATGAAGATGAGGCAGCTGAATGAATAAGGAGGTTTGCAGTTTGGGTTCTGCTTGGCATCATATGGGAGGTCCGAGTGGGCTGGGGAAGGCGGGGTGTCGTCGTCCAGATCCTGAACGGGACTGACGCTCCTCAGCACGGGGTCACCGAAGCTGTTGAGCAGATTCTTGCTCTCGTGGAGCCAGTTGAGGTTGGTGAGCTCCTCGTCCTCCACGCTCCCCTTCTCCAGTTTGATGGTGGGAAGAGCCAGGTCCATCTCCTCAGCCTCCTGCAGGGCTCTGGTGATGGAGCTGGCCTGATAGAACTGGCTCAGGCCGCTCGCCACGCTGACCCCAGAACTTTCCGGCTTCTTACTGGGAGGCATAACCGGACCCATTTAGACCAAGGCTCCTGTGGAGGACAACACAGAGAACATGTTTACAATCAGGAAACCAATTCACCAATGAACAACATCGCATCTATAATATGAGAATACAAGCAGTGATTACAGTACAAACAGTAGTTTAACACTTTGCTATTAGCCTCTTCTAACGGTCTAATAAACAGCTGATATTACATACTACAGGGTGGGCCATTTATATGGATACATCTTAATAAAATGGGAATGGTTTCCTGAATACAGTTTCCTCAAAAGTGGATTGGTCGTCGTGGGCCAGTTGAATGGCACCCAAGGTCTCCAGATCTGACCCCTTTAGACTTTTATCTTTGGGGTCATCTGAAGGCAATTGTCTATGCAATTTATTGAGGTGTATCTATATAAATGACCCACCCTGTACAGTAATTTATAGCAAATACTATATTGTTTTTGAACCATAGTAGACTGTGTTATACTGTATATACTGTATTATAAGATTTCAAATATTTTGTTAATGAATGCTACAGCATACTCTATTAAATACTGTTATACTGTATACTTTAGTTTTTACAACAGTAAACTGTGGCGTATTGCAGTATAACATGCCCTATAGTTGTAGAAAACTACAGTATTGGGTCATTTGTTTATATTACTATGTTTGTTGTGTTAGCAAATATAGAATCATCACAACAAATGAACTCAATATTCATACTTGAATTCAAGGGTTCAAGAGTCAGATTTATTAAATAACTAATAAATGCAAACCTTCTTTTGATAGAGTCAAGATTTACTTACAGTAAGACATGACAGTGAACACTGTAAAAAATGCACTTTTATTCACAATTCCTTCATGTTGTCCAAACACAAATTAATTAAGTCAACTTAAATGTTTTTTTTTAATAATTTAAGTGGATTGAACATAAAACATTTAAGTTGTCCTCCCCAAAAAACACAATCATTGTGTTGTTTCAACTCATTTTATGTAGTTTGAACAAGCAGCAAAAGTAATTTTTGGTTGAAACATTAGTCATAAAAAGCTGTGGATAGAGTGATCTTAGTGCATATGGGTGATTCTATAAGTATGGATACATTGTGTTGTCACCAAGATAAACTTTATAATGTTTTTGGAACGAAAAGCTTTTATGAAACAGTTTTGAATAATAACACAATTATATAAAGTTTCTGTTAATAAAATAAGTTAACACTTTATTTTGATGGTCCATTTGAGTATTAGTAGACTGTCTGCTTAATATCTGTTGATACTGCTGCTAAACAGACATTTAACTGACTATAAGAAACTTTGCAAGTACATGTCAACTTACACTAACCCTAACCCCAACAGTCCACTTATAATCTAATGAGAATTAGTTGGCATGTAGATGCAATGTAACTTAAATTCAACAAACGGACCATCATAAAAAAAAAGTGTGACCAAAAAGAATATTTGTATATGTATTTAGGTACACAGTGTTGTTGAAAATATTAATGTGAAGTCTTCCATTATACCAATTTTTGACTAATGATACATTCAGCTTCAATTATCATGAAATAATTAAGTCTAATTAAAATTTTCTTTGTGTGTTTCCTCTGTCAAGTTAAAATAACATTTGCTCAAAACATCTATTATTTGTTTAAAAATGTCAGTCAGTACATTATGTCAATACTGTTACATTGCTTATAAAAAGGTATAACAATCTGTAAAGGTCTGGTAGAAAATTAATGTCATTTGCTGCAAGTAATGTCACTTCCTCCGGCGGGAAACTCTGGAATCCAGTTAAGTCAGAATTATTAGCCCCCCTTTGAATTTTTTTTTTCTTTTTGAAATATTTCCCAAATAATATTTAACAGAGCAAGGACATTTTCACAGTATGTCCGATAATATTTTTTCTTCTGGAGAAAGTCTTATTTGTTTTATTTCTGCTAGAATAAAAGTAGTTATCCTTTTTTTTTAAATCGATTTAAGGTCAAAATTATTAGCCCCTTTAAGCTATATTTTTTTTTTATAGTCTACAGAACAAACCATCATTATACAATAACTTGCCTAATTACTCTATCCTGCCTAGCTAACCTAATTAACCTAGTTAAGCCTTTAAATGTCACTTTAAGCTGTATAGAAGTGTCTTGTAAAACATCTAGTCAAATATCATGTACTGTCATCATGGCAAAGATAAAATAAATCAGTTATTATAAATTAGTTATTAAAACTATTATTAAAAAATCTTCTCTGTTAAACAAATATTGGGGGAAAAAATAAACAGGGGGCTATTAAGTCTGACTTCAACTGTAACTTCTCAATCATTTGTACAAAATGTTTAGAATACACCAACAGTTGATTCATTATTTGTCAACTCTATTATTGCACTCATTCACTCAGTGAATTTCTCATTTTAAAAGCAGTAATACAGTGAAAATTTTGTCTGAGACTAATTTACTCTTTGTACTTATAAACCAATAACTGATGAATTGGTTATAAATACAAATCTTGATATTAATATGTGCTTGATTTCAAAGACAAAATGCAACCAATTACATTGCACAGCTGATTTTATTTTAAAAACGTTACTAAAGAAAATCAAGGAACCGCAAGGAAACTTCTGGACCTTCCAACTCCTCTTTTTCCCCGGAGCAAACATATTGGCTTCCCTCTAGCATATATTCATCTAAACCACGCATTTGCTGTATGCAATGTGTCACATCATGTTAAAGGCGGCAATTAAACCCTCATGGACAGCACCATACATCTACAGTGGATCAAATGGCAAAAATAAACCAGAATTTACTGGCTGATAAAATATTCCAATTAAGCATTTATCGGGGTGTAGATACAAAAATATTCCAAATAAACATTTATCGGAAAAATATCAACAATGGTTGCAGATATATCCAGCATCACTATGAATCATGCAAGGTAATTTACTAAGATATGTCAGTCAATTCACTGGTATTTCCACTATTATTTAACATCCAACATTTCCATCTGTGTTGTAGATTGCAAACACTTTATCGTCTTCTCTGCTTGAATGTGACCTATTTTTTTGCTGGATTATGCCCTGCATTGGACATGATGAAAATAAAATAAATTCTTATTTAATGCACTGTCTTTAGATCACTCGCAATAAAACCGACTCCAAATACACAATCTAAACACTTGTCTCAAGGATGTTGAGATCACTGCACTTCACTTCCATCCAAGGGACAAATCACTCCCCGAGAGCATAAAAAACAAGACTATGAGAATGATCCTATTCTGTCAACAGCAAGAATGCAAGGCATGCTGGCCTTCTCTCAGCTATTCAGCAACTGAGGACGCTTTGCTACAGTGTGGAATATTTCAAGTAACTCAAGGTCATCTATAAATGATACGCTCTGACTGTTGCTCTTTTTATACTTGTCATAGATAAATATAAAAGATCATTTCTATTCTAAAAAAATCTAATTAGATTAAAAATAAATTTCACACACGCACACGCATTTTTTTTTTTAGTGAAGTTTATTTATAAACTAATTTCAAGAGGATCACGTGATTATGATTGCTTGCAGCCGGTCCCGCATTATCCAATTTATGATTCACCAATCAGACGATTCCTAAGCCACTATAAATACCCTAAGTTCCATATCACAGCCATGTTCATTTTGAAGAATCCCCCCTTCCACCCCTACTCCTCCTCCTTTCCTAGACGGGTGGCACGGTGACCCAGTGGTTAGCACGGTTGCCTTACAGCAAGAGCGTCACTGGTTCTAGTCCTTACCAAGCCAGTCGACATTTCTGTGTGGAGTTTACACGCTCTCCCTGTCACAATCACCAGCGATCTCAACTCCATAGATCGCTGGTAAACATGCATTATCACTTACGGACTACAAATCCGCCATCTAATAGACTACAACTCCATACATGCACTCCGCTCACACACACATGTTCCTCATCCTGACTGATTGCACACACACCACCGGAGGATTGTCAAAGACTGATTACACACAGTATATAAGCAGCACACACACTCACTCCAGTTGCCGAGTCTTGTTATCTGTTACAGTGACATTTCAACGCGTTTCCTTCGTCTTGTTTTTGACCCTCGCCTTGATTGTCTGTTTCTTTTTGTCTGCTGCCAGTTATATTGACTACGACTCTGGATTGCTCTCATACATCTGTTTGCTCCTGTGTTGATCATTACTTGCCTGACCATCCCTTTAATAAAACCCTGCATTTGGATCCGCACCCTGTTGTCAGTGTCACATCCCTGGTTACACTCCCTGCGCTCACGTGGGTTTCCTTCGGGTTCCACGGTTTCCTCCCACCGTCCAAAAACAAGCAACTTAAGTTAATTGACTAATCCAAATCAGCACCATAGACATGCACCTAGTAAGTAGTTATCTCTTAATAGCAATCACTATCTGTTCATTAGCTAAAACAGCAGGGGAGTTCTCGAGATCCACCCAAGCTCAAACTCCCCTCTCGCCTTGCAAACGGAAGGGAGCCCAGGGCTCGAGGATCTTATGAGCTCAGGGCTCTTTCCCAGGACACATGCCAAACAAGCTTTATAATCAATCATCAGCTAAGTGTGAACTCTTGAATTTTAAGTTAATTTAAGAATTGACACCAAAAAAAAAAAAAAAAACATTTAGCAATTTTCACAAAACAGCACAACTGTTTGCAAAACTGACAATACACAGAAATGTTTCTTGAGAAAAACATGTCAGAATGATGATTTTTTTAAGCGCGGAGAAATGATGCAGAAATTCAACTTTGTTACCAAAGAAATAAATTAATTTTGTTTTCATTCATTTAATTCATTTTTACTTAAACACATTTTAAAATATATTAAAAGGTAAAACGAATTTTTTTTTACAAAATTAGCTTACTGCAGATGTTGAACAAATCTAAAAATACAACAAAAAATCATTAAAATTAAAGGTTATATTAATGTGGATTACTTACTTACTCCCAGGGCCATTTATATCAAAGTTGATATTTGGCTGCACCATATTGGTGTTTCGTAACATCTAGTTTTTATGAGGTGAATTGTTAGCCCAACGCATAACCCCAAATCTGGAGGACCAGGAGATACACACTGGCACTACGGAGAATTTTAGCTTACCCAATTCACCTGTACTGCATGTCTTTGGACAGTGGGGGAAACTAGAGCACCCGGAGGAAACCCACGCAAACATGGGAAGAACATGCAAACTTCACACAGAAACGCCAACTAACCCACTCGGGGTTCGAACCAGCGATCTTCTTGCTGTGAGGAAAAAGCGTCACCCACTGCGCCACCGTGACGATTACATTAATGTGGATTACAACCCATAAATATTACCTCCAGGCTTATGTTTTATGCATGCTTAATTGCTGATCCATGCCTTCATTCACTGACCTACAAAATCCCAAGAATGACAGTGGCAGATGCAGGAATGAAGGACAAAATTAAATGCCAAAAGTTCATTAAAGCACTAAAACTGTTTATCCAGAACTGATCTTCCTCAAATAATTATGTTAAAGGGGTGGTCCACTACAATATCATATTTTTAACTTTAGTTGATGTGTAATGCAGCTGTGTGAACATCTCTGAATGTAATATGCTCAAAGTTCAATGCAAAGGGAGACATTGGCTTTTACAAAGTTAGCTTAGCAAAGCCTACAGCAAACGAAGTTTGGGGACTACAAAAAAATACATCCGGGTTAGTGAGATCACTAATGCTTCAGGTTACGAGCATTCACCAAGCGCATACGCCCCTCGCAGTGAAGGGGCATGGCCAGAGGTGCTGTAATGTTATAGCAGAGAAAGCTAAAATTTCGTCCAAATGCTGCTATTTCCACAGAGCTTCTTCTGTTTCTGTATTTGGGCCTCCAAAGGACACAACACAAAGAGAGAAGTGCTTACAGTTTAATTTTAACTATGTTCCAGAGAATTATAAAATATATAGCTAGCATTTGACTAAGGAGAACTTCCAGAATCCCTCCAGTTCAGTGTTGAATTCGGCTAAAACTCATCAAGTAGCTGCTCCAACAAGCAGAAGCTGTGGATTGTGAGTCGCAACCTGTAAGTATTTTCATGAATTAAAATTGATCTATTACATGCATAGTGTCTAGCGTTAATGGTATGTTGTAGCGAGGACGTAAAGAAGTATGTAAACAACAGGAAATGCTGTCTGGCACCACTAACAATTTAGATACAAATTCATATTTATCCGTCAAACCCTTGTAAACAGCCACAATCTTCAGCAGCGCTGCAGTGTCTCTCTATGCGGCCGCTTTCCGTGCGTTCTACATCTCAAATAACGAACTCGCAAAATATATGTGAACGTTTCATATTACTAACACATGCCTATAACCCGAATTTATGTGAAAGACACTTGTCAGATTTTATTTTGGAGAGCAGGCGTGAGGTTCAGCTGTGTGCTCTTCATTATTTTATATAATACAGGCTCACACTGACAAGGCTTCACTGACTGCGCGTGCATGTAGAGGCATGACTGGACGCGACACGCCCTGGTGATGCTGAGCCGATCCGTCAATCACGACACAATATGTTAGCTGACCAATCAGAGCCTCTTGACGGCAGGCCTTTCAGAGAAACAAGGAAATATGACAGTCGTTTTTATGTTAGCTGAGTAGCTGTATGTAATCAAAGTAAGATATATGAAAAAATAACGTGATTTTCCACAAATGAAGCATGAGCACACATTGCTTTGCATTTTATAAACACAACCAAGCCTTAGAAATACACTCTGGACCACCCCTTTAAGAGAATGTGTTATAAAACTACCTCAATATGCTATTGAAATTGTTAAAACAAACAACAATGTGCTTAATACCAACAATTTTTCATGTCTAGATAAGACGGTGACAGTTATTAAGTTAAAACAAAATGAATAACTAATAGAACTGGGAATTCATTTCAATACACTAACTCCCACTGATCGAACAAAAAGATATTATGAGTGCATTTCAATCACTGAATCAAAAACTCAAAACATGACAGCAAAAAAACAGACTGCGACCTTCACTGTGATCTGTCAGAGAGATCAATTTATATGGAAGTGTCTCTTCTGTCTCACTCGCTCACACTCGGTGCATCTGCAAAAGCAATTACTAGAAAGATGCCATCAAGCATTTAAACATAATTCTGTCAAACTCTATGAAAATGAAATAAAAACTAAATTGACTTCTTGTCCTTAAAAAGCGTATAATCAAAACAACAAGACATCACACTTACTGTCATTCAGAAACGAGAATTGCGACGCTTCAATCAAAAACATATTTTCATTTTGGACCTATGCGCCACTGTGTCGCCGCTAATAATAATAATAATAATAATAATAATAATAATTTTGCATGTTCTTCCCGAGGGTTTCCTCCTGGTGCTCCAGCGCATGTCTTTGGACTGTGAGGGAAATTGGAGCACCAGGAGAATACCCACGCGAACACGGGGAGAACATGCAAACTCAACACAGAAATGCCAACTCACCCAGCCGAGGCTCGAACCAGCGAACTTCTTGCTGTGAGGCGATCGTGCTACCCACTGTGCCACGGTGACACCAAGAATGTTATGTTTAAAGCTAAATTTATTAATATGCTGCAAACAATTAAATAAGTGACTTATATATATATAAAACTTCTTAATATAATCAATCAATCATCTGTAAAGTGCAGTGTATGGTTATAACTAATGGTTATTTTTTTACTCTATTCACCTGCAGTGTTTTGCCCTTTAAGATTTCATTGCAGCAGAAGGAAAGACATTTTGATGTGATACGAAATCGCCTCTTGTTCAAACTAGCCATCCTTACATTGAAATGCAACGCGGACACTAAAATCATTCATGAAAAATCAATGTACTGCATCTTTCCAATGAGGAGCGCTCATCTCGCTCAGCCTCCGATGGGCCGCTCCGGTCCCGTGAGCCGCTGCACAGGAAAATTATATTACAGCTGACAGTAAAGTAATTTAATTGCACAGTTACCATGACAACGGCGGGCTCTGTTTAGGCCTAATTTGCTGGCAACTGCCAATTGTGTCCCGAGAGACCCGAAACATCATTCTTGACCATTTTTTTTCCAAACTTCAAAGAAAGTTGCTCAAAAATACTTTTTGAGTAGCACATGATATGGAAGTGGTATGGTGTGGATTTCAATTCTGCTTAAATATTGGTTGATTTTAGAACTGACTGTCATCAAATTGGCTTTTGCTTCATATTTTTAAAAGCATGAAAGCTATATTGCGTTTTCATTTGGCTCAAGAGCATAAACTGAATCACTGAAGGAAATCCCTTTTTTCTCAAATGCTAGAATATAAGCAATGATTTTGCCAGTGGACGTTAAACTTACAATCTTAACTTTACTGTTGGATGTTAAAGTGATATTTCAACCAAAATTGAACATTCTGTCAACATTTACTCACCCTCAACTTGTTCCATACCAATTTGAGTTGAACATAAAATGAGATATTTTGAAGAATGTTGACTTCCATAGTATTTTTTTGGTAACACTTTATTTTGATGGTCCATTTGAGTATTAGTAGACTGTCTGCTTAATATCTGTTGACACTGACATTTAACAGTCCTTCAACAGACATTTAACTGACTATAAGAAACTTTGCAATTACATGTCAACTTACACTAACCCTAACCCCAACCCCAACCCTAACCCCAACCTAACAGTCTACTTATAATCTAATGATAATTAGTTGCAATGTAACTTAAATTCAACAAACGGACCATCAAAATAAAGTGTGACCATTTTTTTTCCTATTATGGATGTCAATAAGCGGGACGGTGGCTCAGTGGTAAGCACTGTGGCCTCACAGCAAGAAGGTCAGTGGTTCGTGTCCTGGCTCGAGCACTTGGCATTTATGTGTGGAGTTTGCATGTTCTCCCCGTGTTGGCCAAAGACAAGCGCTATACTGTAGGTGAATTGAATAAATTTAATTGGCCGTAGTGTATGAGTGTGAATGAGTGTGTATTGATGTTTCCCAGTACTGGGTTGCAGAAATCTTCAAAGTATCCTATTTTGTGTTTAACTGAGAAAAAAAAACTTACAATGGTTTGGAATCACTTAAAGGTGAGGTAATTTGCACCAAGATGACACTATGATTTAGGCCAAAAATACAGAAAAGTCACATATACTGGTTCAAACATGACCCTATGATTTTCAAATGCAAAAAAAAAATAAAAATAAAATAAAAAACAGAGAAAGAATTGTGAACCATCTAGCAGAATATGGCTAAATAAATCAAAAATACTCAGTACACAGAACTAAACCCCAATGGACACTATTGGATGTGAATGGTAAACTAATAAATTCTTTTTCCATTTTAAATAACTTCTCTTAACTTAACATCATTATTTGAGAAAACTAATTTCATATCATCCACACAAAGGATGCACTTAAGCATCTTTATTGTGCCTGACAAAACAAAATAAATTAGGAATATATTATTATTAAAGGTAAATATTTCAACAAATTGTAAACAAAAATGTAAAATGTCCATTACTAAAATCCAATTTAAACAGACGGACGGACGGACGGACAGATGGAGGGAGGAGGGAAGGAGGAAGAGAAGAAGGGAAGAAGGAAGTAAGAAAGGAAGGATGGAAGGAAGGAATGAACGAACGAATGAACAAAAAAAGGAAGGAACAAACAAACAAACAAACAAACATCAAATGAACAAAGAAGGAAGGAAGGACGAAAGGAAAGAAGGAATGAATGAACAAACGATGAAAGAAAGGAAGGAAGGAATGAAGGAGGGAACGATTTAAGGAATGAAGGAAGGAACGAACAAAAGAAGGAAGAAAGGAATGAACAAACGAATGAACGATTTAAGGAATGAACGAACGAACAAACAAAAAGACAAACAAACAAACGAAGGAAGGAAGGAAGGAAGGAAAGAAAGATAGAAGGAAGGAATGAACAAACAAACGAAGGAAGGAATGAACGAACAAACAAAGAAACAAAGGAAGGAAGGATGGATGGAAGAAATTAACGTAAAAACAAAGGAAGGAAGAAAGGAAGGAAGGAAGGAATTAATGAAAGAAGAAACAAAGGAAGGAAGGAAGGAAGGAAGGAAGGGAGGAAGGAAGGAAGGAAGAAAGGATTGAACAACCAAAGAACAAACAAACAAACAAATGAATATGAATGAAGGAAGGAAGGATGGAGGGGAAGGAATGAAGGAAGGAATGAACAAACAAACAAACAAACGAAGGAAGGATGGAAGGAATAAATGAATGAAAAACAAAGGAGGGAAAGAAGAAATGAATGAAGGAAAGGAAGAAACGAAGGAACAAACAAAGGAAGGAAGGAATGAACGAACAAAGGAAAGAAGGAAGGAAGGAAGGAAGGAAGGAAGGAAGGAAAGAAGGAAGGAAGGAAGGAAGGAAGGAAGGAAGGAAGGAAGGAAGGAAGGAAGGAAGGAAGGAAGGAAGGAAGGAAGGAATGATTGAACGACCAAAGAACAAACAAACAAACAAACAAACGAATATGAACGAAGGAAGGAAGGATGGAGGGGAAGGAAGGAATGAACGAACAAACAAACAAACGAAGGAAGGAAGGATGGAAGGAATAAATGAATGAAAAACAAAGGAGGGAAGGAAGAAATGAATGAAGGAAGGGAAGGAAGAAACGAAGGAACAAACAAAGGAAGGAAGGAATGAACGAATAAAGGAAGGAAGGAAGGAAGGAAGGAAGGAAGGATTGAACCAAAGAACAAACAAACAAACAAACAAACGAATATGAACAAAGGAAGGAAGGATGGAGGGGGAGGAATGAAGGAAGGAATGAATGAACGAACAAACAAACGAAGGAAGGAAGGATGGAAGGAATAAATGAATGAAAAACAAAGGAGGGAAGGAAGAAATGAATGAAGGAAGGAAAGTAAAAAACGAAGGAACAAACAAAGGAAGGAAGGAATGAACGAACAAAGGAAAGAAGGAAGAAATGAATGAAGGATGGGAAGGAAGAAACGAAGGAACAAACAAAGGAAGGAAGGAAGGAATGAACGAACAAAGAACAAACAAACAAACAAACAAACAAACGAATATGAACAAAGGAAGGAAGGATGGAGGGGGAGGAATGAAGGAAGGAAGGAATAAACGAACAAACAAACGAAGGAAGGAAGGATGGAAGGAATAAATGAATGAAAAACAAAGGAGGGAAGGAAGAAATGAATGAAGGAAGGAAAGGAAAAAACGAAGGAAGGAAGGAAGGAAGGAAGGAAGGAAGGAAGGAAGGAAGGAAGGAAGGAAGGAAGGAAGGAAGGAAGGAAGGAAGGAAGGAAGGAAGGAAGGAAGGAAGGAAGGGAATGAAACTGAATTGAAAAACAGTTTTGGGAAAAAAAATAGAACTAAAGGAGTATTTCATAGGGCCTTGAATGAAACATTCTCTATCTAATGTTCAGGCTCCTGTTTCTTCCTGCAGGATTGAGTTTCTCTAGCAAATAGCAGTAAATGTGCTCCAGTCGTGCGTCCAGATGACAGCAGAAAGCCAGATCACAGAGGGTGGGTTAAAGCTACAGATAATTAGGCATGATGCTCAGATCAGAGCCCAAATACCATCTGCCTGTCTAAATCAACATTTGTTTAGCAGCCTCATCATCAATCACTGATTAAATGCATGCATACATTCAGCTTGTGTTGAATATAGTTATATACAGTACATCTGCATATGCACGTTACCGTTGCTGGGGCTTGAATAAATTAATGTCCTCCCATGTCTGCCATGTGTTAAAATGCATAACGCTATTCTATAAACGGCTATGTTCATTTACATGCCAGCATGACTGACATAACAAAGACGGCACAATGACAACGAACAGGACTTTGTTCCCTCATCACCCATCCTAACATCTGACTATTAACCGCATGCACGAGTGCCAAGAGAGATGCGTGGACGCGGACCGTCCTGATGTTACAAGCCGGGCGACTGCCAAACTGTCATTGTTTTGCTCGCTTGATTGGGAGAGCCGTGTTAAAACGAGCACAAAACTCATTTAAAGTGGGCGAAGAACAAGTAATGAGTCTATTCATGCTGGTAATAAATCGCTCAGTGAGTCACTCAGCCACAAAAAAAAAAAAAAAAACGAGAAAAAGTAAACTTTATGTACAACTTGACTTCTGACACGTCACGTTCTCAACAAATGATCCAAATTAGACTAAAGTAGACTTTTACAATGTCAGAAAAGAATGTAAATGAGCTAAATGTGGGTGGTTGGCGGGAAGTTATGCGGTTGCTAAGGTGTTCTGGATGGTTTTTAGCCCACTGCTATGCCGTTGCATGAAGAAGTCAAAAGCTGGCACATCAGCCTTGCAAAACCGAATTATGGACTGGAGATCAATGGAGTTGCGCCACCTTGGGACAGACAAATACATGCATATCATACATGCATATAACTATGGTTGAAAAGTGATGTGGCTTTGATCTTTCCAAAATGGCTTACAGTATATGCATAGCAGATATTAGAAACTAATAGAAGCGGATACATTTTAACACACATTTCTGTTGAGAGTATAAACTCAATGGGCAATCACATGAATTTAGATACTGTAAATGGGAGTTTTTTTTATTTTTTTATGGGATTTTTGTGAATAACTTGGGTAGAATAATGTCTAGTAGGTTTTTCATGTGTGTGTGTGTCTGTGTGTAGTACGCCATTTCTCCAAACATAAACTTTTTATATATTATATTAATTGGGTAACACTTTACAATAAGGTTGTATTAGTTAATATTTAAGTTTATGTTTTTATTAACATGAACAAACAATGACCAATACATTTATGACAGTATTTATTCATCTTTGTTAATGTTAGTTGATGGTAATATACTGTAGTCATTCATTGTTAGTTAATGTTAACTCAATTTGGATTTTAATAATGCATTAGTAAATGTTGAATTTATTGTTAATTAAGTATTGTTAATTATTAGTTCATGTTAGTAAATAACTAATCCTTGTGCACTGTACAAATTTTCTACCCTTTGTTATGTTAGGGATGAAAACATTTACTGAATTAAACTGCTGTAAAAATGCATCATATATTTTATTTTTACATTTTCTTGCATAAATCTGTTAATCAACCTCAGTCCTGATCAAAACTACTAAATTGTTTAGAAAATTACAGGATTTTAACTCTTTAATTGTCAAATTCATAATTCATGTCAATGATTTGGTGGAAAAAAAAACACCAAGGCCCAGTTTCACAAACAGGGTTTAGCTTAAGCCAGGATTAGACCTTAGTTAAATTAAGCTATTTAAGCCACATTTATAAAAACAGCCTTAGAAAAATACATTACTAGTGTGCACCTGTAAACAAAAAATGACACTGACATGTTTTAAGACATCTCACTGCAAGTTATTTTCAGTTGAGACAGCTCAAACATGCAATTTAATCCAAGACTAGCCTTAAACCTTGTTTGTGAAACCGGGGGCTAATGACATATTTTTAATATAAAGAGTAATTGTGGACTGGATTTTTTTTTTTAACCTTTTATCACAGTGTTAGACATGTGATTGATTAGTGACAACATTGGCATTGATGCATTGTTAGATTATTTTTTTTTCTGCCTAATTTTCTGTTGGTGGCTGTTTTTGCCCTATTTTAGTTCCATTATAACCACATTTGATGGTGCATAAATACACAGTCTTTGTTTTTGTTTACTCCATGTAGTTCTGAGAGCTGAGATGCATATTTAGATTTTCTCAGACACATCAAGGTAAGTGCGCAAAGTCACTCTCACACACTCACAGACACAAATACAAACTTTAATTTGCTGTTATACTCCAAATAAAATCCAGAAACTAAGCTTTTTTGCACAGGCCTATGTAAAGGGTTAATAGTGCCAACTGATGATAAACAGTAAAACTTTTACCTCATCCTAACAGGGAAAACCACCAAAATCAAAAATGCATGATTATATGGAGTCATGGTTTTGTAACCAAAAAAAATGGTTATAATGGAAGTCAATGAGTCAAAAACAGCCACCAACATTAAATGAATAAAAAAATTAAAATTAATCAAAAACAATGCATCAAAGGCAATGTTGTTTCAGATGTACTTCGATAAAAGATTTTTCAAAATCCAGTCGACAATTACCTTTTATATTAAAAATATGCTATTTTGTGTGTTTTTATTTTCACCAAATTAGTGACATTATTTATGAATTTGGCAATTAAAGAGTTAAAATCCTGTAATTTTCTAAGCAATTTAGTAGTTTCGATCAGGACTGAGGTTGATTAACAGATTTATGCAAAAACAAAAATGAAAAAAAATATTTATTTCATGCATTTTTACAGAAGTTTAATTCATTGGATGTTTTCATCCAGAACATACACGGCAAAAAATTATTTTCTGTCTGGTTTCCGGTTTCTGGTGTCTTGTTTCTAGTCCAAATAT
Source organism: Danio kyathit (assembly GCA_903798195.1). NCBI lineage: Eukaryota > Metazoa > Chordata > Actinopteri > Cypriniformes > Danionidae > Danio > Danio kyathit. The sequence goes on along the minus strand of LR812535.1, from coordinate 21,011,764 downwards.
CTAAAAATTCTTAAATCAAGAAGCATTTTCTAGACAAACAAAACATATCGTCTTGTTTTAAGAAATAAGATGTCGAAATTAAGTGAGTTTTTCCTTAAAACAAGCAATATAATCTGGCAATGGGGTAAGCAAAATAATCTTATGTCGAAAGGAAAAACAAGATTATTTTGCTTGTTTTAAGGAAAAACTTCATCTTGGCATATTATTTCTGAAAACAAGACAATATGTTTTGCTTGTCTAGAAAATGCTTCTTGATTTAAGAATGTTTAGATATTTGGACTAGAAACAAGATAAAAAAATTTAAGTAAGAAAAGCATTTTTTTGCAGCGTAACAAAAGGGTAGTACATTTGCCCAGAGTGTATAGTTGAGTTTTTTTTTTTTCAAACCTTTTTCTCAAAATATGTGTCAAAATAAGATTAGTCACCAAAAATCATTCTGCTAGCTGAAACACAGAAAAAGTTATGGCTGAATTAAGACTCAAAATCACACCAGAGTGGATGAAAACATCCCCAACAGTACATAAGGGCTAATGAAAGCTTAATGTAAAGTGGGACTAATAATTGATATTCATAATCAATGTTAATGTACTAAGAGTAATAATCAAAAATAATTTGTCATATGAAGTAGAATATTTAATATAACTGAAACATTTTGTTGATATTTTATTGATAACAGCTTAAAGTATTTCGATTTATTCAAGTTAGATTGGTTACATTTAGGTATTTGACACAGATAGATTTAGGCAATTATACACATTTTCTTTGCAAAGGTTAAAATAAGACCTGGAAAATCAATTCCAGGGGCAAGTATTGCCCCTTAATGAAGAAGTTAATTTCTCTCCCCAGTTGCTATGTGATTATGCACTAGATCAAGTCAAATGCTTCAACACTGAACTCTTTTTCTCTAGAAAAAAAAAACGAGAGAAAAAAACACTACACCACAATAAATAATCACATTTAAGCACAGTTTGACAAGAACTTCAGTTTTACATCAAAACAATTGCCACCTATCCCACAAGCCCCATATTTCCTTACACGCTTCACACCTAATATCCGACTGACATATAAATGTGCCTTTGAGAAAGAAAAATAAACCCTGTACCTGCTCTGAGACTTCATTCATAGGCTTGGCGTAGGCTTCTCTCGGCTCTTATGACAAACACTTTCCTTCCCTCAAGACGGGAAGACATTTATATGTAATCTCACACCACGGTACCCATAATTCCAAGGCACTCCGAAGTACGTAATATCTCGCTTTTGAGGGCATAAACACTCCGCAGCATACGTCAAAGTCTCGGCAAGCCTTGACTCATCTGCTGGAGTGTTTACCTGTGTGAATTCCCTCAAAGGGAGTGACCTGAGATAGCCCCTCCCCCACAGACGAATCACATGTCATGTCCCACTAACCTGACTGAGGAAGCCACGCCCCAATATCATCTGACTGGACGATGAGCTGCAGAGACATGTCTCATTGAAAAGATTCAGAAGTATCATCATTTACATGAGAAAAACAAACAGAAGGAATATACAGGAGCAGCTAATCCGCTTTGAAAACAAATCCAGCTTTTAAGGCTTCAGGTCTTGACTCGAACAAAAAGTCATGTGCTGTCAATACTCGAGGAACGAGGCAGAGGTGAAAGGTCACCCTCTCCTAGCCGCACAGGCAGTAAGTAGTGGCACTCAGCCTGTTTGTAAAGCAGTTCTCTTATCACTCCACAACAGAGAAGTGGCAGGTAGAGATTTCATAAGGCTCAAAGCAAAAGAAAAACACGTCCAACTCAGAGCCCACTATGAGCGAGCAGACACAAAACAAGCACTCTGCCTTCAAATAGCCCCAATTACACAAGAAATAATCAAAGGGCTTTAATCTTGGCATGAAAAAAACGCTACAAAAGTTTGCAGTGAGTCGTTTTATCCCATTTGAAACTGCAGCTTTTAATTACAGCTGGTCTCAGCTCACGGTGTTGTTATGCCCAGAGCCAAGTATTGAGCAAGAGTTTCCACTGCTTAACACGGTTATCATGAGTTAGTACTTGCAGAAATGATGTACAATCAGTCTTTTGATTAATCTATCAGTATATTTAATCAAGCCAAAGATACTTGTGCATGGATAGTCTGGGAGCTGTTTAACTATATGAAACGCTGGATAACTGTCTGAGGATAAAACTGTCTGAGAGCATAACTTTTCAGCAACTCGGGAATTTTCAATATGTTTTTAAGTTTAATAAGCAGTCAGTTGTGGGTTGCACGGTGGCTCAGTGGTTAGCACTGTCACCTCACAGCAAGAAGGTTGCTGGTTCGAGTCCTGGCTGGGTCAGTTGGCATTTCTGTATGGAGTTTGCATGTTCTCTCCATGTTTGCGTGGGTTTCCTCCGGATGCTCTGATTTCCCCAACACTCCAAAGACTTGTGGTATAGGTGAAATGGATAAACTAAATTGTCTATAGTGTATGAGTGTGTTTGGGTGTTTCCCAAGACTGGGTTGCAGCTGGAAGGGCATCCGCTATGTAAAAAAAATGTTGGAATAGTTGGCAGTTCATTCTGCTGTGGTGACCTCTGAAATAGAGACTAAGTCGAAGGAAATTAAATGACTGAATGATGCAATCAATTGCCTAGTAATCTTTTTGCTTTGTATTTATATAGTGAGATATTCATTCATTCATTCATTCATTTTCTTGTCGGCTTAGTCCCCTTATTAATCCGGGGTCGCCACAGCGGAATGAACTGCCAACTTATCCAGCACATTTTTACGCAGCGTATGCCCTTCCAGCCGCAACCCATCTCTGGGAAACATCCCTACACTCATCCACACTCATACACTACGGACAATTTAGTCTACCCAATTGTACCACATGTCTTTAAACTGTGGGGGAAACCGGAGCACCCGGAGGAAACCCACGCGAACACAGGGAGAACATGCAAACTCCACACAGAAACGCCAACTGACCCAGCCGAGGTCATACTTTATATTTAAGAGTGTGACATAAATATTCTATAAATATTATTCTGAATCATAGAGAATACGGTAAAGGACACTTTTTTGTTACTGTAACACTTTACAATAAGGTTACATAATTATTAGGGATGCACCGATACCATTTTTTTGAAACCGATCCGATCTTGATACTAAAATTCTGAGCATCAACCGATACCGATCCGATCCCGATATTGTGCTGTTTTTTATTATTATTTTTTTATTATTATTAACATAATACGGTTTCTATGATTCTGGTGATAAACTCAAATAATATATCTTCTTTAGTAAAAATAACAGACCTATAGGCCTTCTGTAGATGACAGATGGCACAATTTAACTAAATATGATGCTTGCTATAAACTATGGGCTGCATTATTGGAGCATTTATTATGACATTGATCTGATCTGTTGTGGTCCAGCTTATGTTTCCTTTTTAATATTCAGATTTTTCTTTGAAATCTGTAATAGGCTACCACTATTGACCCTAATCGTTGGTAAAACATTCTGCCTTTTAGCAAAGCCTGATATTTTCCTGCAGGTTTGAAGCAGACTGAACTAAACTGTCTGAGGCCAGTTTTACTTAATAAACATTCCCTCGCCTACAGCCGCGTGAGGTAGAGAAACTGAAAGCATGTCTGTAAAATAATTTTTTGTCTGAAAAATTATCTTTTTTAAAAGAATTTGGTTTGGTATAATTTGTTGGTTATTTTAAAGTATTTTTGTTGGTCAGTTATCTACAAAATAAACAAGAATATTTGAGGTGAAGTTTAAAACAAGGTCCGCTTATATGCTTTAGCGCACAATCTGACAAACTGGTCTGTTAAATAAAATGTTAATATATATAAAATTACAGCAAAATATTCAGTTTCAGAGTAGCCTACGTATATTAGGCTAAATAATTTTATGTTAATGACATATGGCCCCCGGGCCGTCATTTTCACTTTTAATAATTTAATCAACTAAACCACAATGAGCCAGGCTTTACAAACTTTTCGCGGCACAAACATAAGAAGGAACAAACATTCGCAGAAGGAACATAATAACATAAACTTAGCCTATTATAAGAATAATCTTACGGAGCGGCGCATGTCGCGTCTGCGCAGCCGGTGCCTGAATGAAGCGCTTGCATCACTGAGACAGCGCGCAGCTCTCCGGTATATGGACACTTCTAAAACAGCAGCACAAAGGGGAGAAATCAGTGCGTTGAGGATATCCGATGATTATTGAGCCTTTTCTAATTTAAAGTTTCAGGTAGGCCTACTTTGTGTGTGAAGCGCAGTTAATAGCCTAACCCTACTCCAGTGTTGTGAATGCGATCTGCTGATCTAACAGACACAGCGCGTGATTTAGAAACAGCAGTGATCTGTTGCACGTCAAAATGAACCCATTTAATGCAAAACTAAATGCATTTCCACACTGATTATTTAAACTAACAGGAACAAATAGTATTGGAGAAAGTTTTTCGTGCTGTCATAAACGCGACACGCAGCTTGAATTGTGAATGAATGGAGAATGATTGACAGGCGCAGCGGCGGGAAGCGCTGAAGTGAACATGAATTTAACCACGTGAATATTCATCTGTACTTCACATTAAACTCTAGAATGGCTTCAAAACATTTATGATATAGTAGGTCTGCTTGACAACTTTCTAGTGCCTTATAATAGGCTTCCTTCGTGGCTTTTGTTGGCTTATAAATTACACAGAATACAGCACACGCGCAAGATCGGATTTGGATCGGTACCAGCTGGCCGATACCCGATCCAGCAAAAATATGCGACAACGAACCGATATCCGATCCAAGTATCGGGATCGGTGCATCCCTAATATACAGTGCTCAGCATATATAGTACGCCCATCACAAATCTATGTTTTAAGTTCATATTTATAATAGCAAGCTATATGGATTAGTCAGTACTGAATACTAACAAAACTGACTTATGACTAACAAAATAACTTACGATAACCCAAATGTATATGTTATAGAAAAATATGAAATACAAATTTAAAAAAGAGGAAATAAATCAACAGAAGCACACAAATTGGAAAATTTTAGTTGAAATTTTGTAGATTGTAATTTTTTTTTGCATATTTTGCTTGATTTTAATTGTATTATCTTTCAATTTCTAAATATGTTTGGTGACTAAAATATTATTTTAATAAATCTGTTTTGTTTAAATACACCAAAATACATTGCCTATATTCACTGAGAAATGGATACAAATATTAATTTTCAAAATGGGGTGTACTCAATTATGCTAAGCACTGTATGCTATAAACACTTTAATCTTGCTAATCTCAGCATTTCCTAATATTTACAGGTCACAAATCTGTTAGAATTATTTATTGTACCGTAAACTAATATGAACATCAATTTTTAGTATCTAACATCAACAAAGTTTAAAAAAATGTTTTTAAATAACTAAAAACAAAAATCTCAAAAAGGGTGACAGGATCAGTCGTAAATTTGGACTAAATATATGGAAAGTTAGAAATACCTAAATATTTATTATTGTATTTAGTATATAATAATATACTAATTACTATTAAGCATTAAATAAAACACCTACTGTGCAATTAAAAGCATAAAACTGATGAACTGCTGTTTGATGTCACTAGACTGAATCAGATTTACCAGTTCTGCATATGAGAGTGCGTATGATTATCTTTTCAACTCGCTCCACAGTAAAAACCACATGCAAATTATAACAAGACACCAAAAACAGCAATGTAGATTTAGGGTGGTGCAACACTGTTATATTTGGAAAGTTTGAACAGTATTCTGAAAACAACCTAAAAACTTTCCTTAACACAACAGCAATAACACTGTCACCAAAAAGCTATCCTTCCAGTTAATTTTATCATTTCAGTAGTATCTCAATTACTAATTTAAGCACACAAAGTTGGATTTAAGATATTGTAAAAGTGTTTTATCTCACTGCGCCCAATAAGCAGATTACCGTGAATGTTTTACCTAGAAGCTGAGAGCTCATTAATGCAGAAACAAAGACTGGATATTGTCAGAGCTGCATGTATTTTCCCAACAGAGGTCATTAGGGTATATTATCAATGTTCTGTGGCGTTTGTGCTCGTCTCCGCTCAGACTGCTCTGCTGCCCATCAGGAGAGACACAGGCTATGTTTACACTTGTGTGTCTTCATTTTAAAATGCACAATTTTTGTTATGGTTATGCCACCCTAGGAAATACTGCAGACCTATTCTGGTTTAAAAACTACAGTATGGGGTTGCATTTCAGGTTTCTTCACTCCTCCAATAGCTGGTGTGTGGTGAGCGCACTGGCGCCGTTGTCCTGTGGCTGCCGTCGCATCATCCAAGTGGATGCTACACACTGGTGGTGGTCTGGAGAGACTCCCTTCATGATTGTAAAGCGCTTTGGATGTATGGCCATACACAATAAATGCGCTATATAAATACACATTACATTACTGTACATGTCTACTCTAATCCAGATAAATTTGAAAATGGCATTTTCATCTAAAAACGCTCCATGTCCACTAGGGCCGGAGTGGGACGCATTTTCAGCCCTGGAGTTTCAAGCCTTAGACCGGCCCACCTCAGTTCACGACTGATTATATTAAAATAACGTCATTTCCAATTCAGTTTCTAATGACACTATCTCGTCTTTTTCAAGGAAACAGCTGCTTTAGAACTTCAAATGTTTTTCATTAATATGAGAACTTTAAAGGGTTGATAATTCTCCTACACTATTCTTTAAAACATCACAATGTCCTTTCTGAATATCTGAATATATATTCTGTGCAAAATTTTTTCTAGATATCCAGGCCTTTGTAACGGTGGTCACACAAAAAATTAAATATGTACACCTACATAAGTAACCCAAACAGTATTATATGTCTTAACACTAAAAATAAAAAAAATAAATAAAAAAATTACTCTGATGATGTTTGAAATCGGGTTGGCGGCATCGTAACGCAACGTGCTGACCACTGGGCCACAATGGCACTGTTATGCTGATGAGTTTGTAATAAAAAAATGAAGTATTGCACTGTTATCTGCAAGACTCTACAGTATTACTTTCTATTGCTGGCTTTTCTTTTTCTCCCCTTTTTAGATTTCTGATCAAGTTATGTCAGATTTATTAATGTAGTGAATCATCTGATTTTTATTGAGCAGGTTTAATATTCATTAATATTAATTATTCAAACTCTTATATTCACTAAGGTGCCGCTGTTTGGGGTCGAATGAATGATAGTTACATCATCATTCACATGCAGGCTGCATTTTGCTCACGGGGTTGCCAGAAAATAAAAAAAAAAAGAGCGGAGCTGCGGCAAAATAATGAATAAAAAGAGTGATGCTATGGTCAAATAAATAAATACATGAAAAAAGTGCGACTGCTGAGAGTGCAAGCAGCTAGGGACTTCGGCCCTCGCAGCCAAAAAACGGACCGGCCCACCGGGAATTCTCCCGGTCCTCCCGATTAGCCAATCCGGGCCTGATGTCCACGCTACCCAGCAATACACATCTAAATGTAGACAGCTTGCCTAAAACCAGGCTAAATTTGGGCTGTCAGTGAAAATCTAATAGACATCTAAGAATAGCCCAAAACTAGACTAGTGGTCAAATAGACAGATTAGACAGACTTTACATGTGTAGTCATTCATTTCTGTTTATTTGATGACTAGTTTTGGCCTATTCTTAGACGTCTATTAGATTCTCACTGATGGCCCAAATTTAGCATTGTTTTAGCCAAAACAACCATGTTTAGACATCTATTAGACATCTATTAAACTTCTTTTAAAAACAAAAATGCTTGCTGGGTATCTTTTTCAACTCTTTCCATGACTGAAAACGATTTCGTTCATACACTTGCGCATGCTCACAGAAGTAAAATGCTTTTACCAGGGTCATATCCGTCTGGTATCACTTACTTTCCGTCTTGCTGAAATGTCGTAATTGTGGTCTGGTTCCGTGTCCTTTGAAGAGAGACAATACCGAGCATGTACACATTAATCTCACATTAATGTTTAATAAAGCTGTCAAAACAGACAGCAATCAAAACAACTACTTTACAAAATCGTCCACCATGTTAGCTGAATTGGTTATCGTTTTTGAAAGCCTGATTTTACAGTTCACACTGCAATACAAACATTTTGAGTTTTCTACTTTGGACAGCGTTTAAAAAAAACTAAAACATTTTTGTTTCCTAAAAATGCTGTGTTAATGTGAACAGAAGGCCGAAACAAAGAGAAAGATATGCGTTTAAAAAAAAAAAACTTAGTGTGGACATGGGCTCAGGGGGTGGCATGGTGGCTCAGTGGTTAGCACTGTCGGCTCACAGCAAAAAGGTTGCTAGTTTGAGTCCCGGCTGGGCCAGTTGGAATTTCTGTGTGGAGTTTGCATGTGTTTGAGTGGGTTTTCCTCCACAATCTAAAGACATGCGCTATAAGTGAATTGAATTATCTAAATTGGCTGTAGTGTATGAGTGTGTGCGTGTGAATGTGAGAGTGTATGGGTGTTTCCCAGTAACGGGTTATGGCTGAAAGGGTATCCGCTGTGTAAAACATTTGCTGGAATAGTTGGCGGTTCATTCCGCTGTGGCGACCCCTGGTATATAAGTGACTAAGCCGAAGGAAAATTAATGAATGAATGAACATGGCCTCAGTTAAGAAACAAAACAGACTTTTTTTAAATAAATGCATGACTGCCCACATTCACTACCATTCACGATTGGCTCTTTTGGATAAATCACTTTCCTTCCCTGATTTGTTAAGCCTGATCATACTGTATGACCATTGCACTGATTTTTTTTGTTTTTTGTTTTTTGTGACTGCATCTCAAGTTTTAAGAAACTGAAACTGCAGAAAGTGCCTACCTGTATGCTTTTTTAAATCTCACAATGTTTTTTATTGAGTGTATAGAAAGCCTGCTGTCAAAAATACATACCTTTAAAAAAATGGATAGTTAGAGAACAAGCAGCAAGATAAAAGCCAAACATATGTATATACAATCAACAAATCAAACTAAATATAATGAAAGGAATTATAATTAGTTTGATCTGTTAACATTATAAACACACTTTCACTTTCAATGTAATTTAATACTGAACATGCTGTTTATAACAAACTCTATTATAATTAAGCTCTAAATGGTCACAGCCATATCACCCTGCAGCCCAAAACGGGTTACTTACTGAAGCTAAGCAGGGCTGAGACTGGTCAGTACCTGGATGGGAGACCACGTGGGGAAACTAGGTTGCTGTTGGCAGTGGTGTTAGTGAGGCCAGCAAGAGGCACTCAACCTGTGGTCTGTGTGAGTCCTTATGCCCCAGTAAAGTGAAGGAAAAACTATACTGTCAGTGAGCGCCGTCTTTCGGATGAGATGTTAAACTGAGGTCCTGACTCTCTGTGGTCATTATAAATCCAATGGCATTTCTTGTAAAGAGTTGGGATGTAACCCCAGTGTCCTGGCCAAATTCCCTCTATCTGCCCTGACCATCATGGCCTCCCAATCATCCCCATCTACTGAATTGGCTCTATCACTGTCTCTCCTCCACCAATAGTGGTGAGTGCACTGGCGCCGTTGTCCTGTGGATGCTGCACACTGGTGGTGGTGTGGACAGACCCCTCTCATGATTGTGAAACGCTTTGGGTGTATGACCATACACAATAAATGCGCTATATAAAAAACACATTACATCACATTATTTAATACGCATATAAACAACTTTGTACTATAATTATACAGTTACTTATAATTTCTGCTTTTATCTTGTTCTGTTGTACATATACAGATACAAAGTGTGATTTTTTTCTGCCAATGTGCCAGCTGTTTATAACAAATATAATTTGTGTTTTATTCAATAATAATATCCACACAGTAAAACAAAATCCGTAATTTTATGGTTTATTTCCGGAAGCTGGGGTGCGGGAAATAAACCATAAAATAACGGACATTAAATTACAGAAATTTACTGCTAAATAACGGCCATTAAATTACAGAAATTTACTGCTAAATAACGGCCGTTAAATTACAGAAATTTACTTAAATTTAAATTTCTGGTAAATTTCTGTAATTCAACCTCTATTATTTGACAGTAAATTTCTGTAATTTAACGGCCGTAATTTTACGGTTTATTTCTGGAACCCCAGCTGCCAGAAATAAATTGTAAAATTACAGATTTTTTACAGTGCATGTAGGCTACATTTGTACAATAAATTTGACTATATTTATCTACTTTTGGCATCTGTTTTCAGCTGTGTTGTGTGGATGGAGATCATTTCTGAAATGTAGTGGAAAATGCCAGTATGAAAGAGGATAGTTAAAATTTTAAAACACAGTTTTAAAACAAAAGCGAAAACGTGTAAATGTAGCCTGACAAGCTGTGCTAATTCTTTCACCCATGAACCCCAGAGGATCGCCTCCATTTCTCCTCATTTCCATCTGAATCTAAGTCCCCATTTAAACTGCCCGATTCCCACCACATCTCAGCTTATTACCGCCACAGTTTCATTCTTTTTTTCTTTCTTCAGATTTCCTTATTGGATACATCTGAGGGAAAGAAAGGTACAAATTGAACACGGGCTTTGAATAAACGCAGTAATGGATCTCCATAAAAGTACAAAGCTGTGTTCAGATGTGGATTTATATCTATAATGTAATCACACTTAATGGATCTCCATCAGATCCAGCAGGTTAACAACTCAGGTCAGACTCTCTATAAACAGCACTGGACTGTCTGTGTACTTGTGTTGGGATCTGATGGTATTCTGGGTTCCTATGCAAATACACTGAACCAGAGAGCAGATATAGTGATAGTAAATATATAAGATGTAAATCCATCAGATGTATCTGTCTGTCTGTCTGTCTGTCTGTCTGTCTGTCTGTCTGTCTGTCTGTCTGTCTGTCTGTCTGTCTGTCTGTCTGTCTATCTATCTATCATCTCTAGTGTGCATTATTTTCTAATAATTCAACAGTCCAATATATATGACAGTACATAATATTTTAGCAGATATTTTTCAAGATACAAGTATTCAGCTTAAAGTGCAATTTAAACACTTAACTAGGTTAATTAGGCAAGTTAGGGTAATTAGGCAAATCATTGTATTACAGGTTTGTTTGTAAACAAGCGGAAAAAAAACATACAGTGCTCAGCATATATGAGTACACCCCATTTACAAAATGAATATTTTTATCAATTTCTCAGTGAATATGGGTAATATACAGTTAAAGTCAGAATTATTAGCCCCCCTTTGAATTTATTTTTCTTTTTTAAATATTTCCCAAATGATGTTTAACAGAGCAAGGGATTTTTTACAGTATGTCTGATAATATTTTTTCTTCTGGAGAAAGTCTTATTTGTTTTTGTTTTTTTCGCTAGAATAAAAGCAGTTTTTAATTTTTTAAAAAACCATTTTAAGGTCAAAATTATTAGCCCCTTTAAGCTATATATTTTTTTGATTGTTTACAGAACAAACCATCGTTATACAATGACTTGCCTAATTACTCTATCCTGCCTAGTTAACCTAATTAACCTAGTTAAGCCTTTAAATGTCACTTTAAGCTGTATAGAAGTGTCTTGAAAAATATCTAGGAAAATATTATTTACTGTAATCATGGCAAAGATAAAATAAATCAGTTATTAGAGATGAGTTATTAAAACTGTTATGTTTAGAAATGTGTTGAAAAAATCTTATCTCAACAGAAGTTGGGGAAAAAATAACCAGGGGGGGCTAATAATTCTGACTTCAACAGATTTATTAAACAGATATATTTATTTAAATAATATTTCAGTCACAGAACATCTTTAGAAATGGAAAAAAATACATTTAAATTCATGCAAAATATTGCAAAAAAAAATAAAAATTACAAACTCCAACATTTCAACTAAATTGTATGTATTTTTTTGTTTCTCTTGATTTTTGCCATTTTTAAAAATTGTTTTTAATATTTTTCCCTAAAATATAAATTTGGGCTGCTGATTTTTGAACCATTATCGTAAGTTATTTTGTTAGATTAGCTCCAGATTTAGCTTCAGTACTGACTAATCTAATGTATATGCACAAATATAATATTGTAAAGCATCCTATAGAAGATATTCATTTAAATGAGAGATTTGTGGGGGGTGTACTCATATATGCTGAGCACTGTATTGCCTACGAGGGATAATAATATTGACCTTAAAAAATTAAAACTGCTTTTATTCTAGTCAAAATAAAACAAATAAAACTTTCTCCAAAAGAAAAAAAATATTATAGGAAATACTGTGAAAAAATACTGTTCTTTGCTCTGTTAAACATCATTTGAGAAATATAAGAATAATAATAATAATATTAATAATAATAATTTTTATTTATATAGCGCCTTTCCAGAGCTCAAGGACACTTTACAAAAATGCGACAAGAAAAGATAATACAAGCAAATAAATGTCAGCACAGTCCAGGTACGAAGCGGCAGCACAGACGCGCACAGCGTTCTAGTCCCCGGAAACGGAAGTCGGACTGCAAATAAGGAAGCCACAGTGGAAGGAAAATAATTCTATGGAGGGCTAACAATTTTGACTTCAACTGTATGTATACACCAGCAACAACAACATCAAGTAAATACAAGTAAGTGCATAAAAACAACAACTGAACCATACCACAGCAGGATTATAATTTCCACTTTCAGAAGTGCATTTCTGTGACAGCAGTCACCATCCTCAAACAATAAGCAAGCACCATCACCCGGAACAGGCCTGCGTGAGGGCCGCAGGGGACAAACGGTGATAAAATCAGACTGGCTGCAGCTCCACAACCCAACACAGATGAACAGCGTTCAACGATAGTCATCCTGACAGAGCTACAGCATGCATACATTAGCAGCACACGCTTTTATCACACCGCAAAATCAAATACAGCTTTTAAAGCAGGTGGACACACGCTGACACACACCTTGACATTCAAATTCTCCTCCCATAGGTTTCTATCTCCTGCGTGACGCGGCAGGCGAGCAGGGCCGAGGTTTAACATTTCACAGAAGGTCAGTGAGCATGGTGTGATTTGAAATCCAGCAGCTTTATCTCTATTGTAGAAACCGGCCATCTCGCCATGAATGCCACTGCCCTGCTGCGGCTCTGCTAATACAGCAAAGCATCCAGGCATGAGAGTACGGGCTAATCTAATCCCAATGACAGAGGCGGGAGCTGAGAAAAAATGTATGTATGACTCTGAAACACATGTCGCCTTTGGCTTGCTTAGTTGGGGTCGGTAGAGTTGACCTACCGAGAATCACATCCGTCAACAATAGGTGTGTTTCCATTAGCCTTCAAACTGCGCTAACTAAAATAGTTCCGTTTTGCAAAGACAACCATATAGCGAGAAAAAAAAAGGTTTGCATACATGAGGTTGTTTTTTAGGCAGTTTTTAAAAAGGAATGCTTTGATAAACTGCAATGGAATTTATTTATTTTTTTGCATTTACAGGTTACCTTTATCGCTTTGCAATGTGCACATCACCATTAGTCACATCGCAGGATCTCCAATGTTGAGTTGGGATTATATAGTTTAGGATTATACAGTATATATTATATTAGGAGTTTAAAATACATGAGATTTGTGGAGTTACTGCAGTTTAACCATAATGGAGGAAAAGTTTATCATTTGCATGTTTTTCAGCCCTAAGAGAGCTTAAAGCATTCAGACACAAGCTATTTTACCGTTTGTAACTTTAATAGAAAAGAATTGCAGTAAACTATTTAAGAGTGGCTGCACGGTGGCGCAGTGGGTTGGCGTGGGTTTTCTCCGGTTTCCCACACAAGTCCAAAGACATGTGGTATAGTTGAATTGGGTAGGCTAAATTGTCCGTAGTGTGAATGAGTGTGTATGGATGTTTCCCAGTGATGGGTTGCGGCTGGAAGGGCATCCGCTGCATATTTAAAAGTAGGGGCGTCAGGGTGGCGCTGTGGGTAGCACAGTCGCCTCACAGCAAGATGGTCTAGTTCAAGCCTCGGCTGGGTTAGTTGGCATTTCTCTGTGGAGTTTGCATGTTCTCCCCATGTTCACGTGGGTTTCCTCCGGGTGCTCCGGTTTCCCCTGAGTGTGTATGGATGATTCCAAGTGATAAGTTGCAGCTGGAGGGGCATCCGCTGCGTAAAACATATGCTGGATAAGTTGGCAGTTCATTCCACTGTGGTGACCCCAGATTAATAAAAGGACTAAGCCGAAAAGAAAATGAAGGAATAAATATATTTAAACAGTAAAGTCTTTGCGGTCTTCTTCTATATTTCATTTGATTCCATTTCTGTACCTGAATACGATTACCCTGAAAACCATAATGTACTGTTTGTTTCACTTTTATATGTGCTCTATTGCATGTAGATATGCTTGGTTGTTATAATTCATGTATGATTTGTTCCCCTAAAGAATTCTCCCAACCAATCGAAAATGTAATACAACACAGAGCTAAAGTAATTCTAAACAGAGCTATTCAAGCCATCTGGTAAAATTGTATGTATATATATATATATATATATATATATATATATATATATATATATATATATATATATATATATATATATATATATATATATATATATATATATATATATATTGCAGAAATACAAAATATCTCAATGTCTGATTTTTCGAATATCGTGCAGCCCTATAGCATGGCAAATAAAAGTCATGTGAATCTTCTTTAAAGACATGGTTATGTGTTTAATAATAAAATGAGATCCTTTGGTCAGGATGAAGCAGGTGCTACAAGAGGTCTTGTTGACCTACATAACTGAAAAAAAAATGATTAAAAGTGGCTTGCCTTGACTAAATGGCTTGCCTTGCCATTAATATAAATTACACTGTAAAAAAAAAATGCTGAGCTCCACACAATGGATTTGTGTTGGGACAACATGAGCAAATTAAGTTAACTTAGTTTTTACAATGTTAAGTAAATTGAACATAAAACAATTGAGTTGTCCCAAAAAAAAACTCATGAACTGTCTTTCTTTCATTCATTCATTCATTCATTCATTCATTCATTCATTCATTCATTCATTCATTTTCCTTCAGCTTAGTTCTTTTATTCATCAGGGGTCGCCACAGAGGAAAGAACTGCCCACTTATCTAGCACATGTTTTATGCAGCAGATGCCCTTCCAGCTGCAACTCAGTACTGGGAAACATCATACGCACTTATTCACACACACACTCATACACTACGACCAATTTAGTTTATTCAATTCACCTATAGCGCCTGTCTTTGGACTGTGGGGAAAAACCGGAGCACCCGGAAAAAACCCACGTCAACACAGGGAGAACATCCACACATCCACAAAAACTCCACACAGAATTGCCAACTGGCCCAGCCGGGACTCAAACCAGCAACCTTCTTGCTGTGAGGCAACAATGCTAACCACTGAGCCCCAAGAATTGTCTTGTTTCAGCTTATTTTAAATAAGTAGTTTGAACAAACAGTAAAACATCATTTTTGAGTGTATTCTCTAATAAATAATTGTTAATTCATTGGCTGTGATATAAATGATCCAGCCTACTATATTAGGGATTAAAGTCCTTCAATTGCTCATAGGGTTGGCATAAAAAAAATGGGTTATTTTGATGTCAACCCTACGAGGACTTGAAAAGATGATGCACACTCTCCAAGGACTTCGAGGACAACACAAACACTTAATATACTAATTCACTTCATTGAACATAGACATCACCATTTTGGATTTCTGTTTAATTGCAGATTAATGACTGTATGTTTATATGCAGTCCAACCTGTACACAACTCCTTAACTTTTCTAATTTTGACTGTAACTTAGTAATCATGTGCACTTTTTGTAAGGCTGCATTTGGAACAATAATTATTGTGAAAAGTTCTATAGAAAATAAACTTGAATTTAATTTAATTGAACCAATTTTTGAAAAAGAAAAATGGCTGAAAATGTGTGTCCAAAACAGGCCATAGTCACCAAAGCACAAGAGCAACAGAGTGGACCGTCAACCAGCTTGCGCTCGCACCACTGTCAATGTTCAAAATAGCTCAATATTATGCTCTGTGGATATTCTGCTCATGTATGCATATACTTATCTATACATGAACTGCACAAATGCACGTTCACTGGATAAGCAAAGTCCGCTCAAAAATGCACCAACAGTATACTTGCTCTTGCCGCTTGTGACAGCACAACTGTGCTATCATGGCAGCACTGGTAAAACTCGACTTGTTCACTGTCAATAAAATATGGTCATTTTATTGGCTTGTGTTTTTAAAATCAGTATCATTTTATTCTCCTTACACTGGCTGCCTGTTAAGTTTTTTATTGATTTTAAAATATTGCTTCTTACCTATAAAGCTTTAAATAATCTAGCTCCTGTTTATCTAACCAAAATTCTGTCCCGCTACAATCCAACCTGCTCTTTAAGATCTCAAAACTCAGGGCTTCTGGTAGTACCTAGAATAGCAAAGTCGAGTAAAGGAGGTTGAGCATTCTCATTTATGGCTCCTAAACTCTGGAATAGCCTTCTTGATAATGTCCGAGGCTCAGACACACTTTCACAGTTCAAAACTAGATTAAAGACCTATCTTTTTAGCAAAGCATACATCTCATTTATATACACTATGAACAGCAGCTACGCTAATTATTTTTTTTATTCTCTGATCCCACCTGGGGATACTCATCCTGAGGCTCTCAGACTATGTAGGGCCACTGATTCGATCCAAGACAAGTGATGAGACGATCCCAGGGTTTCCATAATCCTGGACCAGGCCGTATCCTGAGCAGCTGCTGTGGTGGTCATGGAGGAGTGGAGAGCATGAGACTGATTCCTGTGACGCTCCAGGGATAGACAAGTCTTTGCTGAGGTCTAGCATTCTCCAGCCTCCGGTGCCTAGACTGCAGCTCTGCACAAGACGTTTGGCCATAGGAGAAATGGTCGTGCCCAACTGAGCCTGGTTTCTCTTGAGATTTTTTAATTCTTCACTTTCGCCAATTGGTGAAGCTTTTTTCACTATAATCTTCTATGTGAAGCTGCTTTTACACAATCTACATTTACTGAGTTAAATGTCTTAATTAAAAATATACTTTTTATTATTTCATAAAATCATAAATAATTGTTACACAGCATTTTTTAGTTTGAGTTTTCAGCCAAGTGTGTCCAGAATCTTTGGTTCAGGCCCATAATTCTTTTTTTCGGTGCATCCCTAACTATATCTGTTGCAATGATATATGAAATTATAATAGAAACAGAAATAGATAGTTAATAGAAATATCATTATTTCACAATAGTTTTTCATAGACGTTAGGAGAATATTCCCATATCTATAACGGAATTGCACCTAATGACATTCATATTGGACTAACTTTGAACTTCCTAGAGTAAAAGCAGCATTCAGTGGACTTGAATGTGCCTGATGAACTGAACTAGTCTCATACTGATGAAACTTCATCCCTGATTTTCTAATATTGGCTGTTTTCTGTGTAAATTTGCTTTGACATGATTTGCATTTCCTAAAGTGTTATAGATATAAAAGTGAGTTGACATGTACAGGCGTATCTGAACAGAACGATGTGTAAGCGTATCCTAGACACAGAGCTCGACCTGGGGCTGCGGGATGATGGAGCAAATCTCTGTTGTTGGCAGCACCAGCTCTGGGCCTGCGGTGAAAACCCGCGAGATTGGAAATTCAATTTGCCAGTGTATCGGTGACAAGGGAAACCCAGTTAACAGCTGAGTCCAAGGATGCAAGGCCTCGAGGGGAGAGGACACTTAATGAAAATGAAGACGCTGCTCACCCCAAACACTCATTTCAGGTGATCAACAGATACAAAGTTCAGGAAGACAAAAAAAATACTAAATTAAAAAAAATGAAAAAAAAACTAAATGTTTTTAATAGCCCCTAATGATGCCACTGAAGAAATGTTTAAGTTTAAGAACTTTTACACATGGCAAGAGCATAGAACTCCTAATCAACTGAAGAGTGATCAACTTTCCAATGAGAATATATATATATATACATACAGTAGTCAACATTTGTCCTAAAACTATTGAACATGATCAATTTTTGTCTTAGGACAATTAAAAAATAAATTTGATCCACTTCAAATGTTGAATACTATATATAACTGCTATTAAAGATAATCACAAATCTGGTGATGAACAAAATAAAATATAATTAAATAAAAAAATTACAATTAAATTAAATTAAATTAAACTAAATTAAATTAAAACTAAAATAAAAAATGTTTATAAATTAAATTACATTAAATTAAACAAAATTTAATTAAATAAAAAGAAATAAAACAAAAAAAAACTAAAATTAAATTAAAGTAAAATAAATTAAATTAAATATTAAAAATAAATTACATTAAATTAAATTAACATACAAAATTAAATTTAAATTAAATTAAAATGAAAAAATAAATAAAAATAATAAAAATAAAATTTAAATTTGAATTTAAAATAAAATTACATTAAAACTAAAATTTAATTTAAACTAAAATTAAATTAAATTAAAAATAAATTAAATTAAATTAAATATAAAAAATTAATTACATTAAATTAAATTAACATTTAAAATAAAAATATATTATATATAAAATAATATGCAGGGACAAATACATGCCTGATGCAGTGCTATTTTAGTATCATCAAAATACCATCATAGACTTTATTAACATTTTATTTGTTTACATTTTTTTCTTATTTTCTATTTATATCTCTTTTTGATTGTTGTTGTTTTGCCACATTTCTTGCTGATGTTATTTCTGAACAAATTGATATTATTAATTTATAAGAGTAATCATTTAAACAAGTAAATAAATTAATAAGCTTTAAAAATGCATAATTTGAAAAGTGTACTTTAATTAGTGAATATAATATATATATATATATATATATATATATATATATATATATATATATATATATATATATATATATATATATATATATATATATTAATAATTGACAAATATTAAAATGTAAATATATAAACATGCGTAGAGCACAAAATCCCTTTCATAAATTGACCCAGGGTGCAGCAATGAACCACTAAGATTTTTTGAAACACTACGCATTTTTAAGAATGCGTTTGCCGGAGGGAAAAGAAACTTCTTCCAGTTCACTCAGGCTGCTCTAACAGGCTCCTAATGAAGGTGCGCCTCATGGGAGCTCCTCAGCTGTAGTTTTTCTTTCTTTCTTTTCCTTCAATCCCCAAAGAAGCAAGGGATCACAGTACGGCTGCTTTAGGTTTAATAGCCACGTTAAAGGGGCACAAACTGTCTCGCCACGCATCACGTTTCATTTGTAAACAGCACTCTAGACGGCCGCGCCATTTGGTACAATAACACGTAACGATGCAATTAATGGTGTTACATGTGGATGAAGCTTCAGTCTCTGGTGCACTGGAAGATTATAATTGTTCCAGTCTGACTGCCTCTGGGAGACTGAAGCAGGAGCATTTATTACCAGACCCAGAACGAGACACAGACAGACTGAGCAGCAGCCATTCTATATGCCATAAACAGAGATATAAGCACTTTTTCAAACCCTAGTGTGCTGCCTTCCTTTTATTATATCATGTGACTTATTTGGAACGCTCTACACAAGCGTAAACCAAACAGACAGCTCTCAGAAATGCTTATAGCACAGTTTATGGAGTATCAATTTATACAAAGATTGAATAATTAAACGACCTGGTCATTAAATAAACCTATTTTAAAATACTATTGATTAAAATGCTTACATATGAATAATTAGCTTATAAATAGGTATATAATTATTACATTAAAGACAAAAAAAGTTTATTTTTTTTGTTTAATTTAATTTAGTTGCATCAAATTAACTTTTCTAGTCATCTCAACTTCGATCCAACAGACTTAAAATATTTTATTTTACATATGACTAATATAAAAAAAATTGTTGAAACCTGATTAACTTAAAATAAGTTAAAGCAACATAAAAATATTTGTTGTCTTGACTTTTTGTCATTATTTTTACAGTTAAGAATAATGTGCCCCTACAAGTAAAGTCATGATAAATATGTAGTGATGACGTAAAGATGCCCAAAAATGTAGTGTGAGTAAAAGTAGCTGTGATAATAATGAGTAAAAAGTAGCCATTTTAAAAGTACTCAAGAGGAGTGAGTATTATGATGTGAAAGGTTGATGGATTTACATGCTATTTGTGCATTCATGTGTGAAAACATTACATTCTGTAGGTTGTATGAAAATTAATAAGTTAAAGGGACACAAAACGAAAATTTCCTCACCAAGTGGTTCTAAACATTTATGAATGTATTTCTTCTGTTGAACACAAAACAATATATTCCAAAGAATGTTGGGGGAAAAACAGGTGTTGACTTGCATAGTAGGAACAAAAAAATATAATGGAAGTCAATGGCACCTTTTTTTTGTACATTCTTCAAAATAACTTACTTCGGATTTTCGTCAACATATTGATTATGTTTATTGAGCACTTGTCCTCATGGCATAAATACAAACATCTGCAGTAGACTGTTCAAACACAGTGGTCACTTCCAATTAACTTTTATTATTTATTTTTTTTGTAACTAATAACATTTTTAGTAACACATATCGGCAGAGTTCGATATCGGCTAATAAATGCTTATTTTAAAGGTTATTGTTATCATCCTGAAAAAGAAAAGTTAAAGGATGATTTGTATCATCTTATACAGTAATATTGGTTTTTGGTGTCAGCCAACATTTCCATATTGTGGATTTCCAGAACATACTACATAATTACTATTGTCGTTAATGGGCTCAGCTTAGTAATAAGCTAATACTAATAATATCTTAGTTAACAGCTCAGATTAGTAATAATAATGCTAGAAAAATGTCTATATTTTTTTTCTAAACTAATACAATTTTCAGTGACATATATCGACAGAGTTCAATAAATGCTTTTTTTTGAAGGTTATTGTAATCATCCGGAAAAAGAAAAGCTGAAGGATTTTTATCACCCTTTATATCGGTTATCAGTTTCTAAATGTAAAGAGTTATCAGTATCGGCCAACATTTCCATATTGTGGATTTCCATAACATACTACATACAGTAATTACTATTGATATTAATGGGCTTAGTTTAGTAATAAGCTCATAATAGTAATAGCTTAGTTAACAGCTCAGCTTAGTAATAATAATAATGATAGAAAAATATATATCATTGTTTTTTAGAAACTAATAACATTTTTAGTGACGCATATCAGTAGAGTGTGGTATCGGCTGATAAATGCTTATTTTAAAGGTTATTGTTAACAAAAAAAGAAAATTTAAAGGCTGATTTGTATCACCCTATATATCGCTTATCGGCTTCCAAATATAAGGAGTTATCGGTTATCACTATCGGTCAACATTTCCATATTGTAGATTTCCATAACATACTGCATTTTTACTATTGATGTAAATAGCCTCAGCTTAGTAATAAGCTAATATTAGTAATAGCTTAGCTATTAGCTAAGCTTAGTAATAATAATGACGATAGAAAAATTTCTATCATATTTTTCTAAACTAATAACATTTTTAACGAGGCATAATGGCAGTCTGATATCGGCTGATAAATGCTTAAGCATCTATAACTTTTTTTCATTTTGAGCATTTTAAACTCTAGATGATGGATAATAAAGCCCAGAGTGTCTTCTTTCTAAAGATACATAAATTGTGAATGTAGACCAAATTATTCAGCAACTGTAAATGTTTTAGTTTGGGATGGTTGTTTTTGAGAAAGTGCCTCTGACGGTGAGAGAAAGAAGGACACAGGTATAATCTCAGAAAACTTTTTACAGAAATCTTATTTTGCATGTTATCTTCATCAAATTTGAAATATAAACTCATGAGACGCTTGACTTTCAAGTAATATTTTTTCTAGGACATTGCATTAATGTTTCCGTGTGTTTGTATATGGAAAAACAAATATTGAACACAATACAATTTTTTTTTTCTCATGACTTCATAATGTATTACTTTTTATATTTTTTAACATGTAACTTCCCCTTTTACCACAGTAAAGCTCAAAGTGTCTTCTTTCCAATCTTTTCCAAGTTTGTGTTTGTAGCTCACTGGAGTCAGGAACTGTTACTGTTTAAAGTTAGGTAGGTGTAAATGCCCAAAATTGAGTGCTGGGTAACAGATTAAAAGGTATTGCTATCGTCCAGAAAAAGAAAATTTAAAGGCTGATTTGTATCACCCTATATGTTGGTTATCGGATTTCAAATATAAGGAGTAATCAGTATCGGTCAACATTTCCATATTTTAGATTTTCATAACATGCTGCATCATTACAATTGATGTTAATGGGCTTAGCTTAGCATCAAGCTAATGATAGTAATAGCTTAGTTAATAGCTAAGCTTAGTAATAATAATAACGATAGAAAAAATTATATCAAATTTTTTCTAAACTAATAACATTTTTAGTGACGCATATTGGCAGAGTGTGGTATCGGCTGATAAATGCTTACTTTAAGGTTATTGTTAACCGAAAAAGATAAGTTAAAGACTGAATTGTATCACCCTATACATCAGTTATCGGCCTCCAAATATAAGAAGTTATCGGTTATCGATTCTGCCAACATTTCCATATTGTGTATTTCCATAACATACTACATAACTACTATTAACCTTAATGGGCTCAGCTTAGTAACAGCAAACACCATGGGGGCACAAGCTCCAGAATGCTTTGGAAAGACAGACAAAATTGACCCTTAGGATGCAAATAAAACCAGCTGCCACTACCATTTGAAACAATCTCAGTCTTAAAACTCTGTCTCACTGGGTATTGGAGCACACCAAATTGACTCTAAAACAAACAGTAACAGCACCGGCACAGCGTCCGTTTTTCCACATTTACTACTCAAAGGGGAAGACAGCACGCAAGCCGCCCATTCTTAAATGAAAGTATATTCGTCCCCAACCACGAGCATTTCTGAGGACATTCCTTTTGATCTACGCCTCCAATGTCTTCCAGAGGAGTCAATAAAAGCTATACAGCGGCTCCTTTACGATCCCTGCAGATATATATTAGAGGGGTCTTACCGATTCAAAGCACAGCCATAAACACAATGGCAGGCCTGGCTCAGTGATAAGCCTCCCCTTAGTGGAGACTGATGTTATCAGACTGAGCACTGGACTGAGAGAAGGACCAAGGTGATGTTGAAGTGGCAGACCATCAACTCGGCATATCGGTTTAGTATAGGACATTACTTTTTCTATATCATGCACACACAAGAGACAGATTCTAGACTTCACTGGACTTTATAAATCTATTCAATTTCTATTTTTTTTTTTGCTAAATTTGTAAGTTTCAAGTCAAGCTTAATCATCATTCCACTACATGTGTGGACATACAGTAGAAATGTTGTTTCTCAAAGGACAACAGTGCTACTGTAAAAAAATTTGGATTCCACACAATCAATTTGTGTTAGGATAACATGAAGAAATTAAGTTAACTTATTAGTTTTTACTAACTTAAGTGAATTCAACATTAAAAAAAAATAAGTTGTGCCAAAATAACCTCAAAAATTGAATTGTTTCAGCTCATTTAAAAAAAAAAAAAAAAAGCAAACATCATTGATCATTTGAGTGTACACAAATAAACAATCATAAATATGAACACAAGTCGGCATCAGTGGTGTAGTGGTTAGTGCGTCGACACATGCACTCCGGTGTTCACGGCGACCCGAGTTCAATTCCGCCTCGCGGTCCTATGCCGATCCTTCCCCTCTCTCTGCTCCCCATTCTTTCTTGTCAATACTCTCTACTGTCCTATCAAATAAAGGTGAAAACCCCTAAAAAATAATTATATAAAAAAAATAAAAATAATAAAAAATAAATAAATATGAACAACACTGCTGTAGGAGCAATTTTTAACCTATACATAGCTAACATACTATACATACAATCAATAGTTGACTATATACATAACCTAAAACAGACAATACAAGTACTTTATGTATTACTGTACAATATTGTGCAAGATATTGTGCAAAAAGAGGTATTTGTGGTAAATGCAATATGATGTTAGTTTTGTTATGTGAACAAAAACATTTCTGTAACGTTTTTTACTTTGCGTTTACGACTAAGATAATTAAATTAAATAATTAGATATTATGTAACTGTAACTTTATTTCAGTTCAACATGTCTAAATGTGGTGTGGGTTTTTTTCATCAAATAATCAGCTTGTTTAATTTTTTATTCATACATTTGTTTTGGGGTCATGTCAACATTTCTAATTTACATTTGGTGTAGTTTTTCTTCATCTAATAATTCATTTAGTTGCTTACCCTGGGCCAGTCTTATGTTGCACAGGGTATATTTTTTTCTTTTATGCCAAAAATCATTAGAATATTAAGCAAAGATGATGTTCAATGAATACATTTTGTAAATCTTCTACTGTAAATACATAAAAACTCAATCTCTGATTTGTAATGTGCATTGCTAAGCACTTCATTTAGACAAATTTAAAGGTGATTTTTTTTCTTAAATATATTGATTATTCTTTTAACCCTCACATTTTCAAATAGCTGTATCTGAGTCAAATATTGTTCTGTCCAAATCAAGTACACATCAATGATTTATGGTCAAAATAAATAACTTTAAAAAACATCTATTTAAATTTCAGGTTATCTCTAAATCTTAATAAAAAAATTTTTTAAAAAACTTATGACTGGTTTTGTGGCCCAGGGTATAGCTGAAGACGGGACCCGACGGTTTCGGGCTTAATTTCTATAATTTGAGAGGGGGTCGAGCTTGTGCTCCAGCTTGCGCGGTAAATAAACGGTCATGTGATGTG
Organism: Danio kyathit; assembly: GCA_903798195.1. NCBI lineage: Eukaryota > Metazoa > Chordata > Actinopteri > Cypriniformes > Danionidae > Danio > Danio kyathit. Next base: position 20,987,018 of record LR812535.1, on the reverse strand, counting down.
CTCCAGCTTGCGCGGTAAATAAACGGTCATGTGATGACGGAGAAGTCAAAAAGAGCGAATTTTGGGAAGTGGGAAAATGACGAGGTCACTCGCTACATTGAAAAAGCTGTCATGGAAAATGAAATGAATGTTCTCGTGTGGTGGAAGATGAACAAACAATACTACCCAAAATTTGCAAAATTAGCCAGATCAGTGTGCCAGATCAGTAAAGACTTATTTTTATTGGTGTGTTGGCCAATTTAACCGCTAAGTGTGTGTATCTAGGCCTATTTAGAGTGCTGAGATGTTACGATGTTGTTACAAAGGACTTATTTTATTCCTTTGTACCAACTTCTAAGTGGCCTATACGTTTGTTATGAATAAATTATGTTAAAACACGTATAAATGATTCATTCTTGAAAAAAGGCAAAACAGCTGTGTGCATATGTACATTTAAATAATGTCGGGCTGTAAACGGGTTCGGGCTTTTAAAAAGCTGTCAATCAAAATGTACTTGTCGGGCTAGGGTCAAATTCTCTCGGGCCTAACTTTTAAGGCCCAATTACAGCTCTAGTCCAGGGTTACATTCAAAATTTTACTAATATATGTGGATGGGGTTATGTCAACATATCTATTTTATTTTTTAAATTAATTTAAAATTTTAAGCACAGTCGAGTGTAAAAAAAGAACAGACTGGACAAATTCATTCATTCTCCTTTGGCTTAGTCCTTTCAGATTGGACAGATAGGAGTGCAAAACACTGAAACTTTTTAGTATTGATTGTATCTTGTCTTTTTCAATTTCAACCTAATTTTTGTTTCATTTTTAGTAATATTTTAATTGATTCATTAATAATATCTGTAAATGTATTTTATTTTGAACTTTAACATTTTTTTCAGTTTACATTTATTTTACATTGAAGTCTTATGAGAGAAAAACAGACACACAACTCTCTCTACCCCTCAAACACACACACACACACACACACACACACACACACACACACACACACACACGCACACACATGCACACAAGGCAGATTCTTGACTTGCCACCGAAATCCTGCTAGATGAGGTTGTAAAGCAGTCTTAATCTTTAATCACAGAGCCTGGATCAGAAACGTTCATTCACGCACCGATGATAATACCGTCTCCTGTACCTCACAATCCACCTCTAATCACCCAGCATCCTCCTCTACAGTGACAAACAAGGACATAAACAAGAAGAAAGCTTACAACATCATGCCAATTAACCACAAATACATTACACCGGTGATAAATACAAATACCTACACTTCGGTTGACTTCATATTGAGCTTATGATCTTTTTTTTTTCTTCTTTTTGTTCTACAACACTAAACCTCATATCAAACTCTGCGTGTGAAGCTGAATGAATAAAAGTCTCACACTGACATTGTTGCATTTTGAATAAGACATATTTTGTATGATTATTATTATATGTTGTATTATTTATTCATTTTTTATTCTGCAAGCCTTCATTTAAGCCTCACAAAAACCTATTTGAACTTTCAGTTTTGCATATTTACTGCATATTTACCTGCACTTCAGGCATTTTCTATTGACTTCTATTGGTTTTGAAATAAACACAAATTAATTCTTAAAGCATTTCAGATTTTGTGATTTTCATCAACACATTGCCTATAATTATTGGGAATTTTCCTCACTGGACATTGGCATGAATACAAACACCTACTTTTCAATCACAGCCATCACTTTCCATTGATTTGTATGTTTTTTTTTTTATGCCCTTTTCTGTCTTGTAAACCTAAGTTGACTAATGTGTTTTTTAAATAACGCATTTATTGTGTATGGTCATATACGCAAATCGCTTCACAATCATGAGGGAGGTCTCTCCACACCACCACCAATATGCAGCATCCACTTGGATGATGTGACGGCAGCCACAGGACAACGGCGCTAGTGTGCTCACCACACACCAGTTATTGGTAGAGTGGAGAGACAGTGATAGAGCCAGTTCTGTAGATGGGGATGATTGGGAGGCCATGATGGGTTAGGGTCAATTGAGGGAAATTTGGCCAGGACACCAGGGCTACACCCCTACTCTTTACGAGAAGTGCCATGTGATTTTTAATGACCACAGAGGTCAGGACCTCGGTTTAACGTCTCATTCGAATGACGGCGCTCACTGACAGTATGGTGTCCCCTTCACTATACTGGGGAATTAGGACTCACACAGACCGCAAGTTAAAAGCCCCCTGCTGGCCTCACTAAGACCACTTCCAACAGCTAGTTTTCCATTTCTAAATAAACCAATTTAGATTTCTTTTTTTATATAATAATTTTTTTTTTTAATTATATAATTAAATTAACATGTTTTAACATAAATTAAGTAAAATAATATCAATTTAATGGGGCCTTTATAATTGTGTCATAATTTTATAACAGCATCATTAATATTTTTCTTGACCTCAACTAAAGCGTACAAATGGAATTTGTCACTAAAATGTCGTTAAATATGATTGACGTCATTATAAAATTACTTGACAGATTATTGAAACTTTTACTAACACATTTTAATGACAAATTCATTTTGTTCAACTGAAGAAAAAAAATGAACACAATTAAAATAGACTCATGACAATCATGTTTATGAGAGATTTATGACAAGTTATGTTGTCTTGGTAAAGTCAAGTTGTCTTAAAAATAAAGACAAGTTATGATGTATTTGGTTATGTCATGTTGTCATAACAAATACACCTAAAGCAATGTTATGTTTACATTTATAATGACATAACTGAGCAAATGACACTTAATGACAGCTGTCATAAGCATGCATAAAATCTCCTTCATATTCATGAATTGTGTCATGTCCAGAGTTGGGTGTAACGCGTTACTGCATTCTAATTACATTTTTGGGGAATGCGGTAATGTAACGAATTACATTTTAAACTTGTGCAATTTGATTACAGTTACCAAAGTCAATATAATTGGGTTACTTACATCACAAATATAGTTTGCTTCTTTTAAATCACATTTTCTGCTGCAACGTCAGTTAATAACCATGTGCTTTAAAAATTGCTGAAGAATGCTTCTTCTAGTAAGGAAATACAGACATTACTTTGATTTCACTGATAATATTGCTGTGAAATGCATGTCCAGTCTCTGAAGAACTTTCGACTGCTTTTAACTCTTGTCCAAGCACTTGAATAGAACATTCTATGACAATACTTATTACCAAGAAGGACACCGGCGCCCAAAAACACAGCGGCCAAACTCAGCCTAAACAGGCTAAATTGGATTTTTGTGCAGGATCAGGAGTAAAGGTCTCTTCTGAATGTGAAGAGAAGCGTAGCTGCTTATAGGGTCGTTCACATATTGCACCTTTTGCATGCGCACATATATTGGGAGCGCATATTGTGCACACTCGGATTTCCTAGGTGCACCTCATTGAAAACGTGACAAGAACTAACCGATCAGTTTCCTGCTTTGTGTGGAATATACACATTTAGGTAGACTAATTACCTCAGACAAGCACAGATCACCCAAACACTGCAGTGCTTTTTCAAACTATGAATGACAATGGGTACAGGTATCCAGTTTTGTTTTTGTTTTTTTTTGTTTTTAAAAAAGACAAACAGGTTTGGAACAAGTGAATGATGAGAAAATGTTAAGTTTTATGCAAACTCTTTAAGTCTTTTGAATATGTCAAGCTGCTGTAATCAACCCATTGTAATGTTTTTTTAGTGAATATTAAAGTACTGAAAGAGCTGCAGTTTATTTGGTATTTTTATAGGTACATTTTATTTTTAAAAGTAACTTCAAAGTAAAGTAATTAGTAATCTGATTACTTTTTACATGAAGTAATTAGTAATGTAAACAGATTACAATTTTCCAGTAGTAGTCAGTAATTTGTAATCTATTACTTTTTAAAAGTAACTTAGCCAACACTTATCATGTCATGATTATAAAGGTGTCATGACAGTCTAATGAACACAAGTAAAATGTTACAAATGCATTGCCAAAGCATTTATTAAGTTTACATTCAATAGAACATAAACAGTATATATAAAAACATAGTAAACAGTAAATAGTAGAAATAAAAATAATAATAATAATAATAAATTAATAGATTGATAAAGGGACTAAGCCGAAAATAAAATAAATGAATGAATTTTAGGATACAACAGTAGTAATAAATAATAATAATCAGTATATTTACATTGATTCATTTATAACCATCTAATGTGTGTGTGTTTGCGCATTTGATGCAAGCGCATCACTGATATTGGTATTCATTAGTCTACTCTCTCTCTCTCTCTCTCTCTCTCTCTCTCTCTCTCTCTCTCTCTCTTATGCAAACTTACACAGAACCCTCACCTTAACCTCTTTGCATTTCTAGAATTTCATTAAGACATTACCCAGCCATTTTGCTCTCTGGGTCATTGGCTGGCCTCCGCAATGTGGACCAAATCTGACCCTCCGGCTCCCACCAGCTCCCACCTCCAGCTGAATGCGTCCCGGAGGTCAGCGGTGGTCATGGAGATAAGCTATCATTCATCATTGTGGCAGGCGGCGCTCCTGAATTAAGCTCAGGGTACACTTATAACTAGAGGAAGAGCTTCATATCAGCACTAAACAAAGGCGTCTCAGTGATAGTGGGGTCAGCGAGAGCATGCGAGCCAAATTTCTTAAGCTCTCCTGCTCATTTGACCTGCTCTCCTTTCAAACATTCACTCACAATCCATATAAAGCAAGATCTGTTATGGTGTAAAGCAGCCTTGGAGAAGAGGTCATTTTCAGTGTTTATGTACTTGACTGCATTTCACGGTTATTGTAAAGCACAACAGCATGAAAACGTCCTCATAAATACAGTAAAAAACATATGAAAAGATTGTTGAGAGTAGTAAGAAAGAATGCAAATGATGCATTAGGTGTTTCTATGTGAACAGGTTTACTTCTCTACTGCATATAGTGTGTCGGAAAAATACCTGGATGACCTACTGCTGCTACTGGGATGCACTTTACAATCCCATAAGGTTACAGGGGAGGAGTTGTCATTGGCAAGGCATTGTAGGTCAAATGACAAGACAACACTGCAGATGTAGTATATTCATATAGTGTCTGTGTATTTACTGTGCATGTATGCATACAGCTACGTATAGATAAAAATTAAGAGACCGAATGAAAATGTTAATATTTGTTTTGTTCTGTAAAGGTCTTCTAGCATTTTCAAATAATGATATTGTAAATTTAAAGCTTATTTTGTGGTTAAAAATCAGAGTTATTCTGTCAAATATTGCTTTATCTCAATTAGTTGGCGTAACTTTAAAAGAAAATTGTAAACTCATTGCGTTTAAATGATTAAGTAAAGACGTGCATAATTGTAAAAATTAAAAAAATAATAAGTAAACTCTTATCTTGGAACTGTTAAGTAATCGTTTTTGGATTTTTTTTGTGTGCAAATAAATATAAAAATCTAAGCACTTGCATATTTTCTGTTGTTTTGACTAGTTTAAATTAATTTATTTTAAATTTAGTTTATTTAATTGTCAGTAGTTTGCAGAACAAAACAAAAAATTGAAAGAAAAAGTGAGAATTTCTGAGTGATCTCAGTTAATGTTAATGTTTTATATTAAGAGTATATTATACACATATAAAAATACATGTGCACAGATAAAGAGAGAGACAGAGATACTAAAAACTAAAATAATATTTTCAATTAACTAATTGGATTAAGCTGTAGTATGTGTAGTAGCCATTAGTACATTTATTTATTAAATGTAAATATTTTCTAGCCTGCTTGCTGTTTAAAAGAATAAAAATAAAATAAAATAAAATAAAATAAAGAAATAAAATAATAAAAGAAAATAATGACAAAAAATTAAATAAAACAATTTAATGCACAGCCTGCTTGCTGTTTAAAAGAATAATAATAATAATAATAATAATAAAAAAAATTATTAAAACAAAAAATAAAAATAAATAAAAAAAATAAAAAAATAAATAAATTAATTAATTAAATTAAATAAAAAATTAAATAATGAAATAAGGGGCATCCACTGCGTAAAACACATGCTGGATAAGTTGGCAGTTCATTCCGCTGTGGTGACCCCGGATTAATAAAGGGACTAAGCCGAAAAAAAATTAATAAATGAATGAAAAAATAAAACTATTTATTGCACAGCCTGCTAGCTGTTTAAAAGAATAAAAAACTAAATTAAATTAAATTAAATAAATAAATAAAATAAAACAATCTAATGCACATCCTGCTAGCTGTTTAAAAGAATAAAATAAAATAAAATAAAATAATAAAAAAATTAAAAGTAAAACAATTTAATGCACAGCCTGCTTGCTGTTTAAAAGAATGAAATAAAAAAAAAAATAATTCATTAATTCATTCATTCATTCATTTTCTTGTCGGCTTTGTCCCTTGCGGGGTCGCCACAGTGGAATGAACCACCAACTTATCCAGCACGATTTTACGCAGCGGATGCCCTTCCAGCCGCAACCCATCTCTGGGAATTTCCACACACACACACACATTCACACTCATACACTACGGACAATTTAGCTTACCCAATTCACCTGTACTGCATGTCTTTGGACTGTGGGGGAAACCGGAGCACCCGGAGGAAACCCACACGAACGCAGGGAGAACATGCAAACTCCACACAGAAACGCCAACTGACCCAGCCCAGCTGAGGTTCGAACCTACGACCCAGCAACGTTCTTGCTGTGAGGCAACAGCACTACCTACTGCGCCACTGGGTTGCCCAAAAATAAATAAATAAATAAATAAATAAAAAATAATAATAATAATAAAAATAAAACAATTTAATGCACAGTCTGCTTGCTGTTTAAAAGAATGAAATAATAAAAATAAAAAAATAAAACAATTTAATGCACAGTCTGCTTGCTGTTTAAAAGAATGAAATAAAAAATTAAAAAATAAAACAATTTAATGCACAGCCTGCTTGCTGTTTAAAAGAATTAATTTTTTTTTTTAAATTTAAAATAAAATAAAAAATAAAACAATAAAATAAAATAATAAAACAAACAAACAAACAAACAAATAAATAAATAAATTAATTAATTAATTAACTAATTAAATTCAAATCATTTTTAAAAATCCTCAAATGTTTGTAAAGGAGTCATGCATTTTGCCATTGTTTTTCAACATTGTAATATTTATGTGAGGTCATCTCGAGTGTAAATGCATGTATTTTGCACTGCCGGCTGATCTTAGCATGAGCCTCACTGTTCATCTGTAAAGGATACAGCTCTTAATGAGGTGAGTAAAACAGCTGCTCTCTGCACCACTAAATTTAGGCAGTCAAAATCACACACGCATAAACATGCACACACGCATGCACAAACACTCGCGCGTCGACAGTGCTGGCGCAGCATAATTAAAATATTATTCATTGCATTTGATTTGCAGTTAAGGTTAAATGGTTGCAAATTATTTATTCCCCAATTAAACAGCACATGTGCAAAGGTGAACACTATTAAACTGTAAATACTTGTGTCAACATTTTTTTTTTAAACAGTGTGGCATTAGTAATTGGAAATTGTGCCCGTGGCGGAAACTAAATTTGACCCAGGTGAAAACACAAATGAACCCAGCTGTCATTTACAAAAACACAGGCATTTCATGAATGCGGGAATTATGGAAAACAGCTGCCATGTAGCGAACACACAATCCATGATACTGATAATTCAATGCTCAACTAAAGGCTTTCGTCCGTAGATTCTCATGGGAAATGAAACCAGCAGAAGACGCTAATCTTATCTGTGTCTTTTAGAATATACTTCTGCAGTCTTCATGTCTGTATTTATAGTTTTTCAATAAAGACAGAAAAACTGGTTAACTAATAATGATTTTCATCAGAAAATAACTGTTCCCTGGGAGAAATACAGGACAACATACCAAGTTTATGACACAACACTTGCGCTCACTTGCAGAGCACAATGTATGGCTGCATAATTAGCTATAAAATCATATTAATTGCACAAATTTACCTTATTACAGGCCTACTGTGATATCTGCAGTGCTACAGGCAGTACTCCAGTTTCCCAGCATGCCACCAATGCAGAACAAGAGTCTGACACTGCCACAACACGACTACTGAATCTACATCAAGGACAAAAGAGCAATCATTAAAGCAACTGAAACCTGGAGCTGAAACCATTCAGAATCAAACTTCCCACAACATTCGTTTACAGTGAATTCAGTCCTTTGAAGAGGTCATGAACTGGGAACTCAAAATACACTTGACTGCATAAGAGGTCATTGTGCCATAAAAACATCCTGAATGAATCAATTCTATACAGAAACTAAATGATAAAGACGCTCTGAAGAAAACATGATGCTGTCTAGTACCAGTTGCATTGCCTTCCTTCTGATACCAACATGATGATGATGAAGATTTTTTGTCAAGATTTCGATGTCTAAGAACTTTGTTCAAGGGTGCCCAAACTCGGTCCTGGAGGGCCGGTGTCTAGCATATTTTAGTTCCAACCCCAATTAAACACACCTGAACCAGCTAATCAAGCTCTTTCTAGGTATACTGGAAACTTCCAGGCAGGCATGTTGAAGGAAGTTGGAGCTAAACTATGCAGGACACCGGCCCTCCAGGACCGAGTTTGGGCACCCCTGCCTTTGTTCATTATCTCAAGACACAATTCAGTGCTGAATTTTTATAAAGATTGAAAAAAAAAGACGTGTAATTTTAATCTATAGAGAGTTTACTTTTTATTTAAAAAGCATAATGAAAACTGGATTAATGGTTGCTGAAATTTAAGTTTTGCCATTACATTTATTCGTTACTATTTAGCAGACACTTTCATTCAAAGCCACTTTTATCCAAAGTGAGGACAAAAGAACCATCATCAGGGAGTAGAAGTATATAAATGCTATGACAAGTCTTAAAGAGCCCCTATTATGCATTTTTGAAAATGACCTTCCATGTAGTGTGTAACACAGCTCTAAGTGAAGTGAAATATCCAACTAAGGCTCAAATCTGAAAGTGCACCATGTTTAAAACTACTGATTCATCTACAGTCGACTCAGAGTGGTTCAAATGAATCGTCTTGGTAATGAATCTTTAGCTGTGTTGGTGTGACATCGATACAGAACTCAAGCCCCACCCATTTGTTGCACACGCAGACCCGGGAAAATTTAAACCCCCGGCCCCGCCCACAAACACTGTAGAAAGAAAAAGAGGAAGACAAACACTGTATCAGATGCCGGCTGAATCATGTCGTGAAGACGCTGTGCTCTGCAGGTGTGAGGGAAAGTTAGTGTTATTTTCCCTACCCAAAGATGAAGCTGTGAAGAGTTTAGTTTTGCAATAAAACCTCAGCATTATAGCCCCAGCCTAGTGCTGTGTTCCTGTCATTTTTCTGACGAGTGCTTCAGCAATCTACACACTTACAACAGGGCATTCGTCAGCCGTTTGTTAAAAGAAGGATCAGAAAAGAACTTCTGTCTTACACTGAACGCAGTTGACCAATCACAACAGAACGGCTCATCAGACCAATCAGCGCAGATTAGCATAACGCTAAGGAGGAGTTTGGTAACAAATGAATCACTAAACGAATCATATGGGAGTCGCTGGGATAATAAGTTAAAAATAAATGCATACTATAAGACAATGAAAGTGTTTTTTGACCTTGCATGCATATCAGCTTGTTGTTGGAGACCACCAAAACCTAAATATGACCTTTTTTAATGCACAATAGCGGCTCTGTAATGTTTTTGTTTTTATTTCCACTAAAATGTTTTTCAGAAACAAATAGTGTTGATAAGGAAGTGTCTATTGCAAATGGAGAGGAAAGAGTGTGTCCTACAGGTGGTTTGTCAAGCCCACTCACCTGCATGGAGCACACTCAGAATTGCACAGTGTTTCCAGAAACACAGTGTTGATGAGAAACTGTCTGGTGCATATGGAGAGTGTGGCTGCGTCTGAAATCGCATACTTCCATACTATATAGTAGACTAAAAACAGTATGCGAGCTGGGTAGTACAGATGTGACCACTGAGAATGCGCGTTACTTCATGCATAGTGCTGAAATTTGTCACGCGTAGTCAAAAAAAAAATGCATTTCTGAAAACTATCGTTAGCCAACTAATTACACAAATTCCATCGTTATAATAAACAAATATAAGGGAAAGAAAAACCATAGCTACTGGTCAGTTTCAGATATTCCATAAAACACCTTATAGGCTGGGGGTCTTTTTTTTTTGCTTAAGATCGCCCTTATGTTTCTCTTTTAAATTTAAAGGTGTTGCATAAAATAATAAAGTAAAAGTTTTAATTTAATGCGTGATATTTCTGTGCTGTGTTCTCCTTGTTGTTTCAATAATGCATAATAATCTTTATACCACATGAAAGACACAGCAGTCTTTCTTTTTTCTTTCTTTCGTTCTTTTTCTTTCTTTTTGTCTTTTTCTTTCTTTTTTTTCTTTCTTTTTTCTTTTTTCTTTCTTTATGTCTTTCTTTCTTTTTCTCTTTCTTTCTTTCTTTCTTTTTTCTTTCTTTCTTTTTTCTTTCTTTCTCTTTTCTTTCTTTTTCTCTTTCTTTCTTTCTTTCTTTCTTTCTTTCGGAGATAATGAATACACATTTGTGTCTAAATATGAATACAACAAAAAGACATAAAACTTAAAAAATGACATGTCCACTTTTGTAGGCTCAACACAATAGTGTCAGATAAAATAGCCTAAGCTATATAAAATCATTTAAAGAATTCAGAAAATTCTAAAAACAGTATACGAGGAGTACCCAGATGACCTACTACTTACGGTGAGATTCTGAAGTGCGCATAAAGTACACGATGGAAATTTCTGCTTTTTATTTAATCAATGAATGCAGTCTAAATGAAAGTAAACCTCGTTTCAGAAACACTTCCGTTGTGTCCTAAATCCAACCGAAACCTAGAGAAGAGAAGGCGAATCTTTCTCAAACCTGGGCAGGGGCCAGATAGGTAATCTGAATATGCTGTATATACATCTCCTGTTTTTCTTAATCTCTCTCATCCTTGCTTAAACACACATCAGCGGGGTCCAGATTTTGATCAGTGGCAGAAACCCACTCCCTTAAAGGCTGCCTAATCTGAGGGAGTCAGGTGTTTGTACCTTCTGCCAAAGCTTCGGCGAAAAAAGTAGGGCCATGCAATCTGACAATGCTCCTCTGACACAGTTGCCTAGCAACGGCGAAGCTTGGGGTCTCAAGCTGATGGTTGAGGGCCGACGTTAGGCAGGATTTATCATCTCTGACGACTTTTATTTGATCTAGACAGATTAACGGGCCCTGCGAGGAGCGGAGGACACACAGCCGTATAAAACCCCCCTCCATGAACACATATTCCAGCATAAACAGCAGGCGCGGATAACAGATGTAGAATATGTCTTTGGCAAGAGAAGACAGGGAAACCAGAGTTACCTTTCCTAAGATCTTTCTCCCTTTCTTGCTCCGCAGGCTAAGAGTTTGCTTGGGATCTTACGCGGTCGCTGCCAACTATGGCTGATTTTGAGGAGATGAGAGCTCTGGTCTTGGCGTGGTGTGATGAGCTGTTGGGAGACTAATTGCGGAGTGTAATCTGCTCTGATTAGCGGGAGAGAAGCAGGCAGGTGTGAGCGAACACACACACACACACACATCGGCTCGGGCAGACGCAGCTGCAGCCTGACCGCGTGCCAGATAAACAAAAGGCCACGATAACACACACAGTCTCCATCGCTATCCTCTGCTAATTAACCACCAACACACCTATCACACTTAACCGCCTGCCATATGTTTACATCCAGATGAGTTTTCATCTCTGCAACCTTCCCAGGAGCGCAATTCACATCCAAGTCTAAAGCGGCAGTGACAAACTATTTAGGAGCATGTGCGCACGGGATGCAGGCGGCGCATACATCTTGTTTAGATTTCTGTACTGTTGTCCTGGGCTAGGAAAGGCGCAGGAAAACACATGCTGTGCTTGAGTCAGCAGGATCCGGGGCTGGCGCATTAAGTTATCACGCCTCGCTATCCCTGCCCACAGCTGACACAGGCAATTAGAGCTGAGGTTAATATCGCACAGCCACGGACCAAAAAAAATGCATATCTTTCTATACCATCGCTCTGAATAAGGAACGGTGGGTCCTCGCAGAATTAGTGCTCGGGCAGCACATGCAACGCCTGGGAGAACATTCAGGGAGTCGCTCCTTGATTTAACCTTGAGGAAGAATCGGTTGGAAATTAGCAGCATTCAACTTAGATATGCTCATTTTGCATTAGGTTAGTTTTTTTTTTTACATTTGCAAGCAGCACTGAGCATTAAAATCCAAGAAACCCAACAACAAATTTATGGGGAGTTTATACATGCAACGACCAATCAGAAGCATTAAGATTAGTCCCTGCTGAAAATGACCCATTTTTGGTCACAACACACTTCCAGATTGAATTTTGGACACACAATTCATACTAATTTTCGCAACAATCTGCAGTAAGATATTTATTTCACACCCCACATAGCAAAATTTCTCTGGCCCACACAATCAGCTTTTGCTTAACCCACATGCCGCCGTGAATTACATGATTAGACTAAGTCTGGCTTCCATACAAGGGCCAAACATGGATCATATCTGGGCCAAGTCTCAGCCAAGTTAATAACCCATAACTGGGCCTGAACTGGGCCAGATATGTTGGCATGTCACAACTGCAACAAATTTGATAAACTTATGATGCATTTCGTTTTATGGCCATGATTTTTATTGAAGCGTCCCGATTGGTAAAAATGTTTCTTTACCCAAAAATAATTTAAATGTATTTTAAAAATGGGTCGAGATAGGCCAAACTTATGTGGCCCACATATAAATGATTAACATCTGGGCCAAATATTACATTTGATATCTGGCCCAAGTCTTGTGTGCCGCCTTAAAGACGGTGCTACCTCTGCCAAACTTGGGCCATGTTTGGCCCACATGCTGTATGCCAGTGCAGGACGAATGCCTGCTATGCCAACTTTATGCCAAATCTCCAGAATTCTATGCTACCTGGGACTGTATTGCACCTTTAAAATTTGTAATTATTTTTTTAAGAGGGGCAGAGTGTGTAACACTGCTGCCACACAACAAGAAGGTCGCTGGTTCGAGCCCCGGCTGGGTCAGTCGGCGGTTCTGTGTGTTTGCGTGGGTTTCCTCCGGGTGCTCCGGTTTCCCCCACAGTCCAAAGACATGTGCTGTAGGTGAATTGGGTAAGATAAATTGTCCGTAGTGTATGTCTGTATGTCCTGGTCCTCCAGGTTGGGGGTTGAGCGTTGGGCTAACAACCCACCTCATAAAAACTAGATGTTACAAAACACCAATATGGTGCGGCTAAATATCAACTTGGATATAAATGGCCCTGGGAGTAAGTAAGTATTTTTTTAAAGAATTAGTCAACTTGTGTTGACTAAAGTCGTGGACCGCTTCAGTGAACTGGAACCCAATTTGGTCATTCACTGTAAAATAATTAATTCTCTGTTTTAATAACACTTGATTTTTTGTGTGTAAAAAGCAATAAACTAGCTCACAGACCATTCTTAGTTTGTTAGCTAGAGTGATGTGGCATTTCGCCAAACACAAAAATGTTTTTATGTATTCTTAATTGACATTAATAATCCTTATCAAGAGCAACAACCAACACTAATTATTTTTTGTCATAATACTGCAAATCTGTCCTGTAATGAGTTCATTTTCAGTTCATAATTGACTATATACAGTTTGTTACCAGTTTGAATAATGCTTTTTTTATGTTTTACTGCACAAAAAAAGCAATAAACTAATTCACCGGGTTTTTTAAATAGCTTGTTGTGTTTGTTAGCCAGAACAAGAGGTGCCATTTCACCAAACATGTAAACGTTTTCATGCATTGTTAATTGACAATAATAATCATTATTACAATAAGAGCAACTACCAACACTTTTTTTTTGTCACAATATGACACCCCTACTCTGCAATGAGTTCCTGCTTTTGCTTTTTTTTATTTTCAAATTTATAGACCATTTCAATGTGGTGATGTCATTGGCCCATGAACATTTCCTGCTTATAGTCAAACTATTTCATAACTGTAACAAGAGGCAATTTAATCATACCTTCATGTTAAAACAGCTATGATAACATTATTTATCAATATGTGGACATTTTTGGATTCTCAGAAACTATGGAAATTAAAAATGTAAAACAGGAAATACATAAGGACCATTGTTTATTGTTTACATCCCCCAAAACGGTCTATATACTGTATGTAGGCTAAGCCATCAGTGGTCCCCAACCCCCGGGCTGCAGACCGGTACCAGGTTGAGCAAATAATCATTAATTATTTCTGTTTTATTTTTTATCTGAGTCTGAAAGATCTTTTATTTTGGAAAATGACCTTATTCTCTCGGTTACATTTTGATCATTTAAATGCCAAAATTTAACCCACAAGCAGCAAAATGAGTTAGACATCTTTGGAAAGTTTCTTTGCGAAGGGGAAAATGCCCAGTGAAAGACCCACAAACTGCCAAAGAACGGATCTGCAACCCATTTGTCAATAAATCAGGATGAATCCAGCATGTCTGTGCAAAAAGATCAACTGCTGGAGATCGCAAATGATGGCAGCCTTAATGCTGACTAGGGGTTGTTCATATATCGTATCTTATTTATTGTCTTATCGCGTTATTTCCAATGGAGGTGCACAGCTTGTGTGTGCATATTGGGAGAGACGTGCACCCAGTTGAAAACATCTTAAGAATCACGTGACAATTACTAACCGGTCAGCTTCATATTTTGTATGGAATATAGGCTACACATTTCGGTAGACTAATTATCTTAGACAAACACTGCAGTTGCAGCAATGTTTTACCATCTTGTCATCCTCTGAGAAAACGGTTGATCGCCAGGACTACTGATTTACATGATGCTATTGTTGTGTAGATAAACATAAACGTCATGTCAGATGTAGCTATTTTTCGTTCCATCACTACAATGGCTTTTGTTGTTGATTTAATTTCTTAATAACATCTATAGTATTCTGTCTAAAGAAACGAGTTAAGTAGGTTAAGACAAAACAACAACAAAAAATACTATTACAAAAGACAAAGATGCAATTATTACCATTTAATGAAAAATGTCCAATCCTGTTTTACAGTGTTGCCTTAACCTGCTAGAGCAAGGTGAAGGGTATAAACCGAAAGGAGACATGATGGCGGCAATGTTTACTGCGCTCCGGTTCACTTAATCTCTGTGTCAGATGACAATTTATACATGTCATTCCATTACCACACCATAAACTGTCCCCAAGTGAAACGCTGCCCTGCTAATCAGCTCCTTCACAAACAGAATTAGATTTCCAATTGAATTTGTTTCGGCCTGGAAAAAATATGACGAACCCACAGGACAATGCAGCTCGATGGCCTTGAAAGGGTGGTTTTCTTTAGATAATCGAGTTAAAACAAAACATAGCGTGAGGGAGCGCTTTCACATAGAGCTCTGGCCGAGGTTGGTGTTTGCAGAGAAGAGAACAAATCTACATTCCAAACAGACAATGACTGGCCAGAGGTCCGTCTCTTTATTTTCCCTTTGGCGTGTGTTGTCGAGGCATCTGAAGACCTGTGGCTCTTTCACTTATCTTTAGCAAACACTGGCGGAGGCTGACTGTCACAAGCCCAAAGTTTGTTCTTGTTGATAATGTCATGGCAACACAGGGAATGGAAAAAAAAAAAAAAAAAAACGGCACTCCAGCCGGGATGGTGGCAAACATGCTAAAAGCGCACTAAAAAGCAAGGCCGACTTCAGAGACGCTTTTGTGTTGCTACCAAAATACATGAGAATGAACAGGCAGAGGGAACTGGGAGACAATGATTATTTTAAAGTCAAGTTGGTCACATTCCTTCTTACATTTTTTAATGAAAATTATGTTATGATAACATACATACAGTAGGGCAAATAAGTATTCAACACGTCACCATTTTTCTCAGAAAACATATTTTTAAAGGTGCCGTTGACTTGAAATTTTCACCAGATGTGGGTAACAATCAAAGAAATCCATGTATGCACAGATACATTGAAATGACACAGGAAAAAAGTGTTGAACACTTGAAAAAAAGGGAGGTGTAGAATGGGAATAAACCCTCAGACTGCAGCTGAAATCTTTCAGTAGTTCTTCAGCAACCCTCTGCCCTTACTCATTGTAAATTAGTATTAGCTGCTTCAGTCCAACATCTACATTAGCAGGATGATGAAGATAAAACCAGGGTGGACGTTTCGGCAAGACAATGATTCTAAACACAGCCGAGGAAACTCTCAAATGCTTTTAGAGAAAGAAAATCAAGCTGTAAAATGGCCCACCCAATCACCTGACTTGAATCCAATAGAAAATAGAAAATAAAGATCAGATTTGATAGAGGAGACCCACAGAACCATCAAGATTTGTACGCTCTGTGTCCTCTGTGTCTGAAGTCTGTTAAAAAAAAAAATATCGCACCTGAACAATATATACAGTATATATATATATATATATATATATATATATATATATATATATATATATATATATATATATATATATATATATATATATATATATATATATATATATATATATATATATAAATTTTTGATTTACAGAACTGCTGAATAAAATCAATATCATATTTACACTCATGCTATTCAGGACAAAAACAGCTCTAATAATATATGTTGCTTGAGTGATATTGCAAATATTGATACTATTTGATACTATACTGTATCATATGATGACAAATATGAGGCAACAACCAACTATGGAATTTTTTAGCACAATATTTAGCATATTATAACTGCATAGAGGCTTTATCATGCAGTGAGCTGTTGTCCTGAGTCATGTTTATCCACTGTATAAAATGTAAAGTCAAGGAGAAGCTGGCAAACAAACACACAAATCGATAATATGTGAAACACTAAAAAAAGGTTTCCTATAATGTATATCTTGTTATTTAAAAATAAACAAATGATAATTTACAATCTTGAATTCTCCACAAAACATTTAATCCAAAGGTAAACCCCAAATTCCAGCTGACTATTCATCTGTATGCAAGATGAAGCACATTTTCTCTAGTTGTGCTGGAGAGACTGTGAGAGAAAAGCTGTCTAGGGTCATTAGTAGGGTTTCAAAGTCACTCTGCCCTCTGACAGAGAGCGTTTGACAGGTGCTGCCGAGGCAAAGCTTGCCGCAGGAGAGAGAAATGATACCGTCCTGATTAGATCGTCCACCTTAGGGAAGGTGCTGATGCAAGGAAAATCTGAAAGAGAGGAAGAAGAGGACAAAGACGGGGGGGTGGAGAAAGAAAAACTAAACGTGCAAAATAGAAGAGCTGTCAAATGTGCGTCACACTGTCCCTTCTCTGGTGTGGCCTGGTGTTTTACCCCCAGTGGAGACGTCTCAGTGTCATTCAATAGACCTCTTTCCCTCTGCAGTTCACAACACTGTCAGACTTCACACCAACCCACTAGCCTGTGTTACTACCAAGAAAAAAAAAAGGAAAAAAATAAAGAAAACAATCGAGAAAAAAGCCTGTGGAATCCATCTCACCATAACTTGTCAACCAGGTTGTCAAGAAGTCAATGCCAGGTAGTCAATGTGCACGCATACTATAGCAATGAAAAACTAATGTGAACATGAAGTAACAATTTTTTGTTTTGTTTGGTCCTCTGAGGTTCACAAATAACTTTATCAAGATTTTTTTACATAAAGATTTTAGACTGAGAAGTAGGCATCCACAGCTCTGATTGGCTAACAGTTTTGCATATTAACAGTGATGAACAGGCAATGCAGTAGAAGTAGGTGTTGATCTTCTGCAAAGGCAGAGGGATCCTATTACATCATAGTGTAGATCACTCCATTTCCTGTCATTTTGGCAGACTGTCATCAATATAAGCAGTTTTTAGAGTAAAGACAATGTTTTGAGCTCCGAAACTTACAGGATGTTTTTATAGTCCTGTGACATCTTTTTTAGAACAAGATCAAGGAAATTTTGGTTCCTCAGTTCATGACCCCTTTATAAGACCACTTGAAAAGTATTAGTTTATCTGGATTTACATTATTTAGTTATGTGTTTGAATAAAACATATTGTTAGTTTTATTCTGAAAACTGATGTCTTCCAAATAAAATACATTATAATTTAGAGATTTTGGCAATAAAGATGCTTTGTTTTCTGACATGTTTATGTTCATTTTTAGATTACAACAGGCCAATGTTTTAACTTCAGAAGAGTTTAGAATACACTTGGAGGTATTAACAGACTGTAGAATACACAAGACATGTCACTCGTATAGTTTTGAATGGAGAAAAGTGTAACAGTCAATATGGTGAATGAAGCCACGTCTACTAGTACAAGAGCCAATCATCTATAGACTGACGATTCTTCGGGGGAGAATCTCAGAACAGACGTGTGCTTTTACGACAGTTTA
Source organism: Danio kyathit (assembly GCA_903798195.1). NCBI lineage: Eukaryota > Metazoa > Chordata > Actinopteri > Cypriniformes > Danionidae > Danio > Danio kyathit. Next base: position 20,968,600 of record LR812535.1, on the reverse strand, counting down.
CAGTATGTGGTCAGCAAGTACACTGGAATCTCAGCAAATACTTGCTTCACAGACATAAGAAATTTATCCACATAAGCTTAAAATCTGTACTTTTAAATGAACCAAGTGCATTAGAAAACAAAAGTTTTCTGGTTTTGTAATCTGTTCGAAACAAACGCGAGGACAGTCCGTCCTGTCAACCACACATCACATGACAGCAATTACTCAAACACCCACAAACTTGTAAACAAAGTCACTTTCATGTCTGGAGGAGATTCGCCATCAAGTCCAAGTTTTGAATTACTTTAAAAGAGCAGAGTGATCATATGATCATTATTCAGAAAAAAATGAGGCCATAAATGAGGTTGGTGTCGTGATCTCGTTCCTTTCAAGTGCGCATAAGCATTAGCTTGGGCAGCTTGAAAAAATGATGATTTTGTTTGATTCAAACGTTGAGAAACGAACCTTATGGGACAGTTGCTGTTTAATTCTATTGGTGATTCCAAATATGTAATGTAATTGTGAGGCCAGCAGGGGGCGCCCAACCTGCGGTCTGTGTGGGTCCTAATGCCCCAGTATAGTGACGGGGACTCTATACTGCTCAGTGAGCGCCGTCTTTCGGATGAGACGTTAAACCGAGGTCCTGACTCTCTGTGGTCATTAAAAATCCCAGGATGTCCTTCGAAAAAGAGTAGGGGTTTAACCCCGGCATCCTGGCCAAATCTGCCCACTGGCCTCTGTCCATCATGGCCTTCGAATCCTCCCCATATCATAATTGGCTTCATCACTCTGTCTCCTCTCCACCAATCAGCTGGTGTGTGGTGTGCGGTCTGGCGCAAAATGGCTGCCGTCGCGTCATCCAGGTGGATGCTGCACACTAGTGGTGGATGAGGAGATTCCCCCAATATGTAAAGAGCTTTGAGTGTCTAGAAAAGCGCTATATAAATGTAAGGAATTATTATTATTATTATTATTGTAATTGTTAGCTTGGCTAACAGTTAGGTAGAAATTTGATGTTTCCCCATTCAGACAGAATGCCTGAGCATACTGTCCGAGAGATGTTTCATAGATGGCCACCGATTGAAATGACTTGCCTTAACGGGACTTTGGTATTAATAACCCTGACTTTCAATTTTAAAAATTGCCAATTTCAATAAACAATTGTCATTTTTTGTGGGAGAAAATGCTCTAAATTATTATATTTTTATTTGAAATTTGTATTAAATGTTATCAGATATTCATTTAGAATACAAATTACATTAACCCATCAAAATGTTTAATTTTGTGCTGGACAAAACTGTCAGACTCCGTCCCCACCAGCCAGCATACATTACCACCATGTCAAAAAAAGAAAATAGATCACTCTTATGGAATTCATAGAACCAAAATTTACACTTGTTAACAGGGAATGACTCCCAGAGCACTCCAAGCCCTCTCCCAATCAAGAAGCGATCCTCATCCAGCATTTCATTAAACTCAAACAAGCATTACAATGCACTGGCTCGCAGGAAAGAGGAGTAATTCGAGGGGTTAGGCTCATCAGCGATGGCCTCTTCTCTAAAGTCGTTAATGAGGGCTCAGGCCAAGCTCAGGGCTTTCCACGACTCACTAACACTCCTTACAACCCCTCTTCATCTGATGAGCTCGTTCATAAGCCTAAGGAGCCACGATGCCGCTTTAGAAACGGTCCCCTTTTCCAAGCTAAATGAACAGTTATTGAGTGAAAACAGGTCAAGTGGACTGGGGGCACACTGCTAAGTAAAGCTAAGGAGAAAAGTGTTATAGAAAAGAGAAACGGAGAGAGCGTAAGCATGAAAAGCAGAGGCAGACTGGCTGTTGCTCGTCATCTATGGGACGTGAACGAGGCGATTTGCACATTAAAAGCAGCAAATGTAGCGCAGCTTTGAGGGAGCCACCAGCAAAAGAATTTGCACTCTCTAAATAAATAAAGTTGACAAAAAAGCCTCAATGTTCACCGTGATAAAACACTTTCGCTAGAGTAGTAAATCGATGCAGAGTTGGTGCCTGGATGTCAACAATGTTTTGAATGTGTTTTGACACTGAGAGGTGACAGTCATTCACTGAAGACACATTCTGCCTTGGGCTTGTGATTGGGCACAGGATGTGTGTGTGTGTGACGAATAGAGAGAATGATACAAACCATAGTGCGCTGAAAATGAAGCTGAGAGCCACCCCGCTGCACAAGAGCCCCGTAAAATACAGTTGTTTATATGCTCGACAGCAGGGCTGTGCCCTCCCTGACAGAACAAAAATGAAAGCAATATCAATGAAATATGACACTGATGATAGAGCGGGAGAGGAGATGGAAATGACTTGATTCTCCCGAGTTTCCCGAATGAGATCCGGCCTGCAAGGATGTGTTCAAGCTGAACTCTGAGATGTCTTGCACTTGTCAGGTTTCTCAAACAATCAGGGCATCAGCTCCACTGGGAGTTTTCTGAAATGAGCAGAAAACTCAGCAGGTTTGTACGAAGCTCACCGCAGAATTGCGGTACTGTTAATAAACCGCCTCTGAAGGCTACAGCTGGATCCGAAAACCACTTACTTCAAGTACATAAAATGCTACCGTCTGTTCCAATCAACTAAATTAGACTTTTTTCATCTGAAAGCTGACTCCTACATGACCTGTACGCGTATTTGTATTTGAGAATGCGTGTGTCCCTGTGTCCTTGGGCTACTGTCTCTCTCTATAAGCTGGAACAGACCGTGTCCATCGGCTGAGTTCTCAATGCCCTTGGTGCCTGCAGAATAGAGGACAATAGGATCAGTTTGAACAACGCTGATCCACTGGGCCCAGAACTACAGCCCGTCTCCGCTATCATCACACACCACACACACACAAAGATACCAGAGCATTTGGCAAGGAAAACGCCTGCTTTCTTCTTACTGTATGCATATTGCTAAATCAAATGTTGATTGAAAGAAAGCTCAAATCTTTTAAAGTAACAGACAAAAAAAACTGAAGATGTAAAATGTCAGTTGATTCAACACAAAGTCAAAACAACTACATTTTCCAGTGTATAGACTAGAAATACGGAAAGATGACTGATTTGACCTGAAGGGTGTCAGACTCTAGATCGGAGATTTAGTGTGATCAGGTTTCAGTCTATCTATCCATGTTCCCAAGAGAAAGGCAAGCAGAGTGCAGGAGGATAAAGAGAGAGAAAAAATACAGTAAAAATACCATGACAGAAAAACCACATGAGCTTTTAGGGATGCAGAATACATTGTTTCATCATCGATATATCCATGTGCGAATCCGCAACATTCACATCACAAGTCATGCAATGTTAAGTTAAGATTTTAGTTACAGTTCAGAACCCAAGATTGATGTAATCACTGCAGAGTTTAACCATAACATTGTAAAGGTTTATCATTTGCATGTGTTTTTAAGGCCTGTGACTATGTAAGCATTTCAAGAGAATTTAAAGGACCGATGCACAAGAAATAATACCATTAGTAAATTGAATAAAGAATAGTTATACTCATTTAGTTATAAAATGAAAACCATGCAGTGTTTATTTATTTCTGATTATTCAATGTCTGTACCTGAATACTTTTTGACTCCCCAGAAAGCACTCTTTATTGCACTTTTATCTTTGCCCTATTGTATTTGTCTATACTTGTAATTTGTTTATTATATTTTATGCATGATCCACCTCCCATTTCAGATTACATTGCACTCCTGGCTGTACCAGTACCAAATTTGGACAATTGGATAAATCTGGCATGTTCTTGGCCTGTGGACATGTTCCAATGTTTTAATGACCAGTAATTTAATTATTTGCTTGGGGATATTAATAAATATTGTGCATTATAATACATCCTTCTTATTATTCTTCTATTCTTCTATATTTGGTGCCACTTAAAATTGAATTTTGTGTATTTACAAAAGAACAGATATTTTTAGTAGGTAATTAGAAAAATGCATTACTATTATTTAATTTAGAACACAGATTACAGTTCACTGCTGAAACCCTGCTGCCAGTATTTTGCCGTTAAATTACAGAAAAGTTGTAATTTGGAAAAGGGTAATGAAACTGTAGGACTATGGTTCTACAGCTGGAAACCCTGCTGCCAGTATTTTACCGTGAAATTACAGAAAAGCCGTAATTTGGAAAACGGTAATGAAACTGTAGGATTACGGTTCACTGCTGGAAACCCTGCTACCAGTATTTTACCGTGAAATTACAGAAAAGTTGTAATTTGGAAAACGGTAATGAAACTGTAAGATTACTGTTCACTGCTGGAAACCCTGCAGCCAATATTTTACCGTGAAATTACAGAAAAGCAGTAATTTGGAAAACAATAATGAAACTGTAAGATAACGGTTAACTGCTGGAAACCCTGCTGCCAGTATTTTACCGTGAAATTACAGAAAAGCTGTAATTTGGGAAACAATAATGAAACAGTAGGATTACAGTACTATTTTACTGTTAAATTGCCAGAATTTTTTTACAGTGCATAAAGCACTCTTTATTGCACTTTTATCTTTGCTCTATTGTATTTGTTGTAAATTAATAAATTCTTTCCAAGTCATCTGGTGAAACTATAAACTATTTTACATTTTAAACACACATGAAAATGTTCCAGGACCACAATTTTAATGTGTGATTCACATGTGAATTTAATATGTGATGCCCATGTGTATTTATTTTTACTTTAAGAGTACAATCAAGAGTACATTCAAATCATCTTGGGAAACTCTAAAAAGTCTATTATTTTATCATCCATTAAAAAAAATTAAATGCTACTTAAAAAAATAATCATAACTCCTTAAAATGTCATATAACAAAATCTGTATCACAAACAGAGTTACACACTACAATTTAATACTTAGTTTTTAACAACCACTAGCATTCAATATAACAACACTGCAAACACATCATTCTGAAAAGCTATGAACATTACTTAGTGCTCCACTGTTTTGAAAGCCCCAGTAAACAGCCACTGCAATGAGTGAGCATTTGGGGCACAATGCTCTATATCTTGCCTGCAGCACAGGGCCTTTTGACCCAGGTGTGAACCTGAGTGTCAATACTGTTCTAGAGTCTGTTATTATTTGATCGGCAGCGGTCGGCTGGGGATATAATTCCAGTGCATTGGAGAGCCGGTCATGCACTCACACTGGACCTAAGTGGCAAGCCATTTCAGCAGCTGCTACACTTCTCATTTGTCTCTGCTGGAAGCCCAAGTGTTTACATTAAATTTACAGTTATTTTTCCCCTTTTATGAAACTGGAGAGCCACCAAAATAAGGAGAAGCAGTGCATGGAGGAAACAGAAGCAAGGAAAAATGTGGTCTGCAAGATATTAGAAGTTAATTTTAGATTAACTTACGAGATTCAAAACATGTCACTCCCCCCCCTTCAGTCAGAAATCAGCAACATGTTTCCTAGAGGTAGTTCTGCCAAGGGTCTATCAGTCATTAGGTTGCCACCATCATCACATGCATTCCAGACACTTAATCACAGGGATAGAGATAAAATAAAAAGCTTGAAGGTCACTAAGGGAGAGCGATAGAGGGGAGATAGTGTGGAGAGGTAAAGACGTATGGCCTCATTTTGATTGAGGACGTGACGCCTTCAGTCACACGCGACAGAACACCCGATGAGGAGATGCGTTTTGACTGGAGACCTTTATCACAGACTCCACTGGTTTGCTGCGCTACACATCACAAGAAAACGGCCCTGGAGAACTCAGCTGCAAATCGCAAGCCAAAATTTTTAATAGGAATATCTGAATCTCCCCATTTCTGTATTCACTTTACGCTCTAGAACACGAGTGACAGTCGAGCATTGAGCGGAACTCTGACTCTGAATCTCATTCTTCCCATCAGGTGTTTTGTTTTTTTTGCCTGTCTACTCTTCTGATGTTTTGACATATTTCTCTGCCTCGTCGAGCGCTCGTCTCCGATTTGCTGTGCTGTTTAATGTTCATGAGGGGCGGCGCGAAACTCGGTCCGTTGACAAGCCACTGGCTGTTGTTACAAGATCTCAGACAGACAAAGAAGACGAGGTGCACCGCTGAGGAGCCCCACACTCCACTGCTTCAAAATAAAAAGCGCCTTGACCTCCTCACCAGCCAACTTCACCTCTCAACTGTGACGGACGGACGGCGCCCCGGTCTCATCCCGAGGCCCAGCGTGCTTAAATAATGCTAGCTCTCTGCACGCCCCGCGCCAACAGCCGCCCACCATACTGGGAAACTTGTGATGCTTAATCTCCAAAAATGCAAAAGAGATGGGGTCTCGAAGGAGCACTCACCATGCTGTGAATATAAACGGACACCCCCTTATACCCAAGCCTGGCTAAGACCGCACGACAACCAATCCAGAACTCCTAACAGTCACTTTCTGGGCAGGAATTTGTATGGCATTTGAATTTGAAAGGGCGTATGGTGGGGCGTACAGTTTTGCTTGAGGATATTGGATCTTTCAAGAGGCAAGATCTGGGCTTTGTTCGCATGCCGTGATGACAACGGCGGCACACACCAACTGAGGAGAAATTGTCAAGGCGACATGTATCGAATTTTACAAAAGTTCAGAGCAAAGCAATTTCCCTTCCCTCTCCGAACCTCCCGCCGAAGACGAAACAAGCGATCCGCGACACATCCTCTTGCTTTAAAGAAAACAAGCGGCTGACACATTTCCTGCCAACAGGCCCTTTCCTCAGATAACGCAAGACTCCCGTCAACAGGAAGCCCTTTCACCGGCGGCTCTGCCTCCCTTCGGCACGTCACACGATGCAGCTCCTCAACCCCAGCCCCCACAGCCTCCTCTCAAACTGTTGAGGAAAACTTGCTGGAAGCTGCAAGAAATCTGACAACTGTTCCAAAGCAACCAGAAGCTGCAGCCTTGAGTCCTTCAAATGCTCTTGGTCTGAGAGGCAGCGTTTTTAACAGCCTCGACAATACTCCTGAAATCAATTAACATGCAGCCGGTGGTATCAACATTACACAGAGCCTGCCATTACATCAGATCCCACAAATAGCTCAGGCCAGACATACAGACAGACAACGCTGCTGCCTGCGCAAACCACAGGAAAGGGGGCATACAAAAGCACCAACATGCCCTCTAGGCACGGGTCAACGCTTTAGATTTGTTAAAAGCCTCCGGTTCTTTCTCCGGCGCGCTCACCAGAAGTTTACACAAGTGAGTGCACGAGCGGCAGATTTGAGGAAAGTTTGTTAAAAAAAGCAAAGCAGAACTCACGTTAAGTGCAGAGTGCATTTGAAGAGCGGTGAAAGAAGAAAACCTGAGGCAACCTTCATAAGGCAGGGGCTGTACTGTTTGAGCAGCTGCTAATAGGAGAACTGGCAGAAGAGAGAGAGCGAGCAGACGCTTACTGCAGGCTGCTGTGATGACATGCAGGCTTTTTTTTCAGTAAGGGGGCTTATCTTTGTCTCTATGGTAACTGTGTCTCTGGGTGGTTATTAGAAACCCTGAACTTCCTGTGCATCTGCAGGATCAGCCAATCGCGCGCCGTGTTTTCATAGGCGGAGATAGCTCGTGCTATAGGCAGTGAAGAGCGGCCACATGAGGGGGCCATGGAAACAGAGGGTCAGGGAAAACTTAGAGCGCAGCACGACATGCCAGTTTGCTTAAAACAAAATAAATCTGTCTTTGATTGTGCTAGGCTTATATTTATAGAAACATTTAGAGGCTAGGTTGTAAATCCAACATTTTATTCTCCAGCAAAACAGCTTCAATGCCACAAGCTTTTTTTTTCTTCCAAAAGGGACACTGCTATCAAGGTATTTCAGTACTTTTTTTTTCAGACAAAAATGGAAACTTTTGTGGAAAACACAAACTCAGCATCTCGGATTCCCAGAAAGAACTTGCTCTAGCACTGTGGCAAAGAGACTTGCAGACAGACAACCACAGAAAGCTCAGAGCTCAGCAGAATGGCCAGAGTTACCAGCGTCCAGCTCTAATGACAATAAATCCACAGCAGACTGTGGATGAGCACAACTTAATGCTCATGAATGCAAATGAACTGAGAGAATGCACTAACACAGAGCATGCATCCGACACAGGACTTTCAGCTGTCGTATCCAAGCAAGCGTGCACAGCTGAACCGAAGCCTTGCAACTTAAAACTCTCAGATTACAACAAAAAAAGGCTTCCATTTCCCAGCTCAGCTTTAAAAATCTGAAATGAGCAGCACAGAAGGAAGAATATGTCTGCTTATCCTAAAGAATAAGAACACACCTAAGCATATTAGGAAGTACACACACACACACAAACATTGGTTTTGGTGGTTTATAAGGACTCTCCATAATCATAATACATTTTATACTGTACAAAGTGTTTATTATGTGGCCTACCCTACCCCTAAGCCCTACCCTTAGAGGAAACCTGTGGCACATCAATATGAATTTGAAGCATTTTGAATTATGAGGACACATGTCATGTCCTCATAAACCACCTCAACATTGTAATACCTAGGTCAAACAAATCTATGTTCTTGTAAACCACCAAAACCAGTGCACACACACACACACACACACACACAGAAGCAAGTGCTCACTGCATAGTTTCCCAGCAGTCTCCTTGGTTTAAGCGGGTGAAATGTTTTGAAGCGATGTGGCTCACTTCTTCTCCCCTGCTCTGACTTGTTTTCCACCCAGCGAGCGCTGATTCAAACTTCACTCTGTGGCTGCTTTATTTACCGCTGCATTTGTTGACAAGTCTCGGAGCAAAGTTCCCTGTGCAGAACCCTGGGTGCTGAACTTGAGAACAACATACAAACAATAACAACCAGGAGAGAGTGCCCTACCCCCTGAGGGACAGATGTTACATTATCGGCACTAAGAAAAACATCAAGCGGTCTACTAGAGGAGCGAGAAGACAAGCTCCCGGTCTAGACCTCTTCCAAAAACACACTTTACAGCTGCAGTGACTTCCATTCCTCTGTGACAGGAGCGTGCCCTCCTTCAGAATCTGCTGTCACAATATTTCATCCTTGGCGTAAGTGGCACATGTCCCACGCGTAACTAGACTCACCAGCCCGAAGCTCCCAGAGGCGTCTATATATGCCCACGAATGCTCTCGCACGCCGGCTGCTGACTCCTGACAAAAAAGCGAAAGCCCTGATACATTACAGCAAGAATGATCAATCACACACAAACCTTTTTAATCCAGATCGTCCCCTGATTGGCTGCCTCCGCATGAGCTCCAGATTTTTAAATCCGACTGGTTAATCCCTCCATTTCTCTCAGATTCAGTGTTTCAGCAGTGACCACAGTGGGCTCTAACATTCACTGAGCTTTTTTCTCTCCCTCCCTCTTTCTCTCTCTCTCTTTGCACTCTGTTCTGAGACCACTCGCTGTGCTCTGGAACTAAGGGAGCCTGATGAGGAAGGAAGAGCCTCGCTGGGTCCTAGTGTCTCCGGTGTTGACTGAAAGAATGCCATTGTTCGGTGTGTAACCCAGGGCTACACTCTACAGACGGCTGCAGAGTCCTGCGCTCTGCCACATCCACCGTTGGGGTGTTTGTAGATGGACAGCGACAGAAAGATGTTCGATATTCATTACCTGGAGAAAAAATGCATATATTATTGGTAAATTTGTAACATTTTATACGGTAAATAAAAATAAAAATATTAATGACAGGACAGCCAAACATTTTTCTTTATTTTTATTATTTATTCATATTTTTATTTATTGGGAAATCTGCGATTTGCTTTTTAAAAATATATAATAAAATCATATGTGTCATATGTGGTAATATATTTATTAATCAAATAGAAATTAGATTTCTGTAACAAATAAAAGACAGTTTGCCTTTTTTTCAGTTGAATAAATCTTGTTTTAAAGATGTTGACCTGATACAAATAAATAAATAAATAAATAAATAAATAAATAAATAAATAAATAAATAAGTAAATAAGTAAAAAAATAAATAAATGGCATACATATTGTTGAAGTCTTGGCTTAGTCTACAAACTGAACTCTATAGTTATAAATACTGATGTTATACATTTATATAATTTATATGAAGTTTTTCTTAATATTACATTTCCTACTGCCCTAGCCAACATAGGCTCATTCTGAAAACGTAGCCCTATATGTTTCTGGAGATCGAGAATTATGTAGCCAGAGCTACGTATGGCTGCATTTCGTTTTTAAGATGAATGCCACGGGGCGGTATGAAGCTGTTCCTTTTCTGTCTTACCAGCTGACCGCTTACCTGCATGTGGACAGCTTTTCCGCTGTTACCAGTTTGTCCGGTAGCTCGACATGAATGTCAGCGGACTTGAGATGCAAAGCAGAGTTGACTGCGACGAAGGGGTTTGAGTCTGGTAAAGAACGGTTCCAGAAAGCAGCTAGAACAAAAACAGAAGCCAAAAAATAAAATGAACAAGTAAATAACAGAGTGAAAATGTGGTAAGATCTGAAGATGTGGTAAAAACCAGGGGACTTTTGTTTTTCTGGATTGCTTTTGAAAACTGTCGGTTGGGTTTAGGTAAGGGGGTGGATGGGGGTGGATGGGGTCAATCGATGCTTTTAAAAACACAGATTGGGTTTAGGGAAGGGGGTGGACGGGTCAATCGATGTCTTTGAAACACTGGTTGGGTTTAGGGAAGGGGGTGGGTGGGTCAATCGATGCTTATGAAAACACTATTGGTTGGGTTTAGGGAAGGGGCAGGATGGGGGGGGATCTGTCGGTTGCTCAGTCAGTCAGTTAGTCAGTCGATAACGGCCTCTGGTGGATTTACTTTAGAACAGCAGGCACAAATGGCACTCACAAGAAAAATTTGAGATCTGAAAAAGCGTATACAGCGGCTTCTGGTGGATTCGCGAAAACAAAAACTGCAAAAAAACATAGCTCCTGGGATGTAATTTGCTCTCTCCAGAAATGTATATAATGGTACTTAATTAGAACGAGCCTGGGTTGGTCCTAGCCTAGTCATTGATTTATGATCACATTTCTGTTCAATGGTAATTTGAAGATTGGACATCAATGACGCCAACTGATGGCATCTGACATGTATTGTGACCAACAGCAAATATGGTTTTGCATCATTACACTGTAAAATATAAATTGTTCAGAAAACAAAAAAAACAAGGCAACTTGATGCAGTAAGAACTTTGAGTTGCCTCAACAACTGATTTTAGTTCTTCTCAGTAACAATATTTTGCTCAGCTAACATAATTTTCATATTTTTTTATTAATGTAATGTTGAATATTGTATTTTACTAATAAAGATATTCTTGTCACATCAACTGAAGCAACAGTTACTGCTATTGAGTCAATCATTTTTTTTTTTTGTTTAGTGGATGATTTTTTTCAAATTATTGCAAAATAAGTAATTAGTACTAGTTAGCATATCATCCAGTTTTTAATCATTCTATTTACAAATGACAAACACAAACTTACTACTTATTCATTCATTCTCCTTCGGCTTAGTCCCTTTATTTATCAGGAGTCACCACAATGGAATGAACCGCCAACTTATCCAGCATATGTTTTACACAGCGAAAGCCCTTCCAGCTGCAACCCAGTACTGGGAAACACCCATTCACACTCAGACACCTGTACCACATGTCTTTGGACTGTGAGGGAAACTGAAGCACCCAGAGGAAACCCACGTGAACACAGGGATGCCAACTGACAGTCGGAGCTCGAACCAGTGACTTTCTTGCTGTGAGGCGACTGTGCTACCCACTGCGCCACCCCTTTTACAAGCAACAGATAACAAGCTTAGTTTTCGATCGTCGCGTCACGCATCCGCAAATTATTTAAATATCAACATTCCTGTTCAACACAAAAATGTTTGTCAAGAAAACATGTAGACATAACATTTTAGCGAATATTGTTGAAATAGCATATATTTTTAAGTCGATCAATAGTCATTCACAATTCTTAATATATATGACAGAAAAAGTACAGTGTGCTGAACAAATGGTGATTTTATTTTTTACAGTGTACAAAAAAACCTGAAATAAAGTCCACGTCATTTAAGCTATCTGCATTGTTTCTTTCTGAGACAGACAGTACAGTTTTTTATTAGGCATGTAATATATTCTATCAAACGTCTCAATATGATTTTAAAAAATGCGAAGACTGATTTGAATCACTACTTTAAAACAAGGATTTTACAAGGGGTATCTATTTTGCTCTGTTGTTTTAACTTAAATCCAGATAAATGACTCAAGTAGGACTAAAGTGTGTCATAACCAAATCCCTCCATTATGTCAGCAGCATCAAAGCACACAAATCATAAAACAAAAGTCTTTCTCGTTTGATTTCCCAGCTTTAAAACCTCTACTTTTGATTTGTCTTTATCTTTACTAAACAGAATCACAACAGCCTCTAAAAGCCTCGTTTAAGCTCTGTCCTTTAAAAACACTTTAATATTTAAACCCTACAATCCTATGCTAGCACTCTGCGGTGTTTGCTATTGGAAATGTGGCAGCGATGCTAAAACTATTATGTGCACGGACACTACAGCCAAGGCTATAAATATAAGCAACACATGGAGCAGCAGACTGCAAAACAGGGGGAAATTTGGGCTGCTTATATCTGTCAAGAGCTGCACGAATCAGGCCGCCGGCCATATGATCAGCCTGGAGGCTCAGTCCACCTCCTCAGCAGGGGGCTTTGTAACTGTGCTTCTCATTTCTTTGCGAAAAACAGATTGAAAGAAAGGGGGGGATTTTTGCAAAACACCCTGAATGAGTTTGTGAAAAATGCCTCGTGAGGACCATAAAGGGTCTGAACTGAAATTTTGGCCCTTACCTAAATAACAGTTGATTAATGTGCTCCTAATGTAAACCCAGTGGATTACCATAAACCTTGAGGAACTGCCTTGAACCATGAGATGTGGTCCGGGACACAAATGGAGACGTCATGCACCAGTGCTTTTTCTTTAGGGCGAAACTGCATCTGATGGAGACAAAAAGTAATGTTGTTTTTGGACAATTTATTCTTTTCTCAAACACTTTCATGTCATGACAGAAAATATACAAATTCGAACATTTTAGTAAACATTTGGCTGTCAGGAGTGATTTTACAACCCAGGCCACTGCACACATTTGGTCCACTGTGTTTACAAATTAATAATTGTTTATTAATAAAATTATTTACACATTAAAATGTCCAATTGCTTTTGGTAAATGGGTCAAAGATTACATAAAGCATGACTTAAAGTAACAGTTAAGCCCAGAAATAATTGCTATTTTAGCTATTTATATTTATTTATACTCATTCAATTAGGTTTTTTAGCCACTTAAAATATAAATTTTTACTTAAAAAGCTGCCAAATTTATAAGAATAATTAAATGACATGACTTAAAAAGTAACAGTTAAGCCCCGAAATAATTGCGATTTTAACTATTTATATTCATTTATTTATACTCATTTAATTAGGAGATTTGATAGCCACTTAAATATATATCTTTACCTAAAAATCAGCCAAATTTACAAGAATAATAAGTTGACATGACTTAAAAAGTAACAATTAAGGCCCAAAATAATTGCAATTTTAACTATTTATATCCATTTATTTATACTCATTTAATTATGGGATTTGATAGCCACTTAAATATATATTTTTGTTTTACCTAAAAATCTGCCAACTTTACAAGAATAATTAAATGACATGACTTAAAACGTAACAGTTATTTCCTGAAATAATTGCAATTTTAACTATTTATACCCATTTTTTTATGCTCATTTTAATTAGGAGGTTTGTTAGCTACTTAAATATATGTTTTACCTAAAAATCAGCCAAATTTACAACAAGAATATTAAGATGACATGACTTAAAAAGTAACAGTCAAGCCCCCAAATGATTGCAATTTGAACTATTTATACCCATTTATTTATACTCATTTTAATTAGGAGGTTTGTTAGCCACTTAAATATATATTCTTAACCTAAAAATCAGCCATATTTACAACTAGAATAATAAGTTGACATGACTTAATAAGTAACAGTTAAGCCCTGAATTAATTGCAATTTTAACTATTTATACCCATTTTTTTATACTCATTTTAATTAAGAGGTTTGTTAGCCACTTAAACATATTTTTACCTCAAAATCAGCCATATTTACAACAAGAATAATAAGTTGACATGACTTAAGTAACAGTTAAGCCCTGAATTAATTGCAATTTTAACTATTTATACCCATTTATTTATGCTCATTTTAATTAGGAGGTTTGTTAGCCACTTAAACATATTTTTACCTCAAAATCAGCCATATTTACAACAAGAATAATAAGATGAAATGACTTAATAAGTAACAGTTAAGCCCCCAAATAATTGCAATTTTAACTATTTATATCCATTTATTTATACTCTATTTAATTAGGAGGTTTTTTAGACATTTATAATACATATTTTAATTAAAAATCTGCCATATTTACAACAAGAATAACTAAATAACATGACGTAAAAAGTAACAGTTAAGCCCCAAAAATGTAAATAATTGTAATTAAAATTGTAACTATTTATACCTTTTATTACCCTTCTTCAAACCACAAAGTTGAACTCATTTTCATTAGGAGGTTTTTTTAACCACTTAAAGATTGCAGCTTAAAGACGACTCTCATGGTGAATGAAGTCACATGAATTGCTCACGTGTGAGTTTTTCATACTTCAACACTGTGTAAAAATCTTGATGGTTCTGTGGGTCTCGTCTGTCAAATAGGATCTTTATTTTGTATTTTCTATTAGATTCAAGTCAGGTGATTGGCTGGGCCGTTTTACAGCTTGATTTTCTTTCTCTGAAAGCATTTGAGAGTTTCCTTGGCTGTGTTTTGGATCATTATCTTGCTGAAATGGAAATCTTGGAAATATTATTTTTTTAACCTAAAAATCATCCATATTTACTACAAGAATAGTTAGTTGAGATGTCTTAAAAAGTAACAGTTAAGCCCCAAAATAGAAATAATAGTAATTTGACCCATTTATACCTTTTACCGCCCTCTTTCAAACCACAAAGTTGAGCTCATTTTCATTAGGAGGTTTTTTAAACCTCTTAAAATATAACAAAATGTATTATGATTACGTATTGTTTTATATATTTCTAATAATTATAGATTATAATGTTGTTGTTTTTTTACAGAAACACATGTGTACCACTGAAAGACCTATATCTTATTTTCACAAAATGTATTTGAAACATTAAATCAGACACTTAAAGCGATAGTTTGCCCAAAAATGAAAAATTACTCGCTATTTTCTCACCCTCAAGTGCTTCCAAACCTTTATGAGTTTCCTTTTTCTCTTGAATACAAAAGAAGGCATTTTGAAAACATGTAACCATTGACATCAAATAGTCTAGTGGTTACAGGTTTCCAGCTTTCTTCAAAATGGCTTCTTTTGTGTTAACTTGTGTTAATAGAAGAAAGTCATAAAGGTTTAAAACAGGGGTGTCCAAACTCGGTCCTGGAGGGCCAGTGTCCTGGAGAGTTTAGCTCCAACCCTAATCAAACACACCTGAACCAGCTAATCAAGCTCTTTCTAGATATACTAGAACAGGGGTGGGCAAACTCTGTCCTGGAGGGCCGATGTCTTGCACAGTTTAGCTCCAACTCTAATCAAACACACCTGCTTATAGATTTCTAGTGATCTTGAAGACACTGATCAGCATGTTCAGGTGTGTTTGATTAGTGTTGGAGCAAAACTGTGCAGGACACCGGTCCTCCAGGACAGAGTTTGCCCACCGCTGTACTAGAAACTTCCTAACAGGTGTGTTGAAACAAGTTGGAGCTAAACTCTGCAGGACACCGGCACTCCAGGACAGAGTTTGGACACCCCTGGTTTAAAACATGTAAAGGATGAACAAATGATGGCAGAATTTTGACATCATTTTTGGTTGAACTATCCTTTTAATATTAAATGTGTTTTCTATGAATAAAAATTACTAAATACATTAAATATGATACACTACCTGACAAAAGTCGTTGTTCCCAGTTGTAAGAGCAACAAATAATAACTTGACTTCTAGTTGATCATTTGGAAAAGTGGCAGAAGGTAGATTTTTCCGATGAATCATCTGTTGAACTGCATCCCAATCATCACAAATACTGCAGAAGACCCATTGGAACCCGCATGGACCCAAGATTCACACAAAAATCAGTCAAGTTTGGTGAAGGAAAAATCATGATTTGTGGTTATATCCAGTATGGGGGCATGCGAGAGATCTGCAGAGTGGATGGCAACATCAACAGCCTGAGGTATCAAGACATTTGTGCTGCCCATTACATTACAAACCACATGAGAGGGCAAATTATTCAGCAGGAAAGCGCTCCTTCTCATACTTCAGCCTTCACATCAAAGTTCCTGAAATGCAAAGAAGGTCAAGGTGCTCCAGGATTGGCCAGCCCAGCCACCAGAAATTATTGGGCATGTCTAGGGTTTGATGGAGGAGGAGGCATGGAAGACGAATCCAAATAACCTTGATGAACTCTGGGAGTCCTGCAAGAACGCTTTCGCTGCCATTCCAGATGACTTTATTATCTAGAGGTCTTTGCCTTTCATATAAGCCACTTCTGATACTAAATGATCAACTAGAAGTCAAGTTATTATTTGTTGTTCCTAAAACTAAAAAAGGCGACAAGACTTTTGTCAGGTGTACGTCTACAAAAATATCATTGACTCAAATACATTTATGCCGAATTTAAATCTTTAATATATCGGCTTGATCGTCCACTACATTTCTGAGCACATTTATTCTACATCCAAAACCAGGACTTGACTGATGTGTAAAACATATTGGCTTTTATGTTATGTGAATGAAGCCAGACTTGTGTGCATGAGAGCTTTCCTAAACTGTACATTTTCAGATCAAGCAGTTAATCATGTTCAATAACATCTCAGTAACAGAAACCAACAGAGCTGCCAAATGCTCTGGCCTATGAACGTCTGGCAGAAAGATCCAGCATTTGCAGCAGCTGTAGGATGGAATTCTGTTTGTGTTCCCCAGTGCTAATGTTCAAGAGCCACTACATGCATAAAGATAGCAGCATACGTCTGTGTAGGCTGCAAAAACGAAACGTAAAAAAAAAGCAAAAGTGAAAGGATAATTATGTTTGTAAAAATGCGTAAAAAAAATGTTTGCAGAACTCTCGTAATGCCACAATAAATAAACAAAAACTTATTATGAGAGCAGATGTTCAGGATTTTGATTAAAGGGGGTCTATTATGCCCCTTTTAACAAGATGTGAAATAAGTCTCTGATGTTCCTAGAGTGTTCATGTGAAGTTTCAGCTCAAAATACCACACAAATAATATTAAAAAAAAAACGTTGAAACTGCCCCTTTTAGGCTTTGGTCCAAAATGTATCGTTTGATGACTGTCGTTTTAAATTTCAAATGAAATTGTGCTTCCAGCCTTCTTTTCAAAAAGGGCTGAGCTATAAACATTGGCTTGGGTATCATTTGGGGTTATTTCAATACTGGTGCTAAATCGATACTTTTAAAACGATGCTGGTGCCAAAACTGTGCCTAAACCGATACTTTTGAGCCACAAAATTATGGTAAAAAATCTTTTATTTCACAAAATATATATCTTTTAATCATTTTACATGAACAATATAATTAAAGTTTAAAGTATACATCAATTCATAGAATTGCATAAATCAAATTTTTTTATCATTTGTTTGTTAGCATGAATTAAGATTTGCATTATGCAATTCATTTTACATTAGCTTACTACTAAACTGTGGAAAGGCTGTCATCAAAATCAGGGAACACCTTATTACTAGGGTTGGGGCTTGTGACTACGTTTACATGGACATCAGTAATCTAATTATTTGCATTGCAATAATTTGATTAAGGTGTTTACATGAGTTGCTTTTTGAATGTTCCTTTTATGATCCCGTTTTACATGTTACAACACACAGATTGATTAACGTCATTGCTTAACAACGCTATCCAAGTTTCCTCCGCAGTTTTATGTAATTTCGGGTGTTTCATTTTCAATGCATTTTGGCAATTTCACCTATATTCAGCAATATATTGTTCATGCCCCATGACAAACTGAGGTATTGAATGAGAATATGAAGTAACGACTGGTGGAAGAGTGTTGTTTTAATAGAATTTGATACCGTATGCCGAATGAAAGGAAAAAAAGTTTGTGCTGTGGGTGTCTGTGGTCCTTAAAGGTAATCAAAAATTGCTGTTTCCATGGTAGACTCTTTATCAGAGTATTGTCTTAATCATATTAAAATCGGAGTATTTATTCCATGTACACGTACTCGGTGAAAGTGCCAGATGATGTCAAATACATCTGCATTGCTCTGCCTTAAGGTTGATTTCGTGCCCTTAAATGTTTCATTAAGTTTGATGTGTTTCCCCCCTTAAACACAACTTTTGTAAAGCGTCTGCTTCATGTTGCTGTGTCAGACTCCTTGCTTGTAAAATATAGCCATACTTTAGAATGCTTAGTTTAAGCAAATTTGATGAACGCGATCTTGCGTGTTGATGAATCTGAAGGGATTCGCTCACCGGATGCGCTGTACTGCTCACGTTGCCTACATGCGTGCGTTCCCCATGCAACAAGGATGAATGCTAACGGTGTCCGCATCACTCAGAGTTGTTTAGAATTAAATGTTTAGAGAGGGTATGACCCAACATGTATATACTGTATGTGTGCCTTCTTGATGCTTCTTACGTCCTTGTCGCAGCACCAATGGCACCGAAACAAGACACTGAAATTCATATGCTGATTTGGTCTGATGCATACCGGTTACAAGGTTTGGGTACCCAACCCTATATAAACACCTGTTCATCACCATAGCCACAGGTTCAAAACAGGACTGACGTTATCTCTGTGAAAAACTAAAAATGTCAAAAACACTGGCTCAGAAGGAGACTACAGTGTTCATTTGTACATCCTAAAACTCATTAATAATGCCTGTAAGACACTGACATAATCACAGACTCAAATAGCAGACAACGGCTTCTCGGTTGTTGTTAAATCAGGTACGATTGCGGCCGGCATTTAACGAGAATCATTTATATTAATTTTTTAATTTCCGTTTAATTATATTTTATTAACGTCTACCCCAACCCCATCCCTAAACCCAATCGTCACAATAATGTAAAAACAGTAGTTGTGCCAAGTATTATTTATGTTATTAATTAAATTACCCAATACATTTAATTTTTTTTAATGTCTACCCCTACTGTACTATAGAAATATTAATTATTGTTATGCAGCGTCACAAAAATGATGCTATATTGATGTGCGTATCCGCAGCTGTATCCTATCTAGACTTTACCCTTCTTCTCACTCAGGGCTGTTTATGCTATCACTAATGGGCGGTACTTTCCCCCTCTTATGACATGTACAAAGGAAGAAGGTCAATCAAAGTGTTTGTGCAGACAATTTTTATGAAATGTGATTATAAAAAATAGAATTAAATATTTTTACTATTAGAAGCTTATAAAAGTGATATTTGCATAATAGGTCCCCTTTAAATAGACTGATAGTACAGGATTGAATAAGCAATGATGTAACACCTGTGATTACATGTCAATTCAATTCTATATTAATGTGCACTGACACTCATGGCTGATCATTATGTTGCTTGGCAACCATCAAAAGCCAGCAGTTGAGCTAATGAACTATATTACTTTGCAAGAGAACTGTTTATGATCATTAACAAATGCAATTATTTATTGAACATAAGTGTCTGCGATCATATTGATGTTGCTGTTTTAGGGAAGCAATAAGCCACCTGAGGATTTTCCGAAGATTTTTCCATAAGTACCGTTAATGATGGTAAAAATTACAATAAATAGTTTAAAATGTCTAGACTTTTTGGTTGTGATTTGCTATCTTCCATGTGAAGAGCTCAGATGCAAAAACCTCTAAGTGCCATGTGAAATTTTCTTCTGAAATCTGCATGTAGGTTCACTTTTATGCCAAAGAATAGGTTATTTTCATTGCCTTTAATCTTTGAGCACTGTTCACTGTTTACTACCATTTTGTTATGTTCAGGATTAAATATCTACTGAATTAAACTGCTGAAAAAAATGCATCAGATATATATTTATATTTTTTTGTTGTTGTTGCAGAAATCTGTTAACCTTAAGACTGATAAAAGGTTAAAAAATCCATTCCATAATTCCTTTTTATATTAAATATACGTCATTTGTGTGTGTGTTTTTTTTTTACCAAATCAGTGACATCATTTATGAATTTGACAATTAAATAGGTAAAATCCTGCAATTTTCTAAGCAATTTAGTAGTTTTGATCAGGACTGAGGTTGATTAACAGATTTATACAAAAAAAAATAGAATTTTTTTTTTATTTGATGCATTTTTAGAGCAGTTTAATTTAGTAGATGTTTTCATCCTGAACCTAACAAAGGGTAGTAAAATTGCCAAGAGTGTATCATTGAGTTTTTTTTTGTTTTTTTCCCAAAGCATTTTCTCAAAATATGTGTTAAAATAAGATTTGTCACAAAAAATCAATCTGCTAGCCAAGAGCGTAGGCTTGCTCTTGACATTGGTGGGGACCAAGGATCACTCAGCCAATCACAATGTTCATGTGTTTTAGGGTGGTACGACTCAAGTAGAGAATGTGATTTAACCCTTTCTGCATGTCCAGATTATTGTTGGAAGTGCTATTTTTTAAGTGAATCAAATTATTGGTGTAGACATTTCAGTGGATGGATATTGGTGGAGACACGTCCCCTTCAGCCATGCTAAATCTATGCCCCTGCTGCTAGCTGAAACACACAAAAAAAAGTTATGGTCAAATTAAGACTCAAAATCAACCCAGAGTGGATGAAAACATCCCCAACTGTACATAAGGGTTAAAGGTCCCAACGAATTAAAATAAAGTTTTTTAGATGTTAGTATCAATACTGTTAGTTTTTAGGATATCTATAAGCTCCAAAAATATGATAAAATTCGCATTTAGAAGATAAAAACACAAGCACTTCACAGAACATTTAAAGTGAAATAAATAAAAATAAAAATAGGAGGCTGAGAAAAATGCTCATTTTAGAAAATAATTTCAGATGGCACTTAGAGGTTTTTGCATCTGAACTCTTCAATACTTTCTAAATGAATATTAATAAAAAATGATAACGACAGTAACACTGGTGATGACTGTGTCCACCATATCACAATCTTTTTTTTTTTTTTTTAAGAGTTTCATAGATCAGTCATAAAAATAACACAATTAATGTTCTTCTCAGTTAATTACTCCACCTTCCTCTGTAACATCTCCGAACGAATTTGGGAAAAAAATACAAAACCCAGATGAATGTCTTCATCATATAATATTTTGCCCGAGGCACTTAAGTGAATTAATGTAGCATAATTCCTGAGCGAAGTGCTTGCTTAGTGCAATCAAAGGATTAGAAATATGCATTTTTCAAATGATATTTCAGGCAACACTTACTGAGAATGAAATATGAATATGTTTCTGCACTAAGCAGAACCGTGGTAAACAGTCATGTTGTTGCCTACAGCCATAAAGTGATTTCTGTGTGGTTTTATATTCTACTGCTAAACCTGTCCAATGAATCAGGTTGAAAAGAATCATGCAGAAAACTGAACTTTATTTGGTGGGGAATAAAATTTGTAATGCACTCTGTGGTCCATATAAGCTTACTTCTACAAAACCTGACACAAAATAAGGATAGACATTTATATTTCTTTTATAAGAAGTCTAAATTGGAATCATTGTACATTGTGACATTATTGTAATGCATATTTCCTACCATTCTTATTTTCATACATAAACAACAAAGAGTGATGATGTGAAGTCTAATAACTCAAACAAAATTAAATAATCTCATTCTCTTTATAATAAGGCAAAAATGTTAAACAATTCATTTTCTTTTCGGCTTAGTTTCTTTATTAATCAGGGGTCGCCACAGCGGAATGAACCGCCAACTTATCCAGCATATGTTTTAAGCAGCGGATCCCCTTCCAGCTGCAACCCATCACTGGGAAACATCCATACACACTCATTCACACACATACACTGCTTAACCAATTCACCTGTACCACATGTCTTTGGACTTCTGGGGGAAACCGGAGCACCTGGAGAAAACCCACACGAACATGGGGAGAACATGCAAACTCCACACAGAAATGCCAACTTCTTGTTGTGAGGCAATTGTGCTACACTGCGACACCGTGATGCCCTGGCAAAAATGTTCAATTGAATTATTTTTATTTTTTTTGTTGTACTGCCTCAATGCAGTGTTTTACCATACTTCAGTGTTTCCTCTAGGATTTTTTCCAGCAGTGGCGGCAGGACTTTTTTTTTACACAGATCTGCCAACTATTTCAAAGACAAATATTACACGCAGTATAACAAGTCGAGATAGCATTCATGTAATATGAGCATGCGAATCTCTTTGCTTGCGCGCCGATTTCCTCTGTTCGTGCACAGAACTTCTTGCACGCACTCAAATTTACACGTTCAAGTGCAGATCTTCTTGTGCGCTCTCCAGTAAGCGCTGCTGAAGCGCGATTTAGTGCGTTTTTGTGCCTTTTCTGACATTAACGGGTCCTGAAGTAAAATGAAACGGCTATAAACTCCAGCAAGATAAAGTCATTGTATGCAGAGCCATTGACCTTTATCAATAAAGTATACTTATGGAAACTGTGTTCATCTTAACTGAAAGCTACGCGGTGTTTGCTAGACTCACGCACCTGTCAGCCAGTCTGTCAGAGAGGCAGTCAGCATGTCACCTTGAACAAATAGTGCACAGCACTACGGTTACAGAAAAGTTTGCGCTGTTTACCTCTAATATGTTTTGGTGCGATTATAATCCGCTATAAAAAACACGACTAAATGTTTTAAATAAGAAGCTGTAATGTAGCCGTGGCGGGATGGATTTTGGCGTGGCGGCCCGCCACGAATGAATGAATGTAGCGGAAACCTTGTACTTTATGCAAATAATCATTGAAAAATGTATTGCCATAATAAGAAACCAATAAGAACAATGTGAATTAAAAAAACTAACAAAAAAACTAAAGTTGAATGTAAAATACAGTGATTCATAACTGTCTTGGGATTAAATTTGACATTTTCACACACTATAAAAATATCTCTTAATAAACAATATTTGTCTTTCACATAAACTGTTGATAGCTTGAGATTCACATGTGATTTTTTGGGCCATATCATACACTTGGCGCAAGACTTGTTTGGCACGATTTGTTTCTATTTTCAGACCAGAGCAACCCTAATTTCCCCGTTTTGGGCCACACTGTTTAAATAGTAAATCCATTCGTGACACTTTGTGCACTAATGGGTGTGCCGGTCTATAAAGGAGGTGTCTTAAGGTGCATTGCTGGCACATTGCTATTTTGAGGAACTAAAATAGACTGCGCTATTGACCAGCTAAAAGCAGGTCTAAAGTCCAGCGCCTTACACATTGCTTAATACACGCAGGATGTACAGCAATATGTACACAAATATCTTTACAAATGAAAAATAATTAAAGGAGTAAAATATTACAGAAATTATTATTTTCAACATAAATATAAAAACCACTACCTCCATGCCTTCTTCATGTCGGGAGACCTTTTTCAGTTTATTAATGACAATTAGCATTTGTTTAATGTTGTTATTATTATTAGCAGTGTTATTTATTACATGCATATTTATATTTGCTTTAATAAAAACAAGTTTAGATTTGTCCATCTTTCGGGTTTTAGACCATATAGGGCCTAGGAATACTGTATGTGTTTGCCTATAGTTATTATTGTTCATTTATTAATTTGCTGGAAATTAGAACTGAATTTAGAAATAGTTTTGAAACAAATCTTTGCGCTTAACAAACAAAATTAAAAATGTAATCCACGAAAGTAAAAGAGTTAAGAGTAAAAGTAAAGTAAAGACGCCGAATGTAGGAGGCTCGTTCTTTATCCTCGCGCAGCAGATGGTCTGTTTAACTGTTTTCTCACTTACAAAGTCACCATGTAAATTGCAAATGCACCATGGCATGACACAACTGGCTCTTAAAGGGAATGGGAGATGAGACTCTGATTGGTTTAACGCACATTATGCTCAAAACACACCCATAACTCATTAAGAGAATAAGCACAACCCTTTTGGACCATGCACCAGGGCGCAAAGTGTATTTTTCCATCCTCAAAATAGCAAAAGTGGATTCAGACACACCCTTAATGATTTTGCGCCATGCGCTTTAGACTTTGTGCCTAGATCATAAAAATAGAGCCCTTTGTGTTAATCTGTTACTCTGCTATTTAACAAAATGCCATTTCCTTTTTTTAATGAGATTCTAACACCTTTGTTTAATGAGCTTCTAGTAATTTGTCTTAAAACTACACTTTAATCAGCCAATCAATATTTAAATCATACCCTTTATCAAAAAACTGAGTGTGTTTCAAATGCTCTGCCATTCCAAAATAACCCAAACTCCACTGTTCCTGCGAGTAGGGAAAAAAAATCCTTGCTAAATGCAGCATTTACCCTGCATTATTTATGCTGCATTATCTGAGTCAAACCTACCTGAGCGCAAATGACCTGCACACAGGGGATGCAAGAAATGGAACAGTGCTCTCATATAAATATGAATATGATCCAGGGGCGTAATAGGATATAGCGCGAACCATATTACTTAAACCACTCAACCGATTCCCGCCGACAATACTCAATAAACAGTGTTTACACAGAAGAGGTGGATCTGCGCGCATCTTTAACTACGCGCTGTTTTCTCTGAGCTCAGTGTCAGAAAATAACTCAAGAGTTGGCCCCCTATAATTGAAATAAGTGGTGAAATCCGTTAGCTTAGAATCCTCCCAGTGCAATTCAGGGACGGGTAACTAGTCTCACACTATGAGCTGGAATGTTCTTTCGCAGGGATGCAGCATCAACTCATATCTATAATGTGACACAAGGGACAATAACCATTATTATAATCTATTGAAGTCTGGGAAGCTAATAGACACCCAAAACAGAACGAGGCGGCGCTGCCTCGCTGCTGGGGAGAAACGAGGGTGATTGTTTTTCACTCTCCGCCAGAGTGTGAGCAAAGAGCAGGGAGAAGGAGTGATGGATCTAACACAGCCACGCGCCTGTCGACCGAAAAATCAATCACAGTAATGGTTGGCGCTTCCGCAACCGTTCTCCCGCAGAATGAAACGCAGCTTTAATGTGATATGCAAACAATAAAAACGGAGTGCAATTCCTTTTCAATAAAAGAAGGCTCTTTTCACACAACAAACGCAGCATGAACAGGAAACTAATGTCACCATCCCTACATCCATCCGTCTGACTCGCACTTTCTCTTGTAAAGGAACCGTCTCTGACGAATGAACTGCTGGAAGACAGAACCGGTCATGTTAACTGCTGTCAGGAGTCAATTGTTTACCTGGTTTGCTATGCTAAGGGCATAAAGCCAGTTCCGTGTAAATGACACATAATGGCTCCAGGGATCAGAGTGTCCAGGGACTTTTGGGTGAAATTTGACCTTTTCATGCTCTGAAAACAATTGCAACTCTGCTTGTAATTTGTGGTTGATTTTTCATTCAGGTTACAGATTCATATTGCACTTATGGGGCCTTGATCTCCGCACTGCCAAGTTTTGATTTAAAAAAAAAAATTGAAGGTGGGCGGCACGGTGATTTACTGGTTCAAGTCCCGGCTGGGTCAGCAGGCATTTCTGTGCGGAGTTTGCATGTTTTCCCTGTGTTCGTGTGGGTTTTCTCCAGGTGCTCCGGTTTCCCCCGCAAGTCCAAAGAGATGCGCTATAAGTGAATTGGATTAACTAAATTGACCATAGTGTATGAGCGTGTGTGTAAATGTGAGAGTTTATAGGTGTTTCCCAGTACCGGGTTGCAGCTGGAAGGGCATCCGCTGCTTAAAATATATGTTGGAATAGTTGGCAGTTCATTCTGCTGTGTTGACCCCTGATGTACAGTTGAAGTCAGAATTATTAGCCCCTCTTCGATTTTTTTTTTCTTTTTTTAAATATTTTCCAAATGATGTTTAACAGAGCAAGGAAATTTTCACAGTATGTCTGATAATATTTTTTCTTCTGGAGAAAGTCTTAAAACTATTACGTTTAAAAATGTTGAAAAAATCTTGTCTCCGTTAAACAGAAATTGGGGGAAAAAAATAAACAGGGGGCCTAATAAATCAGGGGGTTTAATAATTCTGACTTCAACTGTATAAGGGACTAAGCGGAAGTAAAATGAATGAATGAATGAATGAATGAATGAATGAATGAATGAATGAATGAATGAATGAATGAATGAATGAATGAATGACAAATTAAAGGTGCCATAGAAAATCACGGCTGAATAATAAGAGTTCAGTACATGAAAATGACAATGTAAGCCACAAACACTATTGTTTTCTCGTTCTTATGTAAATCCCAGTGAAAAATAGGGGAATCAACACAAAACATGAACTTTCGTGAACCACACAAGAGCAAATTATATCCATGCCCCAGGCTGCTTTTGATTGGCCACAATGTTTTCTAGTGATATTACAATAATTAAATTTGTATCTAATTAAGTTGAACTAAGCTTGTATTAAACATACTGGGCCCTATCATACACCTGGCGCAATAAGGCGCAAGATGTGTTTGGTGCGATTTGTTGCTATTTTCAGACCAGCGCAACTGTAATTTTCCAGTTTTACACTACATTGTTTAAATAGCAAATCCATTTGTGCCACTTTGTGAACTCATGGGTGTTCTGGTCAAAAAAGGAGGTGTGTTAAGCCGAATTGTTGGCGTGCTGCTATTTTGAAAAACTGAAATAGACCATTGACCATCTGAGGCTACGTTCACACTGCATGCAAATGTGGCCCGAATCTGATTTTTTTTGCCCACAGTGTGAACAGCACATGGAATCTGATCTTTTCACTTCAGATTTGTGCCACTTTCATATGTAGTCTTAAATCAGACACAGGTCTAATGTTTTGTAGTGTGAACGGTTATGTCGGATTTCATGTGATTTTTACATAATCTTTGAGCGACATGCGTCATCATTCTGTGCTGCAAACATCCTCTACTCCTTAACAGCATAGTAGAATAACACACAGGGCGATTACTTTACCATAGAAAGTTGGTTGGTCATTTTGAAAAAGATTTTGAAGGCAAAACTGGTGCTTGTTAACCAATCTGGTTAACGATTGGGGCAAGGGTTGATCGCAAAGCTAAAGAGTGTCGGGGGGTGTTGCGGATAGGGGATCCGTGTGCAAAGGAGGGGGCACTTTCATTTTAAGGATGAACTTTCTCTACCAGAGAATAAAGAGCAGGAGCTCAAGCACCCAAACCCCCTTCTGTATGTGCCTGTTGTTTATAATGAAGTAAAATGAAATAACTCTGCAAACAGAGATAAACCAACTCCGCCTTCACAGTTCAGTCTACGGCTGCTCATTAACCCATGATGAGTTCACTACACCGGTGGTCAGAAAGACGCGCAGCGCGGTTGTCATAAATCACAAGTGATCAGTGTTTTCAATCACAAGGGACTTATGTTACGTTTGAAATACACATTAGCAGAACGACCCTTTACAGTTTATAAATTGCTCCACGGTTGTCTGTGAAAAGGGCAATGGTTATATTAAGCATAACCTGACAACGTGCTTACTTCATACAGTATACACACTGTGTGCATAGTTAGACATTTTGTGCTGTCCGTAACTATACTTTTGCGCATGCGGGTCAGTTTAGGACCATGATCTGTTCACACTGCAAACATTTATGACAGCAGTGTGAACAGCTATGCAAAACAATTTGAGCACTAAGCCTCGCAGTGTGAACATAGCCTAAAAGCTGGTCTAAAGTCAAGTGCAGAGCACATATGTTATGCGTCTATGTGGGTTCTAAGGGCGTACACATTGCTTAATACACACTGGATGTACAGCAATGCACAAATATCTTTATAAAAAAAATTTAAAGGATTAAAATGTTACAAAAAAAAAATATTTTCTACATAATTATAAAAACCACTATCTCCATGCCTTCATGTCGGAGGGCTTTTTTCAATTTATTCACGACAATTTGCATTTGTATAATGTTATTATTATTAGCAGTATTATTTATTATATGCATATTTTATTTATTTTAATAAAAACAAGTTTAGATTTGTCCACCTGTCAAATTTTGGAGACGTGTGCAACACCAAAATATAGGACGTGTGTTTGGATAGAACTCAGTTTTTTTGACAACAATTTATTAATAGTGTTCATTTATTAGTTAGCTGGAAATTAGAACTGAATGTAGAAATAGTTTTGAAACAAATATTTGCGCTTAACAAACAAAATTAAATATGTAGGCTAATGGATGACTTCAGTTGAGTGAGTCTACCACTGTTTCTTTATCCACGAAAAAGTAAAAGTAAAGTAAAGAGGCCGAATGGAGGAGGCTCATTCTTTATCCTCGCTGCAGATGGTCTGTTTATTGTTTTATCGCTAGTGAAGCGTTCAGTTTTTCCACTTACAAAATTCGCCATGTTAATAGCAAATGCACCATGGCGCGACGCAACTGACTCTTAAAGGGAATGGGAGATGAGACTCTGATTGGTTTAATGCATGTTATGCTCAAAATACACCCATAACTCATTAAGAAAATAAACACAACCCTGTTAGACCATGCGCTGGGGTGCAAACTGTATTTTCTGTCCTTAAAATAGTGAATTCGAACAGACCCTTAATCCTTTTGCATCATGCGCTTTAGACTTTGTGCTTAGATTGTTAAAATAGAGCCCACTATGTTTATGGAACTCTAAGGGCGGGAGACTAAAAAGGAGTCATTTTGTGAAGCAGGCAGTCAAAAATGATTGCGGAGTGTTCACAACTTGTCAGAACGCAAAACTGCACAATATACGAAAGATACATTTATTCAGTGCCACCCCGAATAAGTATAAAGTCTGTTTGAATGTATCTTTAATTGGTTTACAGATAGATAAATAGATAGATAGATAGATAGATAGATAGATAGATAGATAGATAGATAGATGATGATGATGATGATGATGATGATGATGATATTGATTGATTGATTGATTGATTGATTGATTGATTGATTGATTGATTGATTGATTGATTGATTGATTGATTGATTGATTGATTGATTGATTGATTGATTGATTGATTGATTGATTGATTGATTGATTGATTGATTGATTGATTGATTGATTGATTGATTGATTGATTGATTGATTGATTGATTGATCGATCGATCGATCGATTGATTGATTGGTTGGTCATGTAGATTTAATTTGATATGAAAACAACAAACCCAAAGAAATGAATGTGGACATCTCTACATCCAATCATCAGTCTCGCACTTTCTCTTCTAAAAGAAACCATCTCTGACAAATGAACTGCTGGAAGACAGAACAGGTCATGGTAACAGCTGTCAAGAGTGAATTGGTCACTCTCACCTTGTTTTCTAAGGACATAAAACCAGTTCCTGAGTCCAAAGCTTTGTAAATGACACATGATGGCACTCCAAGCGTCCAGGGACTTTCACCACCAGGCACATCCTGACACAGCCATGCGGGCCAAAGCAATCCATCCATTGTGTTTCTACCCATTCCTCATGCAAGGGGACACACACAGTGCAGATGGCATAATTTGTTGAGATCCTCACCCGGCTAATGGCCTAAAGCCCAAGTGGGTCATTTGCACAGAGAAATATTGGGCCTTTTGTCCACTCAATCCTCACACACAAACCTACACTCACCTATCGCTCTACAGCGCCAACAGTCTGCCACAAGCCTTTGGATCAAGGACATGGTGGGCTTGAATTAATGTGGTGCATTAAAATTTGTGGAGCATAGCTGAGATTTTATAGCTGGTAACAACCGAGTGGAATCTGGACTATTCATTTGTTTTATTGACAGAACGGCTATCAGCATTTATGTACAAGGCACACCTTTAAAACAAAAGAAAATGATTGCAAGTATGCCTACAGTAGTGGGCAGTAACTATTGTTTTCTTTAGTTTAGTACGTTTTAAAACCATTTTTTTTTTTTTTTTTGGTGAAAGGTTTACTTTCGCTGCATTCAAAGGCATATTATTAGTGTATGTCAAAAAAATTTACCTTCTGAAACATATCATCACACATTCTATGATGTGATAGTAGTGTCCAGTTAATAAAATAGCTTTTATTCATACATTCATTTTCTTTTCGGCTTAGTCCCTTTATTTATCTGGGGTCGCCACAGCGGAATGAACCGCCAACTTATCCAGCATATGTTTTATGCAGCGAATGGCCTTCCAGCTGCAACCCATCACTGGGAAACATCCATACACTCATTCACACACATACACTACGGACAATTTAGCTTACCCAATTCACCTATAGCGTATGTCTTTGGACTTGTGGGGGAAACCGGAGCACCCGGAGGAAACCCACGCGAACATGGGGAGAACATGCAAACTCCACACAGAAATACCAACTGACCCAGCCAGGACTAAAATAGCTTTTATATTATTATAATTAACAAATTAAATCAGTTCACTGATCACTAAATCACAGTGGTGGAAAGAGTACTGAAAAATCATATTTAGTTAAAAGTACTATTACTTGCCCAAAATTGTAATGCAAGTAGAGTAAAAGTATCTGTTGTAAATATTACTCAAAGTATGAGTAAAAAGTAGACCTGTTAAAAGTACTCAAGAGTAGTAAGTATTACACTGTAAAAAGCTGATGCATTTACATGTATTTTGTGGATGTGTGTAAACGTAACATTCTGTAGTGCATTTCGCTATTCTTCAGCAGGCACACAACGTCATAAGACGTTAATAATAGGTTAGATTTAGGTTGTGACGTCAGGTGACCAAAATTCAATGTCTAGCCAGCATCTAAGAACGTTATGTTGATGTCCAATAACGACATCAAAAATGACGTTGATATTTGGTTGATTTTAGGTTGTTAGAAAGTGATTTATCTTAAGCCAATGTCATATTGACGTCAAATACTGACATTTATTCATCAGGTACAACCAAAGTCCAACATCTGATAGACGTCATAGTGGTAACGTCCACACAACGTCAAGCTGTAACATCATTAGACGTTGATATTTGGTTGATTTTAGGTTGGACGTTGGACATTGTTTTCGGCTTGATGTTGAGTTTCCAAACTAAATGTAACTTTGGGGTATAATGTCAATCTGTCATCATGTTGGCGTCTTGTGCCTGTTGGGTGTTTAAGGCCATTTTGGTCATCATACAGTAAATATCTGTCATCTTCTCATCATTGACATGCATCTAAAGAGTCTCTGGGTCAATGCATGTAAAGATTTTGGACATCTTCTTAAACCCTTTTAATGCTTGCAAACAGTTTGCTGCAATTATAAATCGCCCTTGTTTTGAGGTTGTTCATTATGATGCAATTTAGCTTTTATGTGCAATTTAATCGGACAAAAATCACAGGACTGTTTTTTTTAATCCCCATAGACATGAAAAAATTAAGTAGTGACTGCAGGTTGAAGGAAATTAGTGGAGTAAAAGTACCAATACTGCACTAAAAATGTACTCAAGGGAAAGTAAAAGTGCACATTAGTAAATTACTATTCCTGAGAAAATCCACTTAATTACAGTATTTTGAGTATTTGTAATTTGTTACTTTACACCACTGCTAAATCATTATGAAATTAACTGAGATTTCTAGAAAACAACTCACTAATTCAAATCATTTAGTAATAGAGAGCCTCCAGATAGCAATTTATCCAAATTCACAAGCCTGAATCAAAAAGAGGCAAGAAAGGAATCACATTACTGTTACTTGCATACACAGTTACTGTTCTGTGACCCTTTAAGATTGTAATATTTTTTCCTTTTCACTCAACTTTTGCATAATGAAGAGATGTCACAAGATATAAATAAAACAAATCATTATTTATGATTGCAAAAAAAAAAAAAAAAAAAAAAATTCACAGCAAATTCATTTAACTTTAACACAAGAAATAAAAATAAAAAACCTATATGAAGTGCCAAAGAGTGAAGTTACCATACTGAAGTCCCATCATCGATCATCCAGAGAGAGCATCTGCTTTTCTTCATCAGATCTGCATGACTTGAACTGCCAGCAATCAAACCTACAGTCATTTAAATGCAATTGGTGAAAAAATAATTAACAGGTGTTTGCATGTATTTAAAACTCGTGAGAGAAGCAGAATTTAAACATCAAAGGTTGACAGCACATACATTATACATTAGCCACAGGTAGAAAGTAAAATGCGATAAAAAAAAAAAAATCAGGGCCATTTAATAAATATCAGCACAAAATTGAAAATCTAATTGAATCTGTGAGTGCGTTTGCCATGCGGGATTCACTCTGACACACTTCGCTGCCTATTCCCTGATAAAACATTAATGAGAGGAATGCACAACATTTTTAATGTTTGCCTCTCCCCGTGATCATAACATTACTGAGACATAATTTGATATTATTAGCGGAACGCTTCGGAAAGTTACTCATTTGAGCTCAAGCCTGTCGAGACATGCGGCACAATATGTGTAAAATACAGTTTATGTAGAAACTTTCTCTTAGAAGCATCAAAATAGTGCTGTGGTGCATTAAAGAAGTAATTAATAAAAAAATGACAGAATAATTTGTGCTGCTGAAAGGTAATCCACATGCAGCGCTAATTAATTTTGACTTTACACTACAAACAATAACTCGAGTGACTGTATCAAAGCAGTTTTGAATTCATATTGCTGAAATCAAAACATCTGTTGTACAGAAGAACTATTTCAGTATCCACATTCATTTAAAATGACAAACTGTTTTATATGCGGCACAATGGCTCAGTGGTTAGCACTGTCGTCTCATAGTATGAAGGTCCCTGGTTCGAGTCCCGGCTGGGCCAGCTGGCATTTCTGTGTGGAGTTTGCATGTTCTCCCCGTGTTGGCATGGCTCTGGTCAGTCCAAAGACATGCGCTGTAGGTATGAGTGTGTGTGGGTGTTTCCCAGTACTGTGTTGCGGCTGGAAGGGCATTCGCTGTGTAAAACATATGCCCGAATAGCTGGCGGTTCATTCCACTGTGGTGATCCCTGATAAATAAGGCACTAAGTCGAAGGAAAATTAATGAATGAATGAACTATTTTATATATATCTAACTAAAGCAGTGCATGCGAAGGCTGTGTGCAGCGTTTCAGAGTTGAGAATGTGCATGCGAAGGCTGTGTGCATTGTGTGTGCGTGCACAAATGACAGTAGTCACTATGCACAAATTAAAGCAAAAGTCACGTTTAACAATTGGTCCTGAGCAATAATTTCAACCAATCATCTTTCTTATTCTTACAATCACTCTCATTGGTTGGTGTCACACCGTTATTTGTGGGTCATTTGCATCGCTCTACCTGCATTGTATTTGCATTGCCTCACACAATAAACATTACATATATTTCTATATGATGTAAAAGTAGTCTAAACAAATGACAACAACACAGTGTTGCTTTTTTTCCTGTAACAACAGCAAAGCAGATAACAGTAAATCTAAATATTATTATTATTATTATTATTCATTCATTTTCTTTTCGGCTTAGTCTCTTTATTAATCTTGGGTCGCCACAGCGGAATGAACAGCACTACCTACTGCGCCACCGCGTCGCCCTATTATTATTATTATTAGTATTATTAGTATTATTTACTGATTGATTTATTTTCTTATTCATTTTTAAAGTTTATTTTTTCCATCTTATTTTGTGTTAAAAAATTCCAATTTTCTTATTCATTCATTCATTCATTCATTTTCTTTTCGGCTTAGTCCCTTCATTAATCTGGGGTCGCCACAGCAGAATGAACCGTCACCAATCTTCTCAAATCTCTTTATTTAAATTTTTCCTTGGTCTTATCCATATTTCTTTGCACGTTAAACACATGTCGGCCACAACAGGAAAAAAAAAAACTGCAAACTGCGTTAATTGTTTTCATTTTTTTTTAAGCGTTAAATATTTCTAATTAATCGCGTGCGTTAATGTGCTAATTTTGACAGCCCTACATTCTATATATTGTTGTAATATTTTTTTTTATTATTATTAGGGGCAGATTTAACCAATAGGCAAAGTAAGCAGCCTCTTAAGGCCCTAGGAAATTTTGGGGCTCCCAATAAATACCTAGAAGTATAAATAATACAGTGCTCAGCAAATATAAGTACTTATTATATCTGGAGGTTACATTTTAGGACTGTTGGGCCCTATGGCTATTGTTTAGGGCCCCTAAATCCACCCCTGATTATTATTATTGTTATCATAAAGGTGAAAAGAAAGTAATAATCTGAAAAGAAAATGAATGAATAAATGAAAAACTATTGTTTAAAAAAATGTGTAAAAAAAACTCTTTTTTTTCTCCCTTAAAAAGCACTTGGGAATTATTAGATGTCTTCAACTTATGCAAAAATGTAGTGTTTTGAAGGTTAGTACGAATAATAATTAAACGAAAATTGTTCCAAATTTGTCAGATCACAAGTTTTGCTGTTGTATATAAATTATTTAAATGCAAACATTTTGTTTCAACAAGTGTCTTAGGTTAATAAGGGTAAAAATGTATGTAGTCTATTTATTCTGCACAAATTACTGAATATAAACAGCAGAAATGTGTTATTGTTTATGCATTTTATATACTGTTGTAGTATAATTTATTTAATTATAAGGGGCGGATTTAACCATTAAATAAAGTAAGCAGCCTCTTAGGGCCCCAATAAATTTTGGGACCCCCAATAAATACCTAAATGTATAAATTATACAGTGCTCAGCAAATATAAATACACCCCTCACAAATCTCTCTTTTAAATTCATATGTTTAATAGGAAGCTATACAATATTATATTTGTGCATATACAGTAAATTAAATTAGTAAGTACTAAAGCCAAATCTGAAGCTTATCTAACAAAATAACTTACGATAACGGTCCAAAAACTAGCACACCCAAATGTATATGTTCTAGAAAAATATTAAATACAAATTTTAAAAAAGAGGAAAAATCAAGACAAGCAAAAAAAAATGTAAAAAAAATAAATAAATTGTGTTGAAATTTTGTAGGCTGAACTTTTTTTTGCAATATTTTGCTTGAAATTAACTGTATTATATTTCAATTTCTAAATATGTTTAGTGACTAAAATATTATTTTAATAAATAAATCTGTTTAATAAATATGTTTTGTTAAATGCACCATAATACATTGCCTATATTCACTGAGAAATAGATAAAAATATTCATTTTCAAAATGGGGTGTACTCAATTATGCTGAGCACTGTAGCTTTAACAACGTTTTGTATCATATGTTGTATTGTGAGGGTCCTACAAATAAAATTTTCTATTTAATTATTACATCTATGCAAATTTGTCTTACACCCCAGTCGTTGAGTTTTATTATTTTAGATATTATTTTTTGATTTATTATTTATGATTTTTGACCCAAGTTATTATTTTTAATTGATTATTTTTAGTTGTGAATTTATTTTAAGAAAATAAATCATTTAAAATGCAGATATTGCGTTAAGATAAAACAGAAAAGGAGATTGAATGATTTAAGAAAAAATTTATATTTTTTAAATGATTAAAAATACAAAGGTTGCATTTTTGGACCATTGGGCCCTATGGCTGGAATTTGCTTAGGGCCCCCAAAATCACTAAATCCACCCCTGATTATTATTATTATTACTACTACTACTACTATTATTAGCAGGGCTTGACATTAACTTTTTTTTTATAAATAGCCACTGTGTCTAGTAGATTTCCAACGTTACTAGCCACTCGCCATTTTCACTAGTCACAATTTTGTTATTGGGAAAATATATTTTATATACATAAATTTGACTTTGACATGCTAAAATTACTTGATTTAGATTTTGTGTTATGTCCACATGCCTCTTCATTCATGTCACTTTTTGTGTGTTGTGTATTATTTCTTAGCCACAAATTTTATTTATATGTCAATAATACTGTATAATATGTCAAAACAAGCAAACCATTGCTGTATACATGCTGTTTTTATTCAACAAAACCTTTCTTTAAAAAAACAATTACATTTAAAAAAAATAACCATTGTCATTAGGGGTGTCAAAATTAATCGTTTCTTCGGTGCACCGCGATGCAGACGCGGACAATTCGGTATCGGTTCCTGTAATAATCATAACCGGTTATTATACTGACGTCATTTATCTCACATGCGCTATGTCGCCGTAGCTTACTATGGCGAGGGATGCGAGCCGCGAGCGCGATTATTTACAACACTCTAACTACGAAAAACACACAATTTCACTGCGTGTGTGTTTGCTGAACACTGTTACACTGAAACTTACAGCAAAAGCCCCTATTTCACGGCGATTAAGAGAATGAAAGTAATCTCCATTTCTCTCTCTGTCTCACTGTGGCCCATGAGCGCATCTGTGAAGAGCGCCAGCGTGTAAGAGCCAATCGCAGCCCTTTCTGTTGAGCGCTTGACCAATCAAAGGGGTGTAAGAAAGAACTTGGTAGACAAGGCAGAAAGCGAGCGGGATATTTATATTTGTTTATTTGCTATAGACCATTTCAATGTGGTCATGTCATTGGCCCATGAACATTTCCTGCTTGACTTTAAACTATTTCCTAACTGTAACAAGAGGCAATTCAATCATAACTTGACTTTAAATCAGTCGTCATAACACTATCAATATGTGTGGACCTTTTTGAATTCTCAGAAGCAATGGAAATTAAAAATGTAAAACAGGATACGTTAGGGCCATTGTTTTTGTTTACATCCCTCGAAATGGTCTATAAATGCTAGTGTTGTTTAAAGGTTTATATATCTGACTGTTTGTATTAAAGGACAAAATTGTTTCACAAATAGTATATAAATATATTTCTACATTTTAATACAAGAATTGCTGTGCTGTGAAGAAAATATAAAACTGTGTATGGAAAGAATCGTCAATGCACCGTGATGCACCGAGATATCGAATTGAACCGAATCGATGGCATGATAATCGTAACCGAACCGAACCGTGAGACCAGTGTAGGTTCACACCTCTAATTGTCATGTATCTAAAACTATGCACAGTAGTCTGTACTGGCTAAAGGTTTCTCAGATCACCAGTTAACTACACATAAATGAGGATTTAATCTCCTATTAAAGCAATGCTATTGTAAAAATGATAATTAAACCATATTAACAAAAATAACCGTAAAACATACCGAATGTGATAATAGAAGGATGATCACAAGCACACGGTTACTGTTAGGCCCATAATCTGTTCTGTTCAAATAATGGTTAAAGCGAAACCGGCAACCGCTGCTGCTTACAAAAAGACATTTTTTAAAAACATCCAGAGCTCTTGAAAGCAGCAGGACTGTGGGTGGACGAGCATCACTCTTTGTCCAGTCTATTTCAAACAGAACCGATCGCAGCGTTTCCAGGCACGGTTGCTTCACGCCTGGAAACGGGAGCGCGCATGCTTTTTAAACAGTCGCGCGAATCGAATCACATCACCTGCGTGCGTGAGTGATCAGCCTCTCATTCGGTATTCACCTGCTTTCTTTTGGCTACACGAATGCTATTTTTGTCAGTCATGCTGCTTCTTGATTCTAAGATGACATTTGCACTTAAATTTAGCCATCTTTATTGTACAACCCTGCTTTTAAGAAATTAACTTTTTAAAATGATCTTCAACCAGCCAAAGTGGCTAGTAAGAGTGGCTGTCTTACCCGCCACAGCAAAAATCTACCCACATTCGGCGGGTTGGCAGGTGTTAAAGCCCTGATTATTAGTATTATTATTATTATTATTATTATTATTATTTGATATAAATGATGCTTGAAAAACCCAACTTTGTCATTGACCCTTGTACAAACAGATGAAAAGCCAGGATACACTACACCAATATGTACTGTACAGTAGACAGATATATAAACAAAGTACAAATGAAATAAATGAACGAGAACACAAAAATAAATATGAACAGACTAAAGAAAGCAGCGGCCGGTTGACATTCATCAGAGTGATCAATAAACAAGCAACACAAATAAATTGCAGCTTACCCCGCCATATTGGAAAACTCGTAAATTTCCTTCGTCCCTCTGAGGATTTCTCATCAAGATTCATTGTAAGATATGCATTTCGTCACATCGTATTAGTCAGCGCAGAATTAACCAGGCTCTACCTTCCCTGGCTCCTTCAAATATATGATTCATTCACGC
Organism: Danio kyathit; assembly: GCA_903798195.1. Taxonomy (NCBI): domain Eukaryota; kingdom Metazoa; phylum Chordata; class Actinopteri; order Cypriniformes; family Danionidae; genus Danio; species Danio kyathit. The sequence goes on along the minus strand of LR812535.1, from coordinate 20,930,502 downwards.
CCGAGGCAAAGGCAAAGGAACTAGTTTCTTTAAAAGTGGGCCAGAAGCGTGAGGCCAGTGTGAAGCCGCTCTCCAAACCAAGCTCATTCTGAAAACAGAAAAAAAAGAGAGAGGAAGAGGATTACAGGCACAATACACCGCCATGTTCTCTGTAGTCCAAACTCCCAAGGGTCTGCTTGAGTCCTCACAAAAGCATTGATCTTTCTTTATTGATCGACTTTGTGTACCACTTTTCCTCCTCCTGCTGCTCCCCTCTATCTTTTTGTTTTCTTAGCATCATCCTGTGTGCCAAGTAAGAACTCCAGATTTGTTAGTAAAGGCCGTTCATTTCCTTCTCATGCTCGAGACCCCTCTGAGGTAAGAATTCAGCTCCAGGTAATTGCCTCTTAGATCAGTGAACACGAGGGCCTTTTTTCCTCAGGTTTGAAATAGTGAGTGGCTACTTTGATCACTGGTTTACGAGTTGAATGAAACATTGCAGATTAAACCCAAATGTGAACTCTTTTATTTAGGTGGACACAAACATCTCACTGTTATCAATTTGCGGCTGTAAATGAAGAAGTATCATATTTATCAAAAGTACATTTCGAAGTACCACAAGGCTCAGTCCTCGAGCCGCTGCTTTTAATAATGTGCATGCTAAACCAAGGAGTTAGAAATTCACAAAACATGCATAAATATGCATAAATTATATAAAAAATTATATGATTGGTAAAGAAAAAAAATTGTTTGTAAAGGCCTAGGAGTGCCGTTCATTTCCTTCTCATGCCCAAGACCTCTCTGAGGTAAGAATTCAGCTCCAGGTAATTGCCTCTTAGATCAGTGAACATGAGTGCTTTTTCCCCCCCTCAGATTTAAGATATTGAGTGGCTAATTTGATCGCTGGTGGTTGAGCTGAATGAAACGTTGCAGATTTAAACCAAATGTGAACTGATGTCAATATTCAGAACATGTGGGATCAATGCGATGACTTCTGCCTTCTATGAATTTTCATGCTCGTTTATTATAGGGGTTTTCTCGCTGGCCAAGATGAATAATTACTCTTCCCAATGAATTAACTGTGCTACTTCGTTTATTTGAATGCATGAAAAGTTTCTTTAGAATTCAGACCTTGAATATATGACTTCCATTATTGAAAAACTTGATTCATAAAGATAACAGCTGATGCATTCATTCTACAAAGTTGGCAAATAAGAAAGACCAACCACAACTACAATGATGTATAACATTAATAATAACTAATTACACAATTCTTTATATTAATTACTAGTTATTATTAATTACTAATTACAAAAATTTACATTAATAATTAATAACATTGATAATAACATTAATGACTAATAACAAATTAATAATAACAACAATAATAATACTAGCTAAATATGTTCAAACATTTGTAATATGTAATATGTATTATATATATATATATATATATATATATATATATATATATATATATATATATATATATATATATATATATATATATATAATTCAATTATAAATTGTTGTACATTTCAATTTGTAATCTAAATTATTCAATAAATTATTCACATAGGTAACAACTTATGCGTTAATTCTTAAATATCTGAGTAGGTAGAACTATGATACTTTATATAATTATTATTATTATTATTATACAATATTAAAACAAAATAAATTATACTACTTTTCTTTTAGTATATAATCAAAAAATATTATTTAACCTTGCTATAAACCTCAAATGTGCGATACTTACTGAAAAACATAATAATAATAATAATTCCTACCATTTACATAGCCTTTTTCTGGACACTCAAAGCGCTTTACACATTGTGGGACTTTCCTCATCCACCACTAGTGTACTGTGTGCAGCATCCACCAGGATGATGCGACGGCAGTCATATTGCGCCAGACCGCACCCCACACCAGCTGATTGGTGGAGAGGAGACAGAGTGAAGAAGCCAATTATAATATGGGGATGGTTAGGAGGCCATGATGGACAGAGGCCAGTGGGCAAATTGAGCTCGGATGCCGGGGTTAAACCCCTACTCTTTTTCAAAGGACATTTGGGATTTTTAACGACCACAGAAAGTCAGGACCTCGGTTTAACGTCCCATCCGAAAGACGGCGATCAATGAGCAGTATAGAGTCCCCTTCACTATACTGGGCCATTAGGACCCACACAGACTGCAAGTTAGGCGTCCCCCTGCTGGCCTCACTAACACAGCTTTTTTATAAAAACTTGTTCATAAAGGTAAGAACTGATGCATTAATTCTACAAAAATGGCAGAAAAGCTGACCAAGAACTAAAATACTGTATAACATACTTTATATAATGTATAACAATGTGCCATTATTTTCAGCATGACCTTGCAAAGCCATGTTTTCCTTATTGAAACAAGACGGACATGTTGGAGATAAATGGATTAAAGGTGCTTTATAAGTAAAGACTTTTTCGAAAAAATGTTGAGATTAGAAAGCTTGCAAACAAACATGCCCATAACACAACAGGACCTCGTCCCTCTTATTATTAGACATACTCCTTACTGCTGACTTGCTGCAAGTGTGTATTTGGGACTTGATCTGACACTGTAGTCAAAAGTGTTGCATAGTGTACTTTTAAGGTAAGCAAGTAATGTGTATTTATATAACGCATTTATTGTGTACAATCTGGGGGGGGGGGGGGGGGGGGGGGGGGGTGATAGTCTATCCACACCATCACCAGTGTGCAGCATCCACTTGGATTGGATTGATTCAGCCAATTCGGTGGATAATTGGGAGGCCATGATGGAGGGAATTTGGCCAGGACACTGGGGTTACACCCCTACTCATTACAAAAAGTGCCATGGTATTTTTAATGATCACAGAGGGTCAGGACATCGATTTAACGTCTCATCCAAAAGATGGCGCTCACTGACAGTATAGTGTTCCCTTTACTTTACATGGGGCATTAGGACTCACACAGACTGCAGGTTGAGCGGCCCCTGCTGGCCTCACTAACACCACTTCCAACAGCTACCTTGTTTTCCCATGTGGTCTCCCATCCAGGTACTGACCAGGCTCAGCCCTGCTGTGAGTAACCGGTCTTGGGCTGCAGGGTGATATGGCTGTGGCAAACAAAAAAGCCACACAAAAAAATTGATGTATGCATGTTGACTGATATTGTTGCTTTATGCTGTGCCATAAATAAACATGACCTTTTTTTTCAACGGACTGGCTGTCTGCTCTTTCTAAATAGTCGGTGTATTTGTCTGTGTCCCCATTTTATCAATGTCAATAATAAGTCGTGATCTGTTTAATCTTCCTGCTTGGCTTGAACGCTGATGTTGGTCATTAGTAGGACCATGTGCTGTGAATCACAAACTAGTGGACAGACTGCACAGGGGACAAGCAGAGAGAATTGATGAGAGATGCATCTGGTCTGTTTGTCTCATTCACCCAGACCTGTTGTGGCATTAGCATATGCAACCTGTTGAGAAAAATAAACAAACAACATGTTGCATAACTAACATGCAATGTGTGGTTTATTATTAGAGCATATCTGTATCCCCTTATTATGGTTAATTTTATTTAGAATTTGCTAAAAACTAAAAGAAAATAATGTGGATGATTTGGTTGGACACAAAAAAATCAACGGTAACAATTTGTAGCTGAAATTATATAAAGTAGTATCATATCGATCAAAAGTTCATTACCAAGTACCGCAAGGCTCAGTTCTTGGACCGTTGCTTTTTTAATTTTAATTTTTAATAATAAAAATACAATGACTGGGTTTATTAGGGTAAATTTAAAACTTTTTAATGACCATTTTAGGGCACACTAAAAAAGATTTAAAGAGAAAAACATTTTTAAATACACCAATATGTTGAGAATTACGTATGAGCACATGAAGAGTTGTATTTATAGCTAAATTCCAAAGTGAAAGTACAAAAAATATATAATGATATAAATATTTAAAACTGGGCCACACAATAGTTCGCTTGAGTGTGCGTGGCGAATGTGATCTCATCGCTGTGTTTGCGGAGATTTGATTTGGGTGCGCACGACATGATTTCGGCTGGCGGAGTGCGCGTTTTTTTTTAATACTCATGCGAACAGTTTGGGTGGCGCCGCGTTTCATTTGAGTTGAATATGAAACACTTTGAATAGATTTTGTCTGAAACAATATGACTGTACACACATCTTTATGATCTGTCCTTGTGTAATCATAGGGAGAACCAGATGATTAATAATTATTGGCTAGAAATTGCAACAGCCATGGGAAATGAGGAACATTTTCGTTAAAAAATTTAGAAAAACTTGAAGAATAAGTTTGTTAAAAACAAAAAGAGAGGCCATGGCAAAAGTGGAGACCCAGGTGGTTTTAATACATAATTAAAGAATATGTTTTTCCACCATTTATATGTTTTTCACTGATGTATATATTACAATTTTGAATTTAAAACAATTTATTAGTTACAAAACTAAAATGAAGTTTACTGGACTTTACTGGTGATAATGGTCAGGAATGTTGGAGTGTGGCTAAAAATGTGGAGTGGTCTAAAAAAAAAAAAAAAAACGGTCTGTATGCATGTATGTATGTATGTATGTATGTATGTATGTATATATATGTACACAGTTGAAGTCAGAATTATTAGCCCCCCTAGCTAACAGAGCAAGGAAATTTTCACAGTATGTCTGATAATATTTCTTCTGGAGAAAGTCTTATTTGTTTTATTTCGGCTAGAATAAAAGCAGTTTTTAATTTTTTAAGAACCATTTTAAGGTCAAAATTATTAGCCCCTTTAAGCTATTTATTTTTCCGATATTGTATAACAATGGTTTGTTCTGTAGACTAACTTGCCCAATTACCCTAACCTGCCTAGTTAACCTAATTAACCTTGTTAAGCCTTTACATGTCACTTTAAGCTGTGACTAGTCTAGTTTTGGGCTATTCTTAGATGTCTATTAGATTTTCACCGACAGCCCAAGTTTAACCTTGTTTTAGCCAAGCTGTCTACATTTATTAGATGTTTATTAAACTCAAAATTGTTTGCTAATGTCAGTTATCACTCAAAATACACAACTATAAACTTTGGGGGAAATAAGTATTCAACACGTCACCATTTTTCTCAGAAAACATATTTCTAAAGGTGTTGTTGATATATAAATATAAATCCATATATGCAAATAAAACAATATTAATTAATTAACAAATTAAGTTATGTGTAATAAAACGAAATGATGCAGGGAAAAAGTATTGAACACATGAATAAGGGAGGTGTAGAAAGGCAGTGAAAGCCCAGACAGCAGCTGAAGTCTCAGTAGTTATTCAGCAACCCGCTGCCCTTCATCATTGAAAATGAATATTAGCTGCTTCAGTCCAACATCTAAACTAGCAGGATGATGAAGATGAAACCAGGGTGGACATTACAGCAAAACAATGATCCAAAACACAGGCAGGAAAACTCTTAAATGCTTTCAGAGAAAGAAAATCAAGCTGTAGAATGGCAATTACCTGACTTAAATCCAATAGTACAGTAAATACAAAATAAAGATTTGCCAGACGAGACCCACAGAACCATCAGGATTTTTACACACTGTTGAAGTCTGTGGGGAAAAAAAACACCTGAATGATAGTTAGAAATTTACAAAACTCAATGCGTAAATGATGTAAAACCTATGATTAGTAACTTTTTATTATTAAATAAAAAAATAAAACTGGTGTTTTAGCAATCGAAGCAAAAAGTCCTAAAACCTAAAATACAACAAACAAAGCTTGACAAACAATATTTTAATTCTATTATGCATCATTATCCATTGATCAGAAGTCAACATCTATCATATGGGAACCATTTTTCACAGTTCTACAAATGTGGATGTTTTCCACTAAGAATGTAAACAATGTATCAGACAGCTAACCAAAAATGCTCACACATCAATATCAGACACGTCTTTTTATTCTCTCGTGTCAGCCACTCTTCTGTGATGCTGAGAAAATAAATGCAGGAATCAATAAACGAGCAACGCTAATGCATCATATCCAGATATTAAACGTATTGATGAGCTTTGTGTCATTAGCGCAGAACAAGAAAAAGGCTTGCTGAAACATAATTATTTAATGTTTGTGCAATAATGAATCAAAGCCAGTGAAACAGAACAGCACCTTTAAACATAATACGGTGATAAGAGGCTCTTCAGTGGCTGCCAGTGTGATATTTACACAAGCTAATTGAGCCAAACCCTCTGTGATACAGTAATATGGGCTTCAGCCCTGTTTGCACATATAATTACAGTTCAGAGAGTCTCTGCACAGCCACCAAGGAATGAAGTCACATGAATCCAGGGTGCATGAAGGCCATATTTGTTTCATTCAACGTCATGTGCAGTCTATACAGTATCACGTTCAAGGGGAATGGACTTAAATGTTTACATGCAACGCCTCTAATGACTTGAAAACACAATATTTTCAATTAGTATATTACAGTGGTGCCTTAAGTACCTTCAAAAAGGGATTCCGGACAGTACATACATCTTTAATGTGACTTCAAAGACTAATTAGCAGTACATTTCTAATTTACTGACGATGCATGTGCTGTTTCTTTACGTACATTTGTTCATTTAGCAGACGCTTTTATACAAAGTGACTTACATGTGAGGATAAAGGAAGCACTTCAAATCATGAGAGAGCAGCAGTATATAAATGCTATGGCAAGACTAATTTGTTTTTTAAATGAATAAGTTTTAGGTTACAGGATTACTGCAGGCTTTATGAAAGTAAATGTAAGAATTTTTAAGGACCTTTTTAAGGGTGCTTTTACATCTGTGGTTTGATTCATTTGGTTCGAACCAAGGGCAACAAATGATACATTGTAGCATTTTTATGCCGTTTTTGGGTCCTTTTCACACTACACTAATTGCCATGGTCCGTCATGTGACAAAATCTACATCACCCATTGGCCAAATGTTATTGAATGTATTTCCTAAACAGCTTTTTGATTGGTCAGAATTAAAAAAAAAAAATGCCAATGGAACTCCCGCAAGTAAACAAACCGGCAGACACAAAATGTCGCTTTTCACTATGGAGGGACGTCACGTTAGACAAACTATACTTTTTGAGAATGAAGCGCGGCTGCGACTGGAAAACAATGTTTTAATGCATTGCAAACTGCGAAGGCGCATCGCAAGTGAATTAATTTTGCTAAACTGTGACATGGTCATCTTCCTGATATATTACCAACGATTCACAAGGTAATGTTTTTACCTCTCTCTCTCTCTCTATTAATAAACTGACAGTAAAGCGCTCTCAGTAATTACTTTTTCTCCACACCCCATAAGATGGGACATCGGACTACGGCAGCTGGATTAGTCCAACTTTTTGAAGTTGGGTCTGTTTTAGTTCGGATCATGTTATCACCACAAACAAACCGCTCCAGAGTTCATTTGAAAGTGTACCAAGACCACCTCTTCAAGGAGGTCTCTGTACATTTTTTGTTTTGGTTCGCTTTTGGTGCGCACTTGAGTGCGATTGCTCCATTTACACCAGCCCAAACGAACCGCACCATGAGAGAAAACGAACTCTTGTGCGATTCAACCAAACTAAATAAGGCAGGTGTGAAAACACCCTAAGACCAACTAAAGATAATATAAGGGGGAAAATCTAAGGGAAAACAATAGACCAATATGTTAAGATTTAAGCACATCAAAAGTTGTATTTATAGCTAAATTTCTAAAATAATTTATAAATAATTTATAAATTTATAAAATACAACACATATTTAATAATATAAATATTTGAAACTTGGCCATACAATTTTAATGTAGATGTTTAGCAGTTTAACAGTCATCTGAATATTTTTAATCAAACAGGTTTATACTTGCAAAACTGCCTTAAAAAAATTGCAGCCCATCTCTAAATTACAGCAAAAAGGTTTTTCTTCTCTCTCCGAGCATAGGGAAAGGAAAGAGTGTCTTACAGGTGGCTTGTCAAGTCCACTCAACTGAGTGGAGCACACTAAGAATTGCACAATGTTTTCAAAGAAGAATGGGGGTGCTTATAAGAAAGTCTCTCATGCATAAGGAGAGGAAAACGGGTCTTCAACAGATGGTTTGTCAAGCCCACTCACCAGTGTGGAGCACAATAAGAATTGCACAATATTTTCAAAGAAGAACGGGGTGCTTATAAGCAAGTGTCTGGTCCGCACGGTGAGGAAAAACATCTCTTCTACAGTTGGTTTGTCAACCCCACTCACCTGTGTGGAGCACACTCAGAATTGCACAATGTTTTCAAAGAAGAATGGGTTGCTTATAAGAAAGTGTTTGGTGCGCACAGAGAGAAAAAAAGTGTCTTCAACAGGTGGTTTGTCAAGCCCAGTCACCTGTGTGGAGCACACTCAGAATTACACAATGTTATCAAAGTAGTATGGGGTGCATAAAAGAAAGTGTCTGGTGCTTACAGAGAGGAAAAAATGTGTCTTCTACGGGTGGTTTGTCAATCCCACTCACCAGTGTGGAGCACACTAAGAATTGCACAATATTTTCAAAGAAGAATGGGGTGCTTATAAGCAAGTGTCTGGTGCGCACGGTGAGGAAAAACATCTCTTCTACGGTTGGTTTGTCAACCCCACTCACCTGTGTGGAGCGCACTCAGAATTGCACAATGTTTTTAAAGAAGAATGGGGTGCTTATAAGAAAGTGTTTGGTGCGCACAGAGAGGAAAAAGTGTCTTCAACAGGTGGTTTGTCAAGCCCACTCACCTGTGTGGAGCACACTCAGAATTACACAATGTTTTCAAAGTAGTATGGGGTGCATATAAGAAAGTGTCTGGTGCTTACAGAGAGGAAAAATGTGTCTTCTACGGGTGGTTTGTCAAGCCCACTCACCTGTGTGGAGCACACTCAGAATTGCACATTGTTTTCAAAGAAGAATGGGGTGCTTATAAGAAAGTGTTGAGTGTGTACGGAGAGGAAAAACGTGTCCTTAACAGGTGGTTTGTCAAGCCCACTCGCCTGCATGAGGCACACTAAGAAAAACACATGCATATGTCTGGGGAATACAGAGAGGAGAGACTGATGTACAAAAGGTCTATCAAAAAGCAGAAGGAGTGAGTGTTCAGAAAACCTGTTCGAAAACATTTATCATTTCATTGCAATTCTATTAGGTGACATCAGAGGCGAGAAGTGAAATATCTGTATTATAAAGGTTTTAAAGATCTGTTGGATTCCCTCGACTTGAAAAGTCACTTGGAGTGGCACATAAATTAAGAAAAAAAATCAATTGAAACAACCCTTCAAAAACTGAAAATGTAAATGGGTCTCATTCTATCCCTGTAGCAGTTTCATAGCTCATTAGGCTAATACACAAATAAACGAAGAACACATCTTTAATTTTCCAGTGTGATGAGTGGTTGAGGGTACCGTGAGGAGACTCCGCGTCTGCTTCATCAGTTCATCACAGTTTTGAGTAAATCACCCGTCATTTTTCATCCATTCTCTCCATTACGCATGGGCTCTTGTGTGGCTAAACACAGCTTAAGGGAAAGAAAAGGAGGAAATATCTATAAATCATGTTTAATAGGCCCCCCATAAGGAAATCAATATGCTCATAGCGCCTTGGAATAGGCCTTCACCATTGGCATTCATCAGTAGCTGTCAGCCTTTACAAAAACTGGCTCTGAGAAGATATTTTGTATGTTTAACCTCACTACAGATGGTGGCCAACATAAGCCAGGGCTCCAGATTGTGAGTAAGCGATCATGATTTCCCACTTTTTTTTCCACTACCACTTTTTTTGCCATTAATGATTTTGACAAACTACACATTGCAGAAGCACCAAAAGCAGAACAAAACAGAACTACTTATTTGAACTGCACCTCACATGGATCATTTATGAGAATGGTTAAAAAGAAAAGAACACTATGCAAGCTAGAGTGAATGTCTTTTGCTGGACCAGTCAATTATATTTTGTGAAATCACTGAGAATTCTCCACAATACTGACCGAGAAAACAGCTGAAAGACTGGTTATAACAAGTTATAACTTGTGTAAGTTATATTTTGTCTTTTGTTTTTTGGTGTTATTATTATGTGATTGTAATTAATTGTGGGACATCCTTGAAAATGAGATGGTACATCTCAAGGGCTTTATCCCAATGAATAAATTAGAGATCACAGATTAGAGATCACATGGCTATTACTGTGGTTTTACTATAGCACTTCGAATGAGGAAAACTGTAAAAATGTGGAATTTTATTTATATTGAATTTATGTTATTCACGTATTAAATATATCAAAAGATTTATATATTTTTTGTATTGTGCTGTATAATTACTGTATTGGATCACACACTACATTGTTTTTTTTTTAACAAATATCATAGATAAGTGTAAAGTCAGGCTTTTTTGTAGTATGGTAGTGAAGTTGTTATACTTGAGTGTGATGATCTACTGACTTGGGCTCCAGTTAAGCTCTTTGCACACTGAAGTCTGAAATTTACGTATGTTTTTTTTTTTTTTCATATTCATATCAGGAAAAATCGTTACGTGCACAAACCTTGCACACTGAGTCTGATGAGTATTACGTAATCTGTTTTGAAAAATGCTAAACATTCATTCATTTCCTTCGGCTTAGTCCCTTTATTCATCAGGGGTCGCCACAGCGGAATGAAATGTAATGTGTATTTATATAGCGCATTTATCGTGTATGGCCATACACCCAAAGCACTTCACAATCATGAGGGGGGAATTGATAGAGCCAATTCGGTGGATGGGGATGATTGGGAGGCCATGACGGGTGGAAATTTGGCCAGGACAACAGGGTTCCACCCCTACTCTTTGCGAGAAGTGCTATGGTATTTTTAATGACCACAGAGAGTCAGGTCATCCGAATGATAGCGCTCACTGGCAGTATAGTGTCCCCTTCACTATACTGAGAGACTAGGACTCACACGGACCACAGGTTGAGTGCCCCCTGCTGGCGTCACTAACACCACTTCAAACAGTAACCTAGTTTTCCTATGTGGTCTCCCATCCAGGTACAAACCAGGCTCAGCCCTGCTTAGCTTTAGTGACTAACCAGTCTTGGGCTGCAAGGTGATATGGCTGTGGAATGAACTGCCGACTTATCCAGCATATGTTTTACACAGAGGATGCCCTTCCAGCTGCAACCCAGTAACATGGGAAACATACATACACACTAAATTCACACACATACACTACGGCCAATTTCGTTTATTTAATTCACCTATACCACATGTCTTGTTTCTCCGAAACCGGAGCACCCGGGGGAAACCCACTAGAAGACTGAGAAAACATGCAAACTCCACACAGTATTGCCAACTGACCCAGTCGGGACTCAAACCAGCGACCTTCTTGCTGTGAGGCGACAGTGCTAACCACTGAGCCACCATGTCACTCAACGCTAAACATTTCACAGTCAATTCAAGCAGCGATGCATTGTTCTCTCTTATCTTAACAATAGAAAAAGAAAAAGGAATATGCAGCATTTTGTGTTCATCCAATACTGCATGGAGAGGAGAGTTCTTAAAGAGCTGTGCTGGATTACCCCAAAATACAAGTTTATTTGAGGAAATCGGTGGAATTTTGATACATTGCTTGCGATACCTCACATTTCCATATGGACACACACCAAACAGCAGCAGGGGAGAGGTGCGCCAGTGACTGAATCCAGCATAGGGGTTCTCAACTGCCCGCCACATTCTGTCTTATATTATGCGCTGTGTTATTCATTAAGTCATTTTGCCTTTTGCATGTACGATGGCTCTGAACTCTCAAAACATCTATCAAAATGCATTTTAAGATGTAAATAACGGGGAAAAAAATAGGTGACACTTTATTTTGATGGTCTGCTTGTTGAATTTAAGTTACATTGCATCTACATGCCAACTAATTCTCATTAGATTATAAGTGGACTGTTAGGTTGGGGTTAGGGTTAGTGTAAGTTGACATGTACTTGCAAAGTTTCTTATAGCCAGTTAAATGTCTGTTTAGCAGCATTATCAACAGATATTAAGCAGACAGTCTACTAATACTCAAATGGACCATCAAAATAAAGTGTTACCAAAAAATAAAAGAAAATCAAACCCGATTCAAATTTTTTTATGACAGACAAAAGTTTCGGAAGCAGTGTGTCAATACGATTGATACAATGGGAGGTCAAAATTAATTTTTTTACGTGCAAAAATTACAGACAAAAGGTTCGGATTCAGTATGCAATAACCTTTACTCTCAACTCGCATGTCAAATGTGCATTTCTAAGAGACAACATTTGTAAGTATATTAATATTACACGTGCCGCACTTTAGTCGGTGCCACACTCTGGCACTGGGTGCCTATGATAAATGTCTTAGAAAAGTGTATGGTAGTGAAGTGAAGATATTTACTTTTACATGTTGGAGTTTTTTAATTTTAATCATTTGTTTACATTTTATTTTTCATTTTAATAATATTGCTGCTAAAAAAGAAAAGAAACCTTACTTCTATTGATAAAGTGTATGCAGCGAAACTTCCTGTCAGCAAAAATGTGTTGAAACTGAACAGAATATGTGCAGTTGAGAAGTCTTATGCTTTTAATGTTGTGCAGAGAATTCGTAGAAAAAGAGGACGTATGTATGGGTGCGGCCAATGGAGGACTGGAAAATGATTAACAAATGACAAATTTCACTAAACTCCACCTTTTAATATCAGCTGCCTAATGTAATGTAACTCTTGCATTGTATTGAGATTAACAGAATTCAGTGAATCAAATTATTATTTTGTATCTAATAAACTAAGATTTTTGACTTGAAGAAAACCCTCTCCTGACCTTTTTTATTGAACACGCATGGAATTGATTAAATATTCCAACATTATACTTGAGCGTAATGATCTACTGACAAACACTCCAAATACTGTACTCTCAACTCAACAGTATTTCTAAGATACAAAAAGCTCTAAAAGTAAAGACTAGGAACTTATAATTTGACTACTTTCTCTTTTAATTTTATTAATCTTGATTATTCTGATAACATAAAATCATCACAGAGTTCTTAATATCATCACATAATCTCAGAGTTCGACCAGACAGACGCAAATAACATAATTGGCAAAGCATAAAAATGCAAGTGATAAAAAATGTCCTTACCTCTTACCTGGTTACCAAAACTTCCTTGAGGTATAGGTTTAGTGTAAATACTCTTTTCACTTGTACGTTTTTGCCTTTTACTGTTAGAGAAATGTACAGCTATATATAAAACAATCAAGAAAGGAAAATGTGAAATGAATTGGTATCAATCATTCAAAGCACCTGCTAGGTCAACTATTAGGCCACGACACCAACGTTTTCCTTATAATCGTACTATTTCCATCCCAGGTGAATTTCAAGATCATCTGTGAAGTCTTTTATTTAAACACTGTGCCCATAAATTTTCTCTCCAGACTTTGTTTTAGAGTACGTCATGCTAACAATGACTTGACTTTCAGTAACAGTGAAGACAACAGCACGAACAAGCTTCGTGTGACAGGTCTGCTCAGACCGAACTACACCAGAGCCCCGCAAAGACAGCAGTGATGGACTGAAACAGGGGCTCTCGTCTTCCAGAGATAGAGCGCTCTGTGGCAACGCTCGCATTCTGCTAGCAGGTTGAGCAGGGAGCAAGGTCCCTCATTTGTATCTGCCAGTCCTGATTAATGATATTTCATCCTTACCATGTTCGCCGCTTCTTTCTTTTTTTTTTTTTTTTACTCCCCCCAACTTGCTCTTCTTGTATCTCTCCCGTGCTCATTTCAATGCAGATACACCATGCTGGAAAAAGTAGGTCTTATGGATGATATTTATACACAGAACACTCCATGACACATGCAGACCTACTATACATGGTATGTGGAAATGGACTCAGTCATGTGTGTATATCAGATTAGATGCATCTAATAGAACTAATGAATGTAAAGTGATGGCGCGGCTCAGTCACGCTCCTAGAGGAAAACAGGAAGGATGACATGTCAGGGCAGTAGCCAATTACAACAGCTAATCAATATTAAAAAACAAGGGATTTAGGGGGCATTTTGAATGCAGAAGTCTATGTAGAGTAAGTATATAGCAATATCCTAATTACCAGCTAACAAGGTTCTAAAAAATTCCCTTTAATGTTCTTAAAATGTTCAAAAAGTCCAGTTTTTAGATGTATTTTTTGACAACGTATTAATGTTATTAGAACATTCTATCCAGAATATACTAATGTTCTAAGCACATTTTTGTATTAACGATTGTATAGTCCAGTTTTATATGCATTTTATAACGTATTAATTTAATTAACCCATTAACGTATGGTTATAATAACATTATTCAAAATATTTTCATAATGTTTTAGTCTCGTATTATAATATTGTTCTCTGAATGTTATCTGAAATGTTATTAGAACATTCTATCCAGATTATATTCATGTTCTAAGCATATTTTTGTATCAACGATTGTATAGTCCAGTATTTAGATGTATTTTAAAACGTATTAATGTTAATAAACGCATTAACATAAGGTTATAATAACATTAATGAAAATATTTTCATAATAGTCTAATATTATCTTCATGTTCTCAGAATGTCATTTGAAATGTAATTAGAACATTCTATCCACATCATATTATTGTTCTAAGTACATTTTTGTATCAATGATTGTATGATGAATGATGATAGTCCAGTTTTTAGATACGGTTAGAACATAAGGTTATAATAACGCTATTCAAAAGTTTCATAATGTTTTAGTCTCATATTATGATAATGTTCTCGGAATGTTATTTGAAACGTTATTAGGACATTATATCCACAACATATTAATGTTCTAAGAACATTTTGCTATTAACGTTTGTATACCAACATTTCAAAGAAAATGGGCCATTCTCAAAATGTCAGTCAGTATCGCTTTCAATTTAATTAAAACTTTCATTTCTACTATATAGCAGCTCGCTAGTTTATGTCCAGTCACACAGATGTCAGATAAAGTCCATGACAAAGAAGGCAGACCACATTCACCTATGACATCGTTTCATGTAGACCAATGGAAAATCAAAGGTGTTTAGCATCAAAATCCATTTAATGTCACCCTTCAACCTGTGGAAATGTTTGTGGTTACATGTTTAAACCACAATATTATACTCAAAGCAAACTATATATTAGGATGTCATATATATGACAAGCTATATGTTATTTGAAAGCTTAACCTTTCTAGCTTTAGTGACCGATTTTTGATAGATATTACTGAGCAATAGTTATTTATTAATTTGCAACAAGGATACTCAGAGTTGTAAAGCATTACTTTTGCTACAGCAATCCACATGTAAAAAAATATATGGTTCATTTTCCACATAACATACACAGAAATAGGGGGTGCCATTGTATGGTCACCAAATGAAACTGAATTTCAACTGGTATACATGTCTGGTACTGCGTCCAAACAAAATCTTACCGAAAGCTAATTTTTTTTAAATAACATCAAATTTGAAATATAATTTGTTCAGATATGTAGCTTTGGTTTTCTGTCTAATTTGGGCTGAAAATACATATTTTATGTAATATATTAAACTACACATTTGTTTTATTATTTTCATAAACTTAAAGCACATACTTTAACTTTTTGAACTTCTTTCACTTCAGCTACAATCTGACATCTGTCTTCTTTAAAATGAAACCAAGCTTAAATCTATGCAATGAAATGTGGAAGATTAAACAATTCAGTCTGAATTAAATAACAATCAACAGTTCTCTTTTCTGCATTTTTACAGATATGCTTACAGACTCTCTTTTCATCTCTTTCGTATTTGAGTGATTTATTGGCCAAAAGTGAAAATAATACAAATATACTAATGACTGAAAACACTTTTCTTCCAAAATTTTGATAGATTATTAATATAAATACTGTCAAATACTTGGCTTAAATAATCAAATAGTGAAAATCCAATATCGTGACTGTACTGCCAGACATTTAAAGTCATGCATCATTTCTGGCCATTGAGTTGCTTTTTTAAGAAGTATACTGTTATTGGCTGATAATGGAGATATTTTTAATAGTATTGATTAATTTTATTACATTTTTTCACTTATATAGTATATAATAAAATATTGAAATAAATATAAAATGAATACTGTAAAGTTTAGTACTATGAATTCTAACAGAATTTCCTTGTCAGCACATTTTTTCTTATTAATTTGTTTATTTATTAGCAGCCATCACACGAACATAATTAACAGCTTATCACATTAGCCGGGCGATGTTATCTCAGCCTACAGTGTTTGTTACTCAACATTGATCTTTTGAACTCGGGTCTTTTTTTTTTTTGCTCCGCACTATTCAATTTCAGTCTGACCCTCTGAAATCATGTTATCATGCATTTCCTCCCTGGTTGAGTGATGGAAGAATTACTTCCAAATACGTTTGGTCTTGTCCCGCAACAGTCAAATGTTGAATTCTTTGTCTCGCTATCAGTCCACAGCAGCTCCACAGCATGAAAACGAATGATAAAAAATGGAAAGCGATCTTCTTGTGTAAAAAAATAAAATAAAAATAGCTACTGAGTACACAAAGAAAACAGACTATTCCCTCAAACGGCTGGAATAAACAACAGGCACACAATGTGTTAATCTAGGGCTCTTTACACTGCTGGCAAGGCAAAAGCTCTACCTTTTTTCCTCACACGAGTTTGGCTCACGGTGTCACACATTCACATCCCACAGCACAATAAACCAACCAAACTGGGGGATTCGTTTAATCGAGTTTCAAAGAGGAAGGTGAAGATTAAACTAGCGCCTCTCTGTTTATATCTGAACAGCGGGCCATTCCCGAAAATGAACCTATGAGTGGATTAAGCACGTATTTGATTAAAACTGTATTTGATTATTTTTTTTTTCCTCCAAGGCCATTTCCTTACTTGATGCCTCCTGAGCCCCCTGATGGATTGTGGATAGAGTGAGCACCGTGTCATACAGATGA
>LR812535.1:20901067-20908567 GCA_903798195.1 Danio kyathit | reverse complement strand
GCTGTAAAAAATGCTGGGTTCCACACAATTCCTTCATGTTGTCAAAACACAAATCGATTAACTTTAAAAGTTTAATTTATTACATTTTAATTCAAGTATTTTTTTTCAGTGGATTAAACATAAAACAATTAAGTTTCTCAAAACTCAAGAATAGTGTTGATTCAGCTTAACAACCAGCCAAAATGATTTTTTGAGTGTATATATTGGACAGCCGTTTTGTGATTTTACATTTTCTATCCCTTTAATCATCAACATTTATTGACTATGATATTGGTTTGCATCTTGATTTGATGCTGCAACAAAATGATCTGCAATTGTCCAGATTTTCCACACACTTGTAGCCGCTGAGAGCAAAGCTCTTCTCTGTTCCCACAAAGCAAGCGCACATTTCACATTGGCAGATGAGTCATTGGTGACATAACGAGCAGATAAAGACGGTGTGAGCAAAATGAATCATGTCAGAGGAGCAGAGGAGGACATTAGAGAGCAATGGCTGACCATTTCTTCCTCTCAGTGCTCACTTCCTGTTTCGGAGATGAAATTAAAATAGGCATTCTGCTGGAGAGAGATCTTTATTTCCTAGTTTTTGGCCATCCCTGCTCGAGCGGTTTATCGGCTGCAGTGTATCACGCAAGTGCAAGTGCAGAATCAGATTGCAATCACGTAAAACTCATTAAGCGGATGTTTTTACCAAGACCGAGATTAATGCGGATAAAAACCGCCACAGGAAAACCGCTCATCCAATTGCAGATGAGCAAGAGCAAACATAAGGCTAGAGATACAGAGGGAGATCTCTGGAATTTTCCTGCTTTTCTCTCACTGGGGTGATTTCTCTATTACTTTCAACAGCAGACTGATCGAGTGCAAACACAGCAGATGTGAGGGAAATTTGGTAGCAACAGGGAGGAGAATTAAAACAACATTAAGCATCCAGCAACTGGAAAATCACACTTCCCCTTTCCATGCCAGTGACTCCCATTCAAATGGAAGCGTTGCACTCATCTAATTAGATTCTAATGAAGTCCTCCCCATGAAGGAGGACCGTTGAGACATCCAGCATGCCCCTCTCCAAAGTTTTCAACGGACAGATTAAAAAAAGTGTGATGAAACTCCACAAACAGCTTTTGAACACCTGTGCTACTTCCACTGATTAAGCGAATATGGAGACATATCTCACTTACTAGCCTGCAATCAGGAGGTTGCAATTAAAGTGTGACAAGGTTGAGCATAATCACGTGTGAAGAGGATTGCGTGGACTGACAATCTAATTTACGCAGCGGAGCAGACCGATTTCTGCATTCCGTGTTTGATTGAGTGATGTTGTATTAGAACTAAGGCTTTGCATCAAACAGACTGACAGGTTGTCACATGAGGGGGCACAGTCATGGACACGGAGGAACCGTATACTCTTCATGGTCTTTATCTCAGCGAGAGAAGACACATGAGTGATTTTTTAGCTGTCCCTTCTTTCATACGCTGCTAGCTGTTGTTAACATAGCCCTGTCAGTCAAAGCAGGCCTGAGCTGTAAAGCTGTGTCAGTGCAGTCGCCATAAATAGTCCATTGTTTGAATGAAGCTACCAGTTCCAGCGCTGTATATTGCTATTAATTTTCTAATACAAACTGATAATGATTCATATCCTCTTGAATAAATTCTAACTTCAATTTGATAATGAATCGGACAGGTGGTTACATTTTGCACATTAAAATAAATAGTTTGATGGGGTTTGATTTGAAGAATGATGCTCAGTTGGATTAAGATCTGGGAAAACTGAAGGCCAGGGAAACGTCAATATTTAATTTCTCTCCGAACAATTCCTAAACTGTGGACCTGTCTAAATACACACACATGCAGTCTTTGCACTTGGGTACTTGTCTGCATACATGACATATTTCCTGAATTAAATAAGTGCGTAAAGGGTCACGAAACACCAAAACACATTTTTTTGAGATACTTACAGTCATATATGTGTCCCACGCTGCTAAAATCACTTTGAGGACACATATATTTCACTAGAAAATACAAAAATGGTTGCGTGTCGGCAATTAGATCCTTGTGTAAATTTCAGCGTGGAGACTGGCTGCCTGTACCAGCAGGTACAACGTGACGTCTTTGAGTTTTCATCATTATTCAAGAGAAAGACTTGGTTCGAACCAATCAGCGTGCTCTATTGTGTATGAGGTGCAACTTCATTAATATGCATGATAGCTTCGAAGACTGTTTTACCTGTTACAATGTTCAGAGAGAGGCCATGCTGTGTTGCCAACCGTAATTAAAACAAGAGGAGGAAGAAGAATTGTTTGGAGACATGCGTCGTCAGTGTTGCGTTTATAAATGTGCTGCAACAAAGGTTTTTTTTTCCAAATCCCTGCTATGAGAGCGCAGCTGGACTCACGTGTGGATTACAGTGGTCTGCTAACACAGTGGTCTGCTAACAAAGGACCCCTAAAGTCCACACACATCTTCCCCATGTCCTGATCTTTATCAGCACTTCTGCCTTTGGAATCTTTATGTACCTTCTTGGGGAAAAATACATTGTTTGCAATAAAAATAAAGGCATATGATCATTTACATCATTTCAACTGAAACAACTAGAGCATGAGCAAACGATGACAGAATTTTCATTTTTGGGTAAACTGTCCCTTTAAAAGTTAAAGAAACCCAGGAGTACTTTTTTGAGATTTTAACAGATTTGTGTGTGTTGAGCATCAGTTAAGACGATGTTTGCACCTGTCAGCTTTAATTGTGGGAAAAACTGGATAATTTTGAGCTTTTGTCAGCTAATTTCATCTTCCGGGTTTAAAATAATTTTTGGGGCGGGATCAAAATCGGTGATGTAGCACAAAACTGCAAGTGGAGTGATGACGGGTTGGTTTCTCATTATTATTCATAGCGGAGTTTTCTTATCCTATGAGAAGAGCCTGCTTCTTAATTATTCATGACTGCACGTGCTTTCCGAAGGAAAAGCAGACCTGCCAAGCTGGGAGACCCAATGACTGGGTGAGACATGGGTCATATGTGTTTGTTTCCATGATCCACGGGGTTTGTTGCATGTTTTTTCCCGCGATGCTGTCAGGGCCGATACAGCAAAGCTGTTGGTTTGCATGAAGCATTTTTGTCAGGAGAGCTGTACGAGAATTGAAGAATGGCGGACTGACTTTTATCAGTGGAGTTCGTTACTTGGTAGACTTGAACTGAAAAAGGGAGGTTTCATAGCGGTTTAAGCTTCCGAAGATGACATAAGTAGAACTAAGTTCAAAATCAAACAAAAAGGGATCAGGGGTAGCTTAAATAATGTGTCAGTGCTCTTTGGGTAAGGGATTCATCAGAATAAACAGCAAAAATCAGTTCAAGGCACTCAAAAATGTAGAAAAAATATTAATAAGCCTTTACTAATCATGGCTAATCCTTAAAAAACCTACGCCTTTCGGCAAACAACTGCCTTTATCAGGGTAACAGTGATCAGGTGCATCTGGAGTTTCTTTTGAAACTAGCCTGTACTATAATGTGTGACAAAATAAACAGAACTTTCTGACTGATTCAATTTAGTGCTTTGTATTAACATGTTTATGTGAATTTATTTGTACACTACACTTGTTTATTTGTTTATATATAATTTGTGTTTTCATTTTTTATTTATATATATTTTTCCATTAAATTTTTTTTCCTCTCTCAATGTCGAATTAATGATGATTGTTGAGTTGACCTTGTGTTTAATATATTATTTTAATAATGTTTAGATATTCTAATGAGTCATTAGACCGAAGCATTCAAAAGAAACTCCAGATGCACCTGATCACTGTTACCCTGATGAAGGCAATTGTTTGTTGAAACACTTTGTCATGAAGATACAAGTTGTTGGTCCTGCCGTTCCATGTGCACAGGTGTCTTCCTCGTCGGGCTCTTAAGTGCTTGGGTGCTTATTAGCCTTCAGCCAGAGATGAGGAATATCTTGGGGGCTGAGTGGTGATGAAGACTCATCGAAGCATGCAGATCCTCTAATTACCACATTGTCATAGCTAGAATACCGTCATAATCAGAATAATGGCGCACGACTCGGAGATGTTGTTCTTATTACTGCGCAGTGTGGCAGCTGTGTCTGTGAACACTCAGCTAATCAACTCGGCTGAGAATCTGCCAAGTCATCCGCCCAGGCCACGACTCCTACGAAACCCTCGCTGTGTGTGATCTGCTCAGCGTCTGATAACGTAGCGCAGAGGGGGAGAGTTGGGACATGAGCGCAGCGAGCAAGACGAGCCAGTCTTCTTAGTCACACAGGATTTGTGTTGGGATAGAAATCAGCATGGAATTGCGAAAGAGTGGGCAAGATTTGCTCGGCAGCAATGTGTTGGACAGCCATAAGTGAGATAAATATTGCCTGGACGATTCGTTTTTGTCTCACACCTCTGTGGCAGGATTCCCTGTGGAGGACGTCGCAGGCTTCCCGGGAGATGGAGAGAGGAGGGTGATGACATCATAAGCGTGGCCCACAGGAACAGGTGTACTCTTCTGATTGGTGCTCTTTTTTCTACTCTTTATTTATTTCATTTTGGAACGAGGGGAGATGGGGAGGAGAAGCATGGCAGAACTACGAGAACTACTCTGTCACTGTCAAGAAAATGCACACTTCGCTTCTGCACCGACGCTGCACAAACCTGAAGGAAAGGATCCTCTACAGGCTTAACTTTTCACCACACCAACAGGATTTTTATTCTAGGCACAAAACAACATATTAAAAGTGCTATGAAAGGAGTTTTCAAACTTTGACGTCAAGCTATATGAAAATGAAAAGACATTTCAGCTGAAATTCCTTTGTGAAGTGCTTTTATAAAACAATAAATATTTTACCAAAGAGTTTCAGTGTTTAGTTTAGTTTAGGAGGACACACTCCTCTTGTCTTAATGCTGTGCTCCCACCAGATGCGGATGAAGCGTCAAGCGCGAGTGATTTACATGTTAAGTCAATGCAAAGTCGCGAATATCCTGCAGCACGATTCCGAGAATTATGCGATGATCGCTCGAGTTGGAAAATCTGAACTTCAGCGGACATTCGTGCCAAGTAAACTAATCATGGGTTTGCTCTTGTAGGGGCGCGATTTTGACGTATCGCCTGTCCCGAGGGGAAATCTTCTTCCCGACACCAGACAACAGTTCATAAGACTGGGCTCGGCTCACTTGGAAGCATCGCTGAACGCTACCATCATCCAGGTATGATGTCTGGAGAAGTTGATGAACTCAGAGCTGGGTGCACCTCAGAAAGTACCTAGTGGACTCGCCAAACGACTATACGCACATAAACACAGCAGTTCTCTTAATAAAATCCATGTTAGCCATTTAGCAACGAAGCTCGAGTCACCGGGCAGACAGAAGCCCTGCATGACGCAAATCCAAGTCTATTGTAAGTTATGAATAAAGCGAATTTTTGACGCATAAATGAAGCAAATTTGAAGCACACATGAAGCGAATTAGATGCACGAATAAAACGAGTTTGACATGCGAATGAAGCAAATTTGACATACGAATGAAGCGAGTAAGCTTAAAATGTTCACAAATAATTTACACGCGAATAGCAATTAAATAGCAATCTATATTTATAATAGCGCATTTCGTGTCTGGTGTGAACACTACGGAGACCCAGAAGGGACGTGATGGTGGAAAAAAAAACTGAGTGGGAGAAAAAATTCATTAGGTGTGTTTAAAATAAAACACGCAGTACGGACATGTTTACAAATTATTAAGAGTATTTGTCTTGCCTAAACATACACCAGAATATACCAAAATTCCCTGCACTTTCGCTCCTCTTTAGATGGCGTGTACAGAAGCTGATCTATGATCAGTTTATCGTACGGAGCGCGTCTGTCAGTCAGCGCTTATACCAGTCATTGGCTGATTCAGAGGTTGCATATGAAGGGTGATGATCGATGCACGGCTTTAATGGAAAGAAAGTGAATGCAGACATTTTTATATTAATTTCAGCGTGTTTTCAAGATTAAAAATACATGAGAAATATGGGAAAATGCTGAATGATATGATGATAGCAGGATAGAATTGTAAAATACGGGATAATCCAGTCAAAAACGGGAGGGTTGACATGTATGAAGTAAACGGGAAGTGTTTGTGGAAAAACAGTTTTGCGAGGGAACGCAAAAAACTTTAAAAAATAAATATTTTCCTATCACTGTTTTTTTTTTCTCCCACCCATTTTTTTTTCTCCCACTCAGTTTTTTTTTCACCATCACCATTTGGTTTCTGTTTCTCATGCTTAAACCCTAGACCTTATACACAGAGTGCAATATGTAGTCTCACCATGAATAAAAAAGGTCAATTAAAACTGAAACATGATATTACAAAATATTATATGATAAATACTTTCTCAACATATTTAAGTAATACTACATGCGATGCGTAACTCTATATGTGACCCCGAATCACAAAAGCAGTCTTAGGTTACATGGGTATATTTTGACAAAAAAAACAAATATACATTGCTTTTTTTAAATGCCAAAAATGATCATGTACCATGAAGAGATTTTGTTAATGTCCTACCATAAAACATATCAAAACTCAATGTTCGATTAGTACTACGTATTGCTAAGTACATAATTTGGACAACTTTAAAAGGCTATTGTCTAAAAAAACACAGGGTGTCTGTGGGGTCTTAAAAAATAGTAAAAGTTGATAAATCAATTAAGGCCTTTAAAAGGTATAAAAATTCTTAAATCGCATTTTTACGAGGTCTTAAATTTTATTCAAGTGTTGTCCAAAGTGTTTGACTCCAAAAAAGCATATATAATTATTTTCCTCCTAATATTAACAACGGTGTGCTCGATCCACACGAAAGGTTCAGGCCGGGGTGCATCTGGCCAAGCTCCTCCGTCCGGGTGATGTCACGTAATTTGCGAGAAAAGCGGAAAGTTGATATTATTCTCTCCACATGTAGCAAAACAGACGGCAAAATAGGAAAACTTAAGTTTGTGTACTCCTGGTTGGAGAAAAACGAGTTCAAACAGTGGCTGAAGCCTGTCGCTGAAAACAACCACATAATTTATTCTTTCAAGCTTTGCTTCTTCCGAGCTTATCTGAGTTCTGTTGCATGGTTGTGCTCCATTGATTTAAATACAACTGTTTATTAACAACTGTTTATTAAGTTTTAAAGGTTTGATACTGATTAGAACTTGAAGTAGTGATGAGGTCTTAAAATATTCTGAGAAGGTCTTTAAAAAGTCCTAAAAAGGTATTGAGATTACCTTTAGGATTCCTGTATTTACGCTGCCCCAGATTTCAAATATTCAAATAGTTGTATCGAAATAGTATCCTATACGAACAAACCATCCACCAGTTGAAAGCTAATTTATTCAGATTTTATATAACGTATCAACCAGAAAAGTGACCCTTATTAGCGGTTTTGTGATCCACGATCACATATGTTGAAGTAAACGTGTAAACAGCCCTAAGTCCAGCCTTATTTTAACATCTTTTTCCAGACAAATGTTTGACCTTG
>LR812535.1:20766067-20896067 GCA_903798195.1 Danio kyathit | reverse complement strand
GCCATAATGTATCTTATAACGTAAAAAATGCTTATTATATGCCCTTACCATGGAGCGTTGCTAGACAAAGCTCTACTGGGGCACAGCTCCCCCTCAAAAAAAAAAAAAAAAAAAAAAATGTAAAAAAAAAAAAAAAAAAAATTATTCATAAATAAATTATTTATAAATATAAATAAATAACAGCATTATTGTTATTATTCAATTATTATTCTAAATAAATAACAGAAATTAATCCTAAATGTAACTGGAAAACAATCTAAAGACACGACTGGAGTGATGCTAAGATAATTTAAGAAATCTTTTGCATGAATATTAATTTAATTAGAATTTAATAGAATTATTAATTAAATTATTAATAATTATTAATTCATTAATTTAATATAATTATCGAGAATTTATTGAGTCTTACCTCCCTGACTTATCGTCCCTTTTTTTGCTTCATACAAAAAAATCTATCATGGAGCCATGCTTAGTCTAAATAAGATCACCACCATATTATTTAAACTTTGTTTTGTCGACGTGCCAACTGTTACGCCGGTTTCACATCGCAGGAGCGGCACGTAAGCAGTGCAGCAGTTTTTTCGGCGTGCATGTTCACAACTGGGACACCGGTAGCAGAGCAGTGCGTCAGCGTCAAGCAGGAGCAGTCCGTGAGGCGCGCAGGTATGGGTTTTTTTCTGCGCACATGCTCAGTTTGCTTTTTGATTAAACTACTCTGCTTTTACCAGCCTCGGTTCGGTAGCATAGAGAATAACGCCATTATTGTGGGATTACCACTCTTAATAAATACACTTGCATATAAAGTAAATCGTATCTCAAAGCATTTACTGGGGCACTGGCGATTTTTACTGGGGCACGTGCCCCAGTAAATGGGGTCTAGCGACGCCCCTGGCTCTTACCCTACCCTTGAACCCAACCCTTACAGGAAAGCTGTGGCAAACTATGAATGTCAAATAACCCTTTTAGATATGGACACATGGCATATCCTCATAAACCACCTTAACATTAATAATTCCCAGTTCATACCGATGTCATTACACAAATTTGTGTCCTCGTAAACCACCAAAACCAGTATATCCATAAAAACACACATCCAGCTGACACAACAAACCCCCCCACCCCCCACCCCCCTAAACCAATTAACTCTGTACACCTGACATTAGGATGTAAAACACTAAGATATGTAAAAAGAGGATGCCACAGTTGATTCATGCCATGCATAGAATCCTGACACGTTTTCAGCACAAAGCCATGAAGGCGAAACTAGGCTGTAAAGCCACAGCTTGCAGCTGTAAATTAGAATGTGCTTACCGGGAGGAGAGATTGATGACTACGTAGTGTACATCTTGTGGCTTGCTCACTTAGTTAATTGGGCATCGCTGTGACTTTCCACATCTGCACTCATCCCGAATGCAGTGGCGTCTTAAACAGAATAAAAAGAGATGTCTGTGTGACACATCCTTAAAAAGCTTGTTGACCAATCGGTTGAGGAGGCAATCTCCTCGGGAAGCTTTACAGGTGGTAAATGGATTACGTAACTGGGATTGAAAGTCAAGACGATGGGGCTTTGTGGAGCATGCCGAGGAAAACGAGGGGAGCAGTGTTGTTTGTTCCAAGGCTATGGATTTCTAATAAATGTTTACCGCTCGCTTTGGCCCCAAAACACCCAACAACAATCCGTTTTAGTCACGGGAAGGGAAGGTCAATTTATTTAAATCCAGCTCTTATCCTGAAAAGTCATCCTGGCATCAAACCCGTCCCAAGCCACTGGCTCCATTTGGCATCGCTGTCATTTCCAGCCGTCTTCTTAATAACTCCTTGACTTAACCCACTTCCCGACGCAGGGGCCCTCGTATTCAATCATCGTCTGCTCCAGGAGAGACCAATCCTCTGTTTATATTACTCCACAATTTATCCCACTTTAAAAGACTGCTCCGAGAGCGAGAAAGGAGGAGAGAAGGCACTGGAGGCTCTTTACAATAAGCCTGATTCATCGCGAAAATTTTTCTCGTTGTTTAATCAGGCAGTGTAATGAGAGAGAGAGTCTGTCTATTCAGATGTCTATTGACTCTTCTGTTCTATTCAAACACTTTTTGCCGCTTTAGTTCTCTCTGCACTTCATAAGCTCCTCCAGAAAAGCCTCTTAATGGAATGTGAGGCAGAGAGAGCGGCATATTCTGACAAGCGAAGACACATTCGGGAAAACAAAAACGAACAAGGCTGCCGAACGCGCAACCTGCTCTGGTACAAATAAATCCATTGAATCGCTGCCAGCGCTGCTCATATTGTCGAGCTTGGAACACAAACCACGTAGGACAGAAAGCAGGCAAAACACAGGCTCATTGGGTAATCAATCTGCTTCTGTGTCCCTGTAGAGACTTGAGCAGACATCTCCTGAACCACCTTCTGTTTAGGCCAACAACCAGGACAAGGGGCAGGCACAGATATGGTACTGTTCTCATGCTGGAGAGCATCTCAAACTGAGAACTAACCAGAACTTCTGTTGCCTTAAAAAGTTGAACGATGACATATCTATTGTGCTACAAAACCCATGCACAAATACACTTAAAGAGCCCCTATTATACATTAAATAGGGTCATATTTTGGTTGTAAGGGTCTCCAACAACAGGCCGATATGCATGCAAGGTCAAAAAACACTTTCATGGTCTTACAATATGCATTTATTTTTACCTAATTATCCCAGCGACTCCCATATGAATCGTACAGCGATTCATTTGTTCCCAAACCCCTCCTTAGCGCGAAGCTAATCTGCGCTGACTGGACCGATGACAGCCTGTTGCGATTGGTCGACACTGACAGCCTTCAGCACGAGACAGAGTGAAATGCCCAGCACAGCTTATCAACAATATAGTAGTCAGAGTGTATACAAGCTTCATATTAGTGGATTTTGGCTGCCAGCAAAACTCCAAGAACTGGGGAGGAGATCGACACGAGTCTCCTAGCCCATCACACTCTACCTGCTCTTTACACACACACACACACACAACCCTCCTCCTCAGAGGACACAACACAAAAATAAAAGTCCTTAACAGAAACATTCAAAAACAGAATACAAAGAATGTATATTAAAGAAACAACTTCACATTAGTTACTAACACCATAGAACACAGTATCTGGTTCTCACCAGTGGTATTAGGGCCGGCGCGTCCATAGTGCGGGCGACGTCTGCGAACCACCTCCCCCCAGTCCTCACTTTCATCCGCGACACCCACACCCTCCCTCCCGGTCCTCACTTTCAACCCCGAACCGGTCACTTTCTTTTTTACTGTCGGGTTGAGGGCAGCATGATCGCAGTTCGCCTAGAGCGCCAGTCCAGTCCAGATGTTGGCAGGTATGTGTGTGCAGTTTTATTTTGTAACTTGACTGCTGCAAGTATGTAAGAACAGCTGACGATGGCCATAGCAATGACAAACAGCAGAGGATCGCAGGCTCAAATGCATTAAATCTGAAAACAAAGCGGCATGCGTCGCGTTTTCAACGTGGCTTTAGACGCGATATCAGAATCAGAATCAGTTTTATTGGCAAGTGTGCTTCACACACACAAGGAATTTGTTTTGGCAACAGAAGCTTCCAGTGTACATAAAGTGACAAGTGACAACACAAAATTAAATATGAGAAAAGAAAAAGGCGATAAACATTAAACAGAGATGCAGTTAGTCAAAAAGATCTGAATGTTGAATTGTATGTACAGATATGTTGTAAATATACAGGTATAAGGTGCTGTGTGCCAATGCGAATGGAGAAAGTATTGCATTGTATATTGTTATAAGGTGCTGTGTACAAGTGCGTATGAGAAAGTATTGCACGTTTAATGCACACTAGGGGAATATTTAACTGTTCATGAGGTAGATGGCCTGAGGAAAGAAACTTTTCCTGCGTCTGGCTGTTTTTGTGCTTGGTGCTCTGTAGCGCCGACCAGACGGTAACAGTTCGAACAGGTAATGTTCTGGGTGTGAGGCATCCAGAGTGATTTTGCGAGCCCTTTTACTCACTCTGGAAGAGTACAGTTCTTGAAGTGTAGGAAGGATAGTGCCAGTGATTCGTTCAGCATATGAGAATATAAAGAGTTAACCTGATACAGTACAAGCGGTTACAAGTAACAAAACACAATTAAATACATAATTTGCAAGCTAGAAAATGCAAGGAGGCAAACATTTTAACCACTTACTTACACTTGTGAAATGGAGGAAGAAACTGGTCCACGATGCACTGCTCCATGTTCTGACATAGTCCCTTACATCAATAGTCTTTTCTGATCCTTCCTTTAACAAAAGGCAGATGAATTCTCCGTTGTGAGTGTGTAGATTCCAGAAGCACTCGAACAGCACAAGGCTGGGCTATAATGCTGAGGTTTTTGCGAGCCGACAACTGGGCGAAGTTTCGAATCCAAGTCATGACGAAACGGCTAAAGACTCGTTATCAAAACGATTAATTTAAAGTACTAGGAGTCGACTCTTTTATAAATGAATCAATATTTTTAAACACTGTCCACTTTCAGATTTAAGCCTTAGCTGGATATTTGACTTCACTTAGAGCTGTGTTACACACTACATAGAAGGTTGTTCTAAAAAACCCATAATAGGGGCTCTTTAAAGTAGTTCTCTACATTTATGTTGTGAAAAACAGGATATATATAAAATTGAAAAATTAGTTACTGACCCATTAAAATACAAATTATACTTCTGAAGCGGTGGTGAAAGCATGGTGAAAGAACTCACAGGGAACAAGAAATCTCCTCAATTACTAGTGATGGCAGATCTTTCTAGAAGAAACAATCAACTTCAAATAAATCTAAAAGAATTCTAATAAAAATAAAGTGCAAATTTCATGAACATCTACCTGCTTCATTAGATCCATAAACTGTACTGACATTTATAATGCTCTACTTCTGAGGACTGTTAAAACTGTTAAACATAACGCTGTATTAGTACTGTAAGAAACGTTTGGCACATCAGATCATTGCTAGGCTCACCACTGTGTTAATCATCACTATTTTATGAGCAAGTCAGGTTTGATATACATGGAGTAATAAATAATCCTATAAATTCCCATATTTAAAAGGGGCTGTCGTTTCTAAAACTTTACAGAATACATCGGTTATCGTTGTGTGCCATTCAGAAAGAATCAGATTAATTTTAAACAATTACAGTGAACAACAAAAATGAAAATGTCTTTGAAAATTTAGATTTGAATATTTACTATATATTGTGGTGCATTTAAACAAAACAGTTTTATTAAAAAGTTATATTCCTTAACTTATTCAAAACATATTAAAAATAAGAGTGCGGTAACCTAACATATTTAGGAGTAGAAAATACGTTTAAATTCAGTTAAGATGCAGCAAAATAAATAAATAAATAAATAAACAGTACATACCAATCTAATCTACACTGTAAAAAAACTCTGAGTTCCACACAATTCCTTCATGTTGTCTCAACACAAATCAATTGAGTTAACTTCATCATTTTTACAAATTTAATTGGGTTAAACAATTAATAAATTAAGTTGTCCCCCCGAAAAAAAACATAAGAATTGTGTTGTTTCATCTCGTTTTAATTAAGTAGTTTAAACAAGCAGCAAATATTATTTTGAGTGTTTATGCGAAAATATCTTACTGTAGAGTATCCCAAAAAACGTATTAGCATTAACTGATTATTAATTAGATTGAGACCTGTAAGGGGTGTACTCATTCATGCTGGGCACTGTAAATCGCACTTCAATTGCCGAAATTTAATCATAGGAGTAAAAAACTATGAAGAGTTGCAATTTGTATTTTAAAAGAAATAAAATAAAACTTTTATTTGGCTTCAGTATCTAAAAAATACTTTGACGTCACAATTAAGATTTATATACCTGTGAGGTGTGGTCAAATCATTTTCAATTCCCACTTATTAACTTATTAAAATGTTGCTGCTTGGTTAAACTACTTATTTAAAATAAGAGAGGCTATAAGTAGGCCCACATGGAATCTGTGCACACAGAAATCCGCAGATTTTCATAGATTTTTAGCCCATTGAGAGTTTATTTACTTGTGTAAATATGCGTAAATTTACATTTATTCTGTTTTTAAATAAATTTCAGTAATATTATTGACTAATATGAAAATCTACATGTGTTTTATTTACAATACAGTTTGTAAAGTAATATTTTCTGTCTTTTAGTAGATATATTATGTGAGAAACCTGCTTTAATTACCAAATAAGTGGATCTAATTGGATTTGCATTGTAAACATTAAATAAAAGTTAAAAATGTATATATTTTTTAAAAATATTAAGTTTTCAGTTATGATACTCCCAAAATAAATCCGCATAAATCCGCAGATTTTTTACAACATTCTGCGCAGAAATAGCAAAAAATATCAGCAGATTCTGTCTGGCCCCAGCTATAAGTCACTTTCCAAAACCTTTTCACTCAATGTTCAACGCTGGTGGAATGATCTTCCCATTCCTAATCGGATTGCTGATACACTGGTATCCTTCAAACAACAACTAAAAACCCATCTCTTCGGAGAACACCTGAACCCCGGTGAATACTCTAGCACTAAATTCTCTGAGCACAAAGTTACTTTGAGTCGTATGTATTGCCTCTTGTTGAAACACTGAATACCTCCATAATTTTAAGTCACTTTGGACAAAATCATCTGCTAAATGACTAAATGTAAATGTAATGTAAAAGGAGCTAAAACAACACAATTCTTGAGTTTTTTGGGACAACTTAATTGTTTTATGTTCAATCCACTTACATTTGGAAAAACAGTTAAGTTTACTTAATCGACTTATGTTGGGACAACATGAAGGAATTGTTAATTTATTTTTACAGTGTACTGTGTGAGTGATAGCTTTGACCCATTTTGGTGTATTTAATAAATATAGAAAATTCCAGATCTGACAACTGGCTCCAATAGCAGCACCCTGATGGTAGAAATGCAGCAAAAAGTGCACTCTTCAAGACAAAAAAGCAGAACTCCTGCGATCAAATTACCATAATATCAAAAGTCGATTTTTGCTCATGTCTACAGACGGAGACACGGTTACAAATCAAGTGTAAAAAATTTTTGGGGTTATACAGCAGGACTTTAAAGCTCAGCGGAGGGAGTGGGCGTGGAGTAACTGGGCCCAGTCAGATACAGATGAGAAATCCAGAGGAGAAATGAGGTTCCATATGAGGAAGCCCTGCTGGGGATGAAATGACCCTAGTATTGAGGAGGTAAGGATGGCAGCTTTCCATGCGCGCTCCTCTCTCTGCTGATTAGCAGGACTGATGCTCTCCTGCCTGAGCCGGGTCTGTGGACTGATGGGACATCACCAGGGCTCCACATCGTCTCCATTAACACTTCATCTCGCTCACCTGAGGGGAGCTGAAATATGAATTCACAATATAAAGAGTAGAGACTAGAGAGAATCTCTGAACAGACAAAACATGCACAGTCAAACTCCTCCACTCGCCCATGTACAGTTTATCCTTCACCACACACACATTTTCTGTGGTTGGAGCTCCAGATACACTCTCCAACAGTGCTCCGGTTACATATTCAGATCAAACGCTTCACAGTGCTCTCCAAGCTGAAGAAAGCGCACTGATCCTCCAAGCTTCTAGTGCTTCTTGTGTTCTTGTTGGATGTTCCTCTGTGCTTTGTGACTGGAAAAGAGAGCGCTCTCTTTGTGTCTTAAAATATGCCTCTGCTGCTTCTGTACCAAGTCCCGATTTCTTTTGTCAGACGCAACTAAATGAAAGACCTTCATCTTCATGGGAGGGATGGAGGGGCCCACAGAGACACGTCACACACAACTTTGTCAAAATCAGTAGAAATTCTGGGTGCAGTTGGGGATTTGGGGTTTTTAATTCAATTTCTTTTTGACTGTCTAGACGTTGTTGCGCAGATTGTACAGTCTGAGCATTTTCACACACACTCTATGGAGACATATGCCACATTTTATCCTACCAAGTTAGTCATTTAAATGTGTGCCACAGAAATAAAAAGTCAAACTTGGTTAAAATGAAAAACATTGTGCCTTAGATATTAGGAATGTTAAATGTTAACAACGTTCATGACACCCTCATTTTTTTTGAATGCAGATATGAAAATGGCATGTTCAGCTTAAAAGGCCCAATTTTAAAAGCTTTGGTGCACAGATTGAAGCTTGGTCTCATTTTAATAAAGTCAGAAAAATTTTTAAAAAAAAAATGTAATAAATAAATTTAATAAAAAATTTAATAAAGTTATGTACCTTTATATTTATGAAAATTACAAAACAATAATTGTATGATGAAATGTTTGTTATAATAATACATAAAATGTATTTTACAAAACATGTTTTAGCCTAAAATTCAAATTATATTCCAAATTTAAACTTGATATCTCACAAAATGAGCTTTGAGTAGGGCTGTGTATTGGCAAGGGCCTCACGATACAATACATATCGCGATACATGGGTCACGATACAATATATCACGATATATTGCGATACAATAAATATTGTGATATATTGCAATAGTTTGTATTAGTATGTGTGTCACATTATATTGACAACTTAATAAAGTCGGCAGACAAATTAAAATTCCAATTGCAATTTATTTTCCATCCATTCCAATTCATTAAAACTGCACAGTGTGATTGAACATAAACTATGTATATTGCAAAGCTTACAAATGGCATTTATTTTTGTCTAATTCAGTACTCCCTGGTATAGCGTTTAGGGTTGGGCTATGTTGACCAATTTGCCATCATACGATGTCTAATGTGAAACATGGTGATGGACCATGGCATCGTCGTCAAAGGGGGAGGTGAATTAATTATTTATGAATAATTAATAAATTCATAACTAATTAATTATTTGTAGCCTACCATTTCAACTACCTGACCTGCATGGCCTTTGTTTTACTTATAACCAAATCATAAATAAATAAATAAATAAATAAATAAATAAATAAATAAATAAATAAAGATAAGTTACACACAAATTACCACCTGTCAATCACTTTTTTTTTTCCGCGAGACTCTGGCATGACTAGGCAGAGTGAACTGTGCCGTTGTGGCGTCCACACACTTGCTTGGTAAAAAAGGTGCACAACCAACAGAAACCAACCAACAGTATCTAAGGTTTTCACTAAAATTACTAAGTACAAGCGTGAAAGTGAAAGACTGAAGCAATGTACTGATGCTGTGACACGTTACCTGATAGATTCAAAAGACTGAAGAGTCGTTAGATAGAGACAAGATTAATTAAATATCACATTTAACAACTAACTTATAGTGAGATGCGATCTGTGGTACATCCTTGATAAACTCTCCGTACCAATGACTGTATAAAACATACAGTCCGTACACTGTTCCCTGGAGCTCAGACGAGCGCATGACAGTGTGTGTGTGTGTGTGTGTGTGTGTGTGTGTGTGTGTGTGTGTGTGTGTGTGTGTGTGTGTGTGTGTGTGTGTGTGTGGTCACGTGATGTGCGTGTTCAGCAGACGGAGGGCTGTTCAGAAATGCCATATGAAACTATCATAAAAGAAATTATCGCGATAGTTAGATGTATCAATATTTTTGCACAGCCCTAGCTTTCAGTAAGATTTTGTTTGGCCGCAGTACCAAACATCACCACTAGATGACTTATAATTTCCATTGATGAACCTACAAGAGCGCCCCCTTTGTTTTGAGGAACATGGTATGGGCAGTTTTGTGGTACTTGATTTGAATTTAGTCTCTAAAAACATCTAATGAATCTAAACAGATGGAAGGTAACAGAATAATAGTCAATTTTACAATAACTGCGTAAAATTAGTATTTTGCCAAACTATTTCTTGTTGGCATGAAATGTGTCTTCTGTAGAAATGTAAACCTACATACAGTATAGCAATAACCATAAAAGGGATATTATAATAATAAATTAAATGTAAGCCAGTTCTATGTTGAGTGTTTCTTATTGACCCTACAGAAGTGCAATCGTTTTAGCAGTTTTTTTTAGAACATCCGAGCAGCTAACTATGGGAGAAATGACTAGAAATACTAGGAATTGTATGATGAAATGTTTGTTATAATAATACATAAAATATGTATTTCACAAAACATGTTTTAGCCTAAAATTTCAATTATATTCGAAATTTAAAATTACTATCTAAAAAAATGAGCTTTCAGTAAGATTTTGTTTGGCCGCAGTACTAAACACCACCGCTTCCAATTTCCATTGATAAACATACAAGAGCGCCCCCTATGTTTTGTAGAATATAAACTGTATTTATTAATTTTTAACAATATTTGTGAAGTAGAAATAAAATTCTAAAGTAGTATGGGTAGTTCTGTGTTATTTGATTTCAATTATGTCTCTAAAAACATCTAAACAGCATTTTACATGTGGATTATTGTAGCAACGTAATGCTTGACGACTCCGATGAGTATCCTTTTGCAAATAATAAATAGCTGTTGCTCAGTGTAATGTGAAATGGGATGCTGACAACGGAGTGCGGATCTAAATGCAGGTTTATTAAGAATAGTCAGGCAAGCAAGGGTCAACATAGGGGTAAACAGATGTATACAGGATATCCAGAGTCGTAATCAAATATCAGGCGAGTGGTCAGAAAGGCAAAAACAAACAAAACAAAGCAATGTTCAAACACAGAAGGCAAGGCAAGGAAAACGCATCGTAATGTTCACAGTCAGTATAACACGACAGCAATCTGTGTGTGTTTGAGAGGTGTATAAATAGTCTTTGTAATTAGTCCTGAACAACTTCAGCTGTGTTTGTTTGCAATCATGGGGGATCTAGGCCAGGTGTGTGAGTGAAGTGCATGACTGTAACTTGTAGTCCATATACTGGTGGATATGTAGTCCTTTAGCGATCTGCTTGTTTACCAGCAATCTGCCAGCATTAGATCTCTGGTGATTGTGACACTCATTGTCACCATGAAAACTATAATTTAAACAACTAACATTAAGCTTTCAAATGATGTATGGTTTGGCACGATAGCTTTGTTTAGACCAGGGGTCTCAAACTGCTGGCCACCGGGCCATTTGCGCCCCCCTCCTCCTCCTGAATTGTCAGTCACTGATATAGCCCCCTGCCAATTTGAGTTTGAGACCCCTGGTTTAAAATATAATACAATGGTTTCAAATTGTAATAGTAAATGGTCCGAAAAATTTGTAAATGTGTTTTAATCTTTGACTCTTCCTATGTAACAAAAAACAAAGGACGGTGATAAAATATATATTCAGAAGTCTTAGACATAACCAATGAAATATAGTTATAGTCTTGATTAGATTAGGATTCAAGTCCAAAAAAAAGGATGTAAACTTGAGTGTTCTGGGTGATAGTTAAGGCATTAATTGTGCATTGGATATATGACACCACTGAAATCGCGATGCATTGTGCCGAACATGTTTGCATCAGAAAAAATATTCACATGCTTTACTTTTATTGTAAGTTCAATTCAATTCAAATCATCTTTATTTGTATAGCGCTTATACAATGTAGATTGTGTCAAAGCAGCTTCACATGGAAGATTATAGTGAATTGACACAGTGTCAGTTCAATTTTCAGAGATTAAGTTCAGCTCAGTTTAGCTCAGTTCAGTGTGGGTTAATAATCACTACTGAGAGTCCAAACACTGAAGAGCAAATCCATCGATGCGCAGCTCTACAGATCCCGAACCATGCAAGCCAGTGGCGACAGCGGCGAGGAAAAAACTTCAAAGGGATCAATAATCAGTTACCAATATTTTACATAGATTGATTTCTCTAGTCTAAACTGCTTCGTTTCAACACCACTGCTGTGTGAACATGCATCACAACACTACAGAGACCTGGGGAGAAGCAGGGATTAAAGTCCTTAATCAATCAATCAATCCACCATACCAAATCAAGAAAATATTTGTGGTCTTTAATGTATTTGAGACGTGTTTTTCCCAGTGCAAAGCTGACATGTCACAAGCATATTCTTCCTCTTTAAAAGTCATGTAAACATATCCATTTGGCTGTCAGGAGCGGGGGAGAGAACAAGTGCGGCTGCACGGATTTATGTTATAAACAGACTGAGGGTAACAAAATAATAGTGCAATAACTCAATGTAAAATTTGAATTTTACTAAATTATTTTCTTGTTGGCATGAAATGCGTCTTCTGTAGAAATGAAACCTACATACAGTATAGCAATATATATATAATGATGAATTAAATGTAAGCCAGTTCTATGTTGTGTTTCTTATTGACCCTACAGAAGTGCAATCATTTTAGCAATTTTTTTTAGAAGTTCCGAGCAGCTATGGGAGAAATGACTAGGAATAAACGTCAGAAAATGGTCAAACTACTTGCTCTACAGAAAACATGCTCATGACTATACATAAAAAGTAGAATAATATAATAAGAAAATAACAAGCAGCATAACAAGGTGTTTTTAATGTCTAATTAATTACCAAAGGAATAG
Source organism: Danio kyathit (assembly GCA_903798195.1). Classification (NCBI taxonomy): domain Eukaryota; kingdom Metazoa; phylum Chordata; class Actinopteri; order Cypriniformes; family Danionidae; genus Danio; species Danio kyathit. The sequence continues at coordinate 20,883,635 of LR812535.1, read as the reverse complement.
AATGAAGTCTCGAGCCAAAAAGATTCCAGTGGCTATGCCCGCTCATACGTGAAGAATAAATTCAATGGAAAATGCAGTAAAATGTAATTTTTTTATATATATACTTGATTTTAACTTTTACTGACTTAATACCTTTAATAGCACAGGTTCAGATTGTAAAGTTGTTATGTTATTTCTTCAGCTAACTGTTAAATGTACAGTTGTCATAAACAAATAGAAAATCTGCATGGCAAATGTAAATGAATCAGAGGGTCAAATCACAGCTTTCTTATTAGTAAGTGTTAGAGGAACTGAGCTTAGCTTGACAAATGGGGAAAAAAAATAAACAATCATATTGTTTCCACTGGATTGTATTGCATCTAATTGCATGTTATTCAATCAAACTTAACTGAAATTCTGATCTTAATACTTCATGAATTGGGTGAATGTTATTGCATCATATTGGTAGCTGCTTCATATGCATCTTTGAAGTTCCCATGAAATTAACGTTTTTTAGATGTTATTATCAGTATTGTTTGTTTTTAAGGATATATACTGTGCTCCAAAACAGTGACAACATTCACGTTTAGAAGATATAAAACGAATATAAACATGTAAGGTTTGTAGTTTGTCACTTCCACCTAAATCACAGGTGTCAAAGCCAGTTCCTGGAGGGCCGGAGTTCTGCACAGTTTTAGTTCCAACCCTAATTAAACACACCTGATCAAACTAGTTGTGTCCTTCAGGCTTGTTTGAAACCTACAGGTAAGTGTGTTAAAGTAGGGTTAGAACTAAACTATGCCGGGCTGCGGCCCTTCAGGAACTGGTTTTGACACCTTGCGGCCTAAATGGACCGATATTTTTTTCACATCACCTCTTCAGTTTCTCATTAAATCGTGACCAATCAAATGCTCTCTAGTATCTGACATGCTCCGCCCCCTTCTAGATGCTACACATTTGATGCGCTTGAGCTCAACCACTCTCACTGGCAGAGCTGTAATAAAGCAAAACGCTATTGGCTGTTTTATTTAAAAAGGGAAGAGCTACACTGTCCCACCCTCTCTTTGTTTTTAGGGTTGTCGCGATACTTAAATTTTAAAAACGGCCATTCCCCGCTAACATTTGAGCGCTCAACAGAAATGACTGATGTGATTGGCCATGAAGGTCATCAGGTCACAGAGTGTAAACACAGATACAGGGACACTGGAGTGCTTCAAAGTCACGTCGGTCAGCTGATTTGTCTATAAGCTGACATACAAGCAATCCGCTGATGAATCGCGGCTTTTGTCCCCGTGTCTGTAGTTACACTGTAGTTAAACAGCAATGAGTTCTGTGAACTGATGACCTTCACGGCAGTCATTTCTATTGAGCACATGAACACAATGGCAAATCAGCGGTTTTTAAGAACATGCTCAACATCGCTCAAATGTTAGCGGGAAATTACAATTTTTAAAACTGTAGTATTGATTGGTACCCAATTCCAGTATCGTGACAACCCGTGTTTCGGATTACGTCAAACATCGAATAAAAATACACATTTCAAAGCAGTTCACGGGACCTTTAATATATTGTATCGTTGGCTATGCATCGAGATGTGTATCATATGGGCCTTAGTTCTGAGATGCACATTCCTATTGGGTATATGTGATCAACTCGTGTTATGGATAACCCAGAAAATATTCAATCACAGCCATAAGAAACCCCCTGTGGGATGAGCACAGTGGCAAATCATGCTAACCATTACTTCCCCCTCAGGACGACAGTACTCGTAATTCGCTATTGTCCGTACAACACTAATTCGTTTGATGTTTCTCCGATATCTCTTACTCACCCCATCTCAAAAAGTCAACACATGCTTGGGAGGAAATTCAAATGTGGAGGACTGCAGCAAATGTCAGAAACAATGTAAGCCTTTGAGATCAGCAATGTGAGTGGGGGGTTTGTCAGCAATGGTCGGAGATATAGACACAGATAAACCCTAGGGCTTCTCAACATGGACATGATGGGGGGAAACTGTAAAGCAAAGACTGTATTAAAGCGGATGCAAAGACTTAGATTAAAACCACCAAGCAATATGATCAATGCAATAATGGCGTATCTTAATGGGGATAATCAAACAAGAGCAGTCTTGAGTATTGTAAACGAGGTCAAAAAAAAAAAGAAGATGTTTATGGCAAACAAGAGCGAAGTAAAAACAAGATATATCAGGCAGATGAAACACTTGCAGCTTTAAAATTAAAAACATGGTGGAAGCAGCGTATTTCTTGCAAATCCTCTGCTTTGAGAACTCATTGTGCCGGGTGACTGATGGTAATTAGTTGAAATTAGGTTGCAAGCTGGGCCACAGTATATCAGAGCAGTGCTGTTCTTTTTTTCCCCCATTTCTCTAATTTGTTTACAGTCTTTAAGCCTCTTGAGTGAGCTCTGGAAGCTTTTGATATAAAGGCAAAAATACTGAGGAAAATAATAAAAAATGCAACTTAGGATTGCAACAAACAATAATTGTGACAGCTGATTATTTACATCTTTTTTTCTAATGTTGCTCTTCAAATGATCTGCAAAATGAAAACTATATAACATTTACATCATACTGTATGCAAATATGGTTAAAATGTCGATTATATATGAGGTCACCACAGTGAAATGAACCAGTGGCTATTCCGGCATATGTTTTACACAGCGGATGCCCTTACAGCTGGACACACCCATACACTCTCGCATTCACACATGGACTCATAGACTACAGCCATTTTTGCTTATCTGATTCACCTATGAATCAGATCACAGTGTTTGGACTGTGGGGGAAACCGGAGCACCCAGAGGAAACCCAAGCGAACACAGGGAGAACATGCAAACTCCACACAGAAATGACAACTGGCCCAGCGGGACTCGAACCAGCAACCTTTTTTCAAACCACTGAGCCAACGTGCCGCATAAATAGTGCTGTCTAAAAATATGCAGAAAATTATTATGAAAAAAAAATATTATTTTGATACTTGTTTACATTGAAAAACAATAGAAAATAGTGCTTTGGAAAGGAAAAACAATTCTGTGTGAACTGCCCCTTACAAATAAAAAAAACACTTCTGCAGAAAGATGTACATAAATACACTGATTTAATATATTATCCATACACCCACATTATTGATAATAAATAATTATAATAAACAGCAGCATTAATAGTTTATTTAAAGGGCACCTATGATGAAAATAATCTTTTTGAAGCTGTTTGAACAGAACTGTGTGCAGGTATAGTGTGTCCACAGTCATATTGGGGTGATATAAAAACAATAAGTCTCCTATTTTCATTTCCTGACAATAAAATAGATCCAAATCCCTCCCATTTTGAGGCCCACCACAACGTGACATAGGAGTGTGGTTCCCCGCCCACCAAATTGATTGACAGACATGTATTAACATGTCTCTATAGTAATGTGTATAATCAAACAAGACAGGACGTGGGCAAAGCAACTGGGATTAAAAGATCTGCTCAGCTCTCTGTGATCATCAGTCATCATCAAATGTGATCAAGAATGAGTTTTACAAGTTTCAAACGTTTTTAAAACAGTGCATGTTTGTAATGAATTACAGTGATTTACTTCAGCTTTACTTTATTTTCACAGCCGCATGTCAGTACATTTATAAAAGAAGACGCTTCAATCTGGGTTTTAGGACGTTAAATCAAGTTTATTTTGTACATTAACATAACAAATGTCCATACAGCAGGGGATATTAACGTGTATCCTGTTACATCTGCCGTGCAAAAACAGTGCAAAGTTAAACGGGCACGCTGTGTGTGTGTGTGTGTGTGTGTGTGTGTGTGTGTGTGTGTGTGTGTGTGTGTGTGTGTGTGTGTGTGTGTGTGTGTGTGTGTGTACTTTGTAATGACATTGTGTGCGAAAGGCTTGAATTAACTTCACAACAAATGCATCAAATAATCATTGGGAAAGTTCTTACTGTAGTAGTTCTCACAAATGTTACGTAAGATCTGCATAGTGTCTATCCCTGTGCTGTTTGTTTGAGGCAGCCGAGGCGGAGATTGAGGCACACTCTGACAGGCATGTGGGAACGGTGGGCGGGGAGAACTAGCATTAAAGGCACAGGTAACAAAAACAGCTACAATGTGTTCAGAGCAGAAAAGTTGAACATTCTAAAAGGTATGATAAATAATCTGATGAGTGTTTTGAGCGGAAACTTTACAGACACATTCTGGAGACACAAAAGACTTATCTTAAATCTTGAAAAAGGGGTAAAATGGGTGCCCTTTAAAACAAAATCTGAGACATTTAAATATTTTGTCCAGATCAAATTATAGAATATTACAGGAAATATGCTATTTGAGTATCTGTAGCTCTACACTGAAAAAATAATTCATTGGATTTACTAAATATTTATAAGGTAAGTGGTTGCAAAAAATTGATATGGGCTGAATTTAAACAAACAAATTAAGTTAAAAGAACATTACTACATTTAATCAGTTTAAATTTAGCCCATATCAATTGTTTGCAACCACTTACCTTTAGTAAATCCAATTAATCATTTCTTTCAGTGATACTGCAAATACAGTACTAGAACATACAGAATATGAGGGAAGAGGAATACTATTTATAGCACGGTTTCCTTAACACTTCAAAAAGTGCAGGATTTTACAATTCCAAATCAGATTTATTGGCAAGAGTATGCGTTACAACTTATTAAAATGACTCTCAAGAAAGAAACAACACGGCTCAGCTGAGAAAACCTCCAGAGGAATTAAACGTCTGTGGCAAAACAATCTTTATTCAGAGGTCAGAAGAGAAAATCTATATCTATGAAATGTGCATTTGTTCAGAATCAAAGCAGATAGGACAGTCCTCAACATAACAGAAAAGCAGACATATTGGCATAGAGATCACCAATGAGATAAACATTGAGAATATGTCATGTGTTATTAATGAGCTATGATTTGCACAGTATTTCTAGTGAAGGTAAAATGAAGTCTCACTAGTTCAACTGAATGAGATGGAAAGTATTGATAGACAGAACAAAAGTGACCCGAGGAGGGGTTGGTATGCGCTTCAGAGGTCAACACTTCACATTATCTCTACCTGAATGTTACCTGTTCGCAGCTGGTTCGTTGAATTCCACTAGATTGAATTTTTCTGAGGGACAACGTAATCACTTCTACCTGAGGTTGCCTTATCATACATCAAACACAGATAAGAGCAATGACAAGCTTTTCTAATGAATGAGCCCTCAAAAAGGCTATGACTGGGGGGAACTGACTGACTATGATGGACGACTAGAGTGAGAGGCTTTTAAAGATCTATTTTATGCTGACTTCCCAGCAGCCAGCTTCACTGTAAGACTTATACAATATCAAAATCAACCACCTTAAAAAAAAAAAAAAAAAAAAAAAAAAAAGATATATATATATATATATATATATATATATATATATATATACTGTGTGTATGTGTGTATATATATATATATATATATATATATATATATATATATATATATATATATATATATTATAGGTGGGCATAGATTAATTTTTTTTAATCTAGATTAATTTCCAAATTAATCTAGATTAATCTAGATTAAAATGGCTCTTTTAAATTCTACCGAAGGCATTCAGAATATGTGTGCTACCCAAATAATAAGTCTTTGAGAACGGGTTTCTCAAGCCAGGTGACGCATTAGACCTGGGGCTCATCTTCTGTTTCCAAAATGCATCACAAACTGCTTGAGAAACTGTTCTACTATGATAATTGGTGATGAAAATAAATGATGTTCAATAAGATGTATTTGTGTTTACTAACTGTTTATTCAGTTAAACATGAATGTTGAACTGTAGGCCTACATAAGCTCCAAACAACGATTTCATACTTGCTTTTGATGTACGCACATACAGAAAATGCTGCTTTGCAAAGGCAAGTTCACAGAGCTCTGACGGTGTCAAACATTGAGTATGTTTACATGGGCAACAATACTTGAATACGATTTTAATATAATTAAAACAATACTCTGATTAAGAGTCTACCATGTAAACAGTGATTTTTGATTGCTTAATGCGACTAAAGTCATAACTGAACTAAACAGAAATGGAATTGAGACGTGGAGTATGCAGATATTAATGGCAATACTGACAAACTATTCCCGTCATGTAGGACTTTTCGCCATATTTTCCGACAAGATTCACACAGGCGGCTGTCAGTAAAGGACCGCACAGACACACAGACGCGCAAACACACAAACACACACACATCGCGAAATGCGGAAGTTTTTTTTCTTCTCATTTGGCGTGCGTTATTAAATTCCATAACACTCTCACCTGTCCTTACTCATTTATTTGCGTCTAATACCCCAGTTTGTCACGAAGGCATGACTTAAATGTTCGTGAGTTAAAGTGAAACTGCTCAACTGCAGTTAGAGTCAGGCATCCTGCTGATTTGATTCAGAAGGGCACTTCTTTCCCAGATGGCTCACCGGTCAGGTATACATCCGCGCTAAACTATCAAGGTGAACGTCATCATAGCTTGCGTAGAATAGACCCAGCTCTCACCCAACTTTGAGAATAGATTAACGGCGATATTTTTTTATCGCGCGATAAGAGTCTCACGTTAACGCAGCACGTTATATAGATAGACATATATCTCTATATGTATATATGCCATAATTGCACATTTTGTCACAGTTTTAATGTGCACTAGCTTTTAGATATCCTAAAAACTAAAAATACTGATACTAACATTTAAACAAATATTTTCATTTCATAAAAACTTTAATAATTCATTGAACTATGCTTAAGACAGTCACACCATAGGACAGTTTTGAGAATTGGGTCAAAAATTTAAAAAATAAAAAAAAATGTAACAGCAGGTTTCTTGGAAGACAAAGAAATGTTTAACCATTTACTGCATTTTAATTGATGACAATACTAGTTACATTTATTTTCATTGCCATTTGTGACAGTGACAAGTTTATAATAGTTTTGGATTTTTCATAAGTTTTAGTTTTTATTTCATTTTGACTTTTTGTTTTCAAATTCAGTTAGTTTTAATTCGTTTTTAGAGGCAGATTTACTTGTTTTATATTTTAAAATTGCTTAGTTTTAGTTTAGTTTTTATTTGTTTAAGTGTTAGTTTTAGTTTTTTTTTTGTAAATTAGGATATTTGTTAGGTGCAAGATTAAAAACCATCAGAATCAGAAACCCTCATTTTATTTTTATTTCAGTTATCAGAAATATTTTTCAATTCTAGTTATCTTTTTTTTTTCATTTGTTTTCGTTAACTATATTAACCTTGGACAGTGAAAATGCAACGTCACTTCAACAAGCCATATAAATATGGAAAGAGATGCTGTGCTTGTCTGTAAAGAGGAATATTCAGTGAAGTCACAGTAAAGATAGAAGACTGGAAGCTTGTGCATATGGCAGTGAATGATGGGACAGATTACACGTTCTGTCTGATTGCATGAGCATTTAGTTGCACTGCAAAGATAGCTACGCTACGCTGTGACGAACAGATGTCAGACCGTGAGTCATCACTTCATCAAATCAAGTCCTCAAAAAGCATCTGTGAATCATTCAGGGTGTGCAAAACTACACATTTTCAGTACAACGTCTAAACTAGTCAATTAAGACTTCCAGTAGCTCAAAAAGGAGAGCATGACACTAACAACACAATTGTTTGATTCCCAGGGAAAGCAGGGAGTGAATAAAAATGCTTCATGTCCACGTGAATCAGAAGTTGTTAAGACAAGTCCCTGAAAAAAACATATCTGATTAACATCTTGCTGCTGTTGTGACAGTAAATGTTTTACCCTCAGTAAGACATGCCTGCAAACATCATTTCAAGACCAGCGAACATTAAGTGACAGAAATGAAGCAACAAACACCCGACAAAACTACGACTTTTTGTTTCACAGACAGATATTAGAGCAGCAGATGCCAAGTGAGCTGCTCACCTCGTGTTTACTTAACCGCAGAATTCTTCTCAGACGTATTTACATTTTCTGCACAAATGGAAATCCAGATATTGCGCTGAGGGGTAAACAGCCCCTGCTCGAGAAAAACATGGGTGATTGAGCCCTTGTCTGATTTGATTACAGGTTTTATACATCAACTACAACGGGGGGACCAGTCAGTACAGAGCGCTCACCAAGTCTGCCGCTTCACAGAGCAAAAAAGCTGAGGGATCCTGCGCTGCAATTCATTCATTAGCATGCTAATTACATCCATTCACAAATGAAAATACCCACCAATGCCCATTGCCTTATCAGAGAGGGAAAGCACAAATCCATTAACTGCAGAGTTTGGTGATGTACCGCTGTCTCCTACTTACAGTTGAAGTCCAAAATATTCGCCCTGCTGTGTATTTTTTTTTTCCTTTTTTAAATATTTCCCAAATTATGTTTAACAGAGCAAGAAATGTTTCACTGTATTTCCTGTTATATTTTTTCTTCTGGAGAAAGTCTTATTTGTTTTATTTCTGCTAAAAGCATTTTTCATAAAAAAAAAAAAAATAAAAAAAAAATCAAGGTCAATATTATTAGTCTACTTAAGCAACATCCTTTAATACTTTTTCAATATATTTGTTATACAATGACTTGTCTAATTAGCCTAACTTGCCTAATTAACCTACTTAAATGTACTGTAAGTTTTTTTACTCTAATGCATAAAAATACCAGAATATGTTTGCAGATACTTAAGAAACATGCTAAGTGAATTCTTGTTTATCTGAAAAACAATGCTGAAGTCAGATATTCTGTTTTGAAAATGTGCTTCACGTGCCGGAACGGCTGTCTTTGTTTTGGTTCCTTTAACCTGTTCAATGTCAGTTTAGCCAATTATATTTAAGCACCCCATGTTGACTTGGTAGAAAACCGCATATTTCATTCATTCAGACAGAAAGGCTCTCAAAGCATGCACGTGACCGAAATGCGACCTCTGGTGGACGGTAGCACACTCCGAAATGAGACGCAGATTCAGAGCCCCACATGAGGTTATTAATTATCAAATAAATAATATAAATATTACGAATGTAATCAATAGACGAGCAGGTTACATTGTAACCCTGTGTTCTAACAACACGCTACGTGATGAGATTTGCAGTAATAAAAAAATTTGGCACAACAGAAACACAATAGAAATTTAAATACAGCCATTCAGAAGCATAGAATAGTGCACTCACTGCACTCCAACGAAATGGTAAGGTTTAAAGGCTCTTTAACATTATTAAATGTACCTGCTGAATCACTGATATGTGTTGGTTTGCATTGAGTCACAGTTCTGAAGTTCAATTTCAACGATTTGATTTATTTTCAAGATCTGAGGTAAACTCTGCTGCTGCTTTCAGTAGTATGGCAATAAATGTCATGTAAAATGGCATTCATACACACATTGTTAGCATTTAACACTGAATAAAGCACATGAGGTGTACCTGAAGTAATCATTGCTAGTTTGCTGTTGTTCAGCCACAAGAAATAAAAGACATTACCAATAAATACATTTCAGGTGTTGGTTAGAACAAAAACTCCTTTTAATATGGAAAATATTCCTTCTATCGTGTACCATTGCTTTTATTTAGAACACTGTTTAAATCAGCCTTTAGGCTTGATAGTCAGGCACACTTGATAGTTAGGTTGATGTTGTCAATCTGCCAACTTGCGCTTGCATGTGTTTTGAACCAGAAGAACAATACCTAGTGCAACCACTGGGTGTCAAACTTACATACTGCACCTTTAAATTGCACTTTAAGCTGAATACTTGTACCTTGAAAGATATCTAGTAAAATATTATGTACTATCATCATGGCAAAGATAAAATAAATCAGTAATTAGACAATAGTTATTAAAAGTATTATGTTTAGAAATGTGTTGAAAAAAATCTTTCTGTTAAACAGAAATTGGGGAAAAAATATCTGTATAAAAAATAACTGTATGCCATCTCTTATGTGATCTGTTACACTACCACTCCCATCCACACAGATCTGAGTTTATTGCGGTATGATGTGGTAATATTTGCTAACAAATTGGCTCTCAAAACTTGACAGAACATGATTAGCACTCTGTGTGAGTGGTGCTGGTGCTTCGCTGAACATCATCAAATTTCTGCTGACAAGCTATGAAAGCATTTAAATGCTGCTTTAATTTGCGAGCTTTTTTTGGTTGTTACTCATGCATTTGCTTTGTGAGGGTAATATAAATTAACTTCAGAGACTACATGTTAAAAAAACATAATAAATGAATTGCAGACAATCACAAGCTATTTCTGGCTGGGGATAAATGGAATTGAGTTTAAAAGGCTAATTCAACCTTCCAATTTCAACCTGTTCCTTACACAAAGCTGTAGCAGCTTAAGAAAACATGCAAGTACTATAAATTATATTTTAAAGGTACATTCTGTCATTTTTGACAGAATCTAATCTGGTCCGCTTCTTTTTATTTTATTTTGAAACGTCCAAGTTTTACAGTTAAACATTGTGTTTTACAATTTTTAATCCATTCCACGGATCTCCAGATCACTTTTAGTTTAGCATAAATCATTTAATCGAATTAGGGTGTACTCACTAGGCACGGTTGTCTTGAACCATGCCCAGGCACGATAGTCCACCCTCCACTCTACCCCTCGGCCTGCACTCACATTGCAATTTTACCTTCTCGCTCAGTAAAATGGAGATTGCTTTAGTTCTATTGTTTTGTATTATATTAAGTCGTTTGGGACGCAATGCCACTTTTGCTGAGCAGATCCACCACTTTTGACGCTCAAAAATCTTCAAAAAAAGTCATCGTGCTGCATATATTAGGAGGCATGCTGAAGGTGGCAGGTGAAGTGCAGCGAGGGGTTTGCATATTTAATCAACTATGACAGTTCGCGTTTATTGAAAAGTAAGAATGATAATAAATTCATATGAAACAGTCCCTTAAAAGTTATGTCACATCTTCAGTTTCTAACTACAAGTGTATCGCGCCAAAGCTCAACCGAATCGCGCTCTGGCACACCTCTTCCAACCGGGCCAGGCCCAGCTGACTGAACCACGACCGTGCACTCACACTTGTCAAGCGAACCTGGAAATGCACCCAGGCACAGTTCAGATAGCCTAGTGTGAGTACTACCTTATGCCATTAGCATCTTGCTCAAATGTCCAGAGAGTTTTAATAATTTACCATTTAATGCTTGACTTTTCTGTAGTTACATTGTGTACCAAAACCAACAGAAAATGAAATGTTGCGCCTGCAGCAGCCAGCCTGGTATGACAGCAAAGTTCTTTGATTATTACACCAAAAAGATAATATAGTTCCTAGCTGTATTGGTCTAGAAAATCTTCAGTCATTTGAGTGAGATGCTAATGGTGTAACCCGATTCAAAGATTTATACTGCCTGTTCAGTGAAAGGTTGATTGGGAAACCAAAAATGTTTTTTTATGGCATCACTGTGGATCAACTTTTCATTTTAAGAGTGTAGAAGACTTTTTACACTTTCTCTTCTTTTGCCATAAATAGAAGAATTTGTTTTCCTCATAACTTTTCAGTGAACAATTTAAAAGATTTTTTTTTTCTCTCAGTGAGAATCACATTTTATAAATAGAAGGAATCTTCTGCACTGCAAATAAAGTTTATACAAAAAATGTTGTATTTCATAGAACCATTAATCCCAATTTAAGAACAATGAGCATGAGACTGATTTATACTTCTGCGCGAGTCCGGCGCAGCCTTCGCACAGTTGCATACCCTTTGCCATGGCTAACGGCAACACCTGAGGTTGCGTTAACCGAGTATTTTCCGTCATTGACAGATTTTTTTTCAGCAGTGACGGAAAAATCTGAAGGTGATCCATCGGATTATGCTAAGGACGATCTATTGTAATTTGTAGCTAACTGTAATTCCCACTCCTGTCCAGCTGATGGCGATTGCCCTTATTAATTAGCAATTGTCTTGTTTTGTCTCCTCTTTGTCACCGGTGCATACAGTTGCAAAAATGTCACGGCAGCGGAGTGTGAGAAGTTTCTTTAAACGGCCAAATAGTTGTGATATTATTAATAAAGGTGAAAAAAGAGGAAGTGATGCAGTGAACGATGAAGAGCAAACAGACAAAAATACTCAGTCTCCGACAGCTGTTATGGGCCAACAAAGCGGCAGCAAGGAGGTCAGGAGGGAATACAGAGTACTAATCCATGTCCTGAAACACACCCCCTCTTCCGCTTTCACTTCTAATTCTAACAGAGGGAGCGATTCGTTTATAAATGAATCTCCATTATGAGCGATTCATGTGAACCTTCGATACCCCTGTGTCTCAATGTGCACATCCACCTTTCTGATCTAAATGGTATATAACATTTGTAATATTCAATAATTGAGGGTGGACAGTATGCACATTGAGGTGCAGGCACAGTTATGTTATCAGGCACCCTTATAAGTTACTTCAAAAACTAGCCGTAACTTCACTTAGCCGAGAATAATACAAGTTTCTGGCATAGCAGCATCTAGTCATGTTTCATTTACATTGTTTGCTGATTTTATTGAACAACCTCTAGCATAAGCCTAGAAGTTAGTGCATGTTAGTGCTACTTTGCCTTATAGTGACTGCAGTAAGTGACTGTATTATCATCAATAACCTTACTTGTTTAGCACAAAAGTTCGCAACATACAAAATCGTAAAAAACAAAATCTTACCTATGAAATGTTCTTCCTTTCTGCTTTGTTTTCTTTGTTTGCTCGTTACAACACCCATACGCAGTGCAAAAGTTCAGCATCTTCAGATTGGCTTTAGTCTTGACAGTGCTGTTGAATGACACTTGTCCTGAGAGCACTGTACAAATGTGGCGGCAGTATTGGCGCATGCTCCGTATTGTCCGTATGCGATATCTAGTGTATATATCTATGGTATAATTGAGCACCACCCTGCAATACAATTCTGCAGCCTTTTTCTCTGACTGGATGTCATCTGTTGACAGAGTGAAATGCATGTTTTAAAATAAAGTATGTCTTTTTCCAATCTTCTGCTAAAAATTTTAGCAGAACCACAACGTAGTTTTCAGAGGTAACCCCATTCTTTTTATATCTGAAGTCAGTATTTTTAAGAGTGTAGGATATAATGGTCTTCACCGTTGTGCTTTTACTGTAATTGCCTCTATCTATTGGTCTCTAACCTAAGAAATATAGCTACCAGATAAATACCTCTACCGAGAGTTCCAAAACCAGTGTGTCCTCTGACCTCTTTCATCCTTTCAGATCACTTGTACCATCTACAAAGAGCCCCAAAAATGGTTCAGGTGTTTACTTCAAATTGCCCTAGACACAGGCAATGCAGTCCACAGGCGAAACGAATAATGCATTCAAGTTGTAAAACGTATTGCCCTCAGGCAAACACAGTTTTCAAAGGCTTCTGATTAACAGACCTGATTGAGGACACATCTGGAATGGTATGAAAAGGAAAGACAAAATAATTGCAATTTCAACTGGCAATCTAGATACAGTTAGTATACCATACACACTGAATTCTGAAGATCTAAAGTTTCCATTTAAAACAGAATAATACCTTAATGTGACAAAGAGTCTCTAACAGCCACCAAATTACCATGGTTAACTTTTAAAGGCTATTTTCACATTCTCAAATAAATAATATGACATTCTAAACAAGTCACAATCTTCACCAATCCCGCAACGGAGCACATCTCTCAGAATCACACTGCAACATCAGAGAAAATACCTTTTCCGACTTCTTTCCCCCTAGATTTATCCTAAAGTCCTGAGAGTATTTGATTTCTTTTTGTCCTGGAAAACATATTAAGGGAAAAATGATGCTTTAGGCCTATCGCTGGCTTACTGACGATGCTTTAGCCCTGACACGGAGATATGTAATACCTCATAGCTCAGCAAGCAACTGAAGAAAGCTTGTGTGCTGTGAAGCGTCCTGAAATTTGATAGAGCTGACATCAGCGGCATCACTAACGTTGTTAATATTGCTAACGCGCGGTTCGGCTAGGCTTGAGAGCCCTTGAGCATCACTAACCTTGACCCTGCTGAACAGCCAGCTTCCAGCAGCAGATGACAATTTCCCCTGCACGCTGCCCAAGGGGTCTAGCGGGCTCCATTAAGCCGGCACATCTGTAACAAAGCTCTAATCACTTCAGTAGAGGTATCTAGTGGCATCCTGGACATGATTATAAGATCAGGAGCGCTGAGAGATCGTAATCATTTAATCCTCTCAGAACATAGAGCTGCCTGATTTCTACAGCTCTTCAGTGTTTCCTATTATAGAATTCATTACCAAGAGGGGGAAAACAATTTGGACCACAAAAACACACAAAAAGGTAGTTTTCTTCGTCATATCTGCTCCTAACACCAACTGTTTTTTTAAAAAGGAACACAGAAGGAATATGTGTGCGTATTTGACGAGACAAAATCAATAATAGGACATAAGGATTTGATTTGGAATTGAAACAAAAACAAACAGAAATAGATTGAATACTTCTAGTAGAGAAAGAGCACTGTAACTTTCTATGCCATCAACTCCCAATGACAGCGTGGAAATGAAGCCCTTTGCACTGAGAGCCATCTGCCCTTGTGTACAATGACACGATGGGGGAGCAAAGATCTGTGAAAAACACACAAAACACTCCCACTCTCTTTTTATGTCAGAAAAGTAGTGAGCATTAAAAAACCTGTAGGTGCTGGTGCCAGGGATGCAGTAAAACAACGTTTTCTCAGCTTATTTCTGGACCACTTGTAGGTGATTTGTATAGGATTGGCCAATACCTATATAGATTGAGTTACAATATAGCCCAAGCATGATGATATAAATGCATTAATTAATCTCTCGAGTTTAAAAAGTCTTTCACTTTGGCTAATAACCTCTGGAAACTGAAAAAAAAACAATATTTAACTACTGTGTTTACCTGTTTGTCAAATAGAAGGGCAGAATCAAGGATGAAACCTAGATTTCTTACAGATGGTTTAATGTTATCGGATAGATTGGCCAGCATTTGATTAAGCTTGCCAGAGCCGGCTAACGGTCCAAAGACTATTGCCTCAGTCTTCTTCTCATTTAGTTTAAAAAAATTCTTTGACGTCCAAGCCTTAATCTCTGACAGAAAGGTAGATAGTGCACATAGCCCGGCACTATCCTTTTACTTGAGAGGCACATTGCATGTCATCAGCATAAAAGTGATAAGATAATGCATACTGCCTAAATATTGAGCCCAGAGGAAGCATTTACAGACAGAACAGAATAGGGGCTTGAAAAGATCCCTGGGGAACCCCATGAATTGATAAACAGCCTGTGACATTACAGAAACTTTCTGTACTGCCGCTCTGTGTGTTTACTTCCTTCGTCACTGCCTTCTACGAAATGAGTTCATCACCATTGGATGTGAGGACTAATTACAATGAGGATTATTTAAAAGAGGGTTTTTTTCTGATGGAGGGGATTCTGACCTCCAGTGTGGGATGTTCTGTTAACGTCATCAAGTTGCGGGTGTGGCTCCACCTGGGTGTGTGTCTGAGGAAGCTGAGGAAGAGATGCAGGTGATGCTCACGATTACACGTTGAACTGTCTTCTAACGACCGTACTGCAAGTTACCTGGGTTGGTATTTGATGATGGTATGCTGAACTGTCGTATGTACCTTATAACCACCCGTGCTGCAAGTTACCTGGGTTGGTATTTAATGATGGTATGCTGAACTGTCGTATGTTCCAGTCTTATAACCACCCGTGCCACAAGTTACCTGGGTTGGTATTTGATGGTGGTATGCTGAACTGCACCAGTCTTATAACCACCCATGCCGCAAGTTACCTGGGTTGGTATTCAATGATGGTATGCTGAACTGTCGTATGTACCAGTCTTATAACCACCCGTGCCGCAAATTACCTGGAATGGTATTCAATGATGGTATGCTGAACTGTCGTTTGTACCAATCTTACAACTACCCGTGCCACAAGTTACCTGGGTTGGTATTTGATGGTATGCTGAACTATCAGATGCACCAGTCTTATAACCACCCATGCCGCAAGTTCCCAGGGTTGGTATTTGATGATCGTATGCTGAACTGTCATATGGACCAGTCGTATAACCACCCATGCTGCAAGTTACCTGGGTTGGTATTTGATGATGGTATGCTGAACTGTCGTATGTACCAGTCTTACAACCACCCGTGCCACAAGTTACCTGGGTTGGTATTTGATGGTATGCTGAACTATCAGATGCACCAGTCTTATAACCACCCATGCCGCAAGTTACCTGGGTTGGTATTTGTTGATCGTATGCTGAACTGTCGTATGTACCAGTCGTATAACCACCCGTGCTGCATGTTACCTGGGTTGGTAATTGATGGCATGCTGAACTATCATATTCACCAGTCTTGTAACCACCCATGCCTCAAGTTACCTGGGTTGGTATTTGTTGATCGTATGCTGAACTGTCGTATGTACCAGTCGTATAACCACCCGTGCTGCAAGTTACCTGGGTTGGTATTTGATGGCATGGTGAACTATCATATGCACCAGTCTTGTAACCACCCATGCCGCAAGTTACCTGGGTTGATATTTGATGATGGTATGCTGAACTGTCATATGTACCAGTCGTATAACCACCCGTGCCGCAAGTTACCTGGGTTGATATTTGATGATGGTATGCTGAACTGTCGTATGTACCAGTCTTATAACCACCCGTGCTGCAATTTACCTGGATTGGTTGTGAATGATCATACATTGAACTGCTGACGTGTAACAGCCTCTTCTAACTACCGTATTGCAAGTTACTTGGGTTGACGCCATTCGAGAAACATATACAATACACATCAGTGCCTCAGTGCAGCATCTTCTTCAGTGAATGAAAGTGAAACTGGGATCACCTGAACTGTTTTGAGTTTGAGCACCACCAAGTGGTGTTTACTTTAACTTCAGCTCCGGGCCTGTGAACAAAAGTGGCAATCTGATTGGTGGAGAAGTTTTTGATGTGCGTCAAATAAAAAATGAGCATGAAGCGTTTATTCAAAAATTATGCTTGTACACCTGCCGTTTTCGTTTATCACATTGGCACCAATTGTTTAGTCAAGAGGCGTTAAAAGTTGATGAAAAGCATGAGCAAATAGCTTCCCAATGTGAACAAGCCTGTACAAGGGTCACCAACCCTTTTTCTGGAGAGCTACCTTGCTGCAGATTTCAGTTGCAACCCTGATTAAACACACCTGTCTGTAATTATCCTAATTAATTGGTTTAGGTGTGTTTGATCATGGTTGGAGCTAAATTTTGCAGGAAAGTAGCGCTTTAGGAAAAGGGTTGGTGACTCCTGAACTAGTAGGTGCAAGAATCAACTTTAAGTCCAAAGTTAAAAACACACAAACAGCCAGTAAAACCCTACCCTAGAGGGAAGGCTTATAGCCTCACTGTTACCATCCTGAAATTGGAGCCCAGCTTCCCCACACACACAAGCAAAAGGTTGAGAAATGAGTGCAGGGCCTTGTTTCTGGAGGGCAGGAGCCAGCTGAGCCCCCACTGGCCACGTGCCATGAGGGGAAAGATCCAGAGGGGATAAGTGGGGCTCAAAGGGTGCTGATGTTTTTAGACAGGCCCATCAGCCTGCCCTTCTACCACACGTTGGCTTACACCGGCACCACTGTGGCAGTCAGCCCACACAGCGCAGCATGAGAGGAATCCTGTCTCCACCCTCACGTTCAAAGAGATATCCGAAGAGAAGCCAGCGAGACCGAAAGACAGCGAGAGTGAGACAGCACACACCGGGTCTCTCTAAACCTCACAAAAGCAAGGGTGGGAGAGTGAACTTAAATGCCAACACCAACAATGTACATTTGTTACTGCTTTACCTGAGATAATTTAAGGGAAATAAACTATTGTTTAGGCGACGACCTGCCGGCTTGAAGCATGCAGCATACGGCGAAGCTCTCTTTCGGTGTCGCTGGCACAAAATATGCCAGTCAGGCAGACGCCACGGAAATGGAAAACGAGCTCATCCTCTGCTCTGTGATAACTGGTGGCCCTGTTCAAGGCTGCCTCGCTGTATAATCTGTCTCTGATCTCCTGACTGAAGTCTGCCTGTTTGATAGGAAGGCCTGCGTGACCACTCCATCTCAACATGTAAGGAACCTGTGGAAGGAATAAAAAAAATCAACAAGCGTACCGTACACCTGCATTCCTTGACGGCCCCTGCCTCAATTTTGATTTCAACAGACTATATGATAA
The DNA here is from genome assembly GCA_903798195.1 of Danio kyathit. Classification (NCBI taxonomy): domain Eukaryota; kingdom Metazoa; phylum Chordata; class Actinopteri; order Cypriniformes; family Danionidae; genus Danio; species Danio kyathit. The sequence goes on along the minus strand of LR812535.1, from coordinate 20,865,469 downwards.
AAAACGGATTAGTCTAAGGGTGTTATGACATAATATGCCAATATGGATGAGGAAAGAACCCTTGGTTTTCTCGCTCCAAAAAAAAAGGTTTTTTCCAGGCACATCCGACACACCCAGACTGTCAAAGTTTGCTATTAAGAGTGTCTCATCCTGAAGGTTACATGTGTCTCTTTCACAGCCTCTAAGTGACAGAGATGTTTACCACAGACATTCAAAGGATACCTTATCTTAAAGGCCACTGTAAATAGTACTGTGCTCAGGTGGATAAAATCCACTGCAACAAACCTGACAGGAATAAACGACTCGCCCTTTTCTTTCCTTGAAGGTAAAACTAGTCATAGTTGTAGGCAATGTATCAAACACCTGACAGTTGTATCACCAATATTTATAGACGTTATATAATGTATCATCCAATATTATAAAACAGATAGCTCAGGCTCTAAAATCAGGAGGTATTCTTGAAGCTGATTTTTTTTTATTAGCTGTAACAGCGAATATATTTAATTCTATCTGAATTAGGCTAATGATCTAAACATTTATAGTGATTTTAATATGCATGAATAACGGATGTAGACATAATGATTCAAGTACAGTACAAATATGTACCAAACAAATACGGTGTTATTGTTATGTTAACCTCTGTGTTAATGTCTTAATTTGGAATTTCTATTTATATTTAACTTTTTTTTAAAGAATAAAAAAGTATTCTAAAAAAAAAACCAACTAGACAGCATATTCCTCTCCTATACAACAATATTCAATAATGCAATAAACTTTGTGTTTTTCGTTATTTTTCGAACAGTGGCATGTAGTGTGAATGAATCCAATAATCCCTTCCTTTTTACCACTAGCTAAACACAATTGAGCATCTCCCAAACATGCAAACAACATCACTGCAAATAACGGTCACAGGGTCTGATCAAGAAGTTGTAAATCTTGGATTTATCAACCAGTAAAAACACAAACAAAATGGCATCCCTTCCGGTGGACTCAAATTCACTGACTTGTATTCATTCACTTTATTAAGTGGACTATTTTATCTCATGAATAATAACAATGTAAATCCATTAAGTGAATTTAACAATTTTAAGTAAACTGAACATAAAACAATTGAGTTGTCCCAAAAAAAATTCTAAAATTGTGTTGTTTCAGCTTATTTTAAAGGTTCAAGTCACCCTTAAGTAATTTTTTCAAATTTTAACAGATGTTTAAGCATCAATTAAGACAACGTTAGCACCTGTTAGCTTTAATTGTGAGGAAAACTGGATCATTTGGAGCTTTTGTCAGCTAATTTCATCTTCCGGGTTTAAAATAATTTTTGGGGCAGGATCAAAATCGATACTGTAGTGCGAATCTGCAAGTGGAGTGATGATGCATCCGTTCCTCACTATTATTCATAGCTGAGTTTTCTTATCCTATGAAAAGACCCTGCTTCTTAATTATTCATGAGAGAGGTTGACCTGCCAAGCTGTGAGCAGTGTTGCCAGATTGGACAGTTTCCCGCTCAGTTGGGCGGTTTTGAATTTGAATGTGCGGGTAAAAAAATGGCATTGTCGGGTTGACAAAATTTGGGCTGTTTTGAAACATAGCTTTTATTTGCAACTTATTCAACAAAACATAACCGTGTGCTCCTACTCCATTCAGTTAGTAGTGACCAGTGCATAGCGCTAACAGTGTGGGCCCACTTGCAAGAGGAGGTAAAGGAAAGTTGTATCAAAATCTGACTCCCCAGACAAATCTGACTCCCTTTTGCATGTACACGCATCATGCAGCACCTGCAATTAAACTCATAGCGGTTTATCATGGGACTTTTATTAATCATTTATTTCCACAATTGACAGCAAGAACCAGCAGTGCCTACTTGTGTTCAAAAGAATTTAAAATGACAAAAAAGGACAAATTTATACCCCATTTCGAAAGTAAAACATCCTCTAATATGTAGTTTAATCTACACAAAAGTGCAGTGTGTGGTTGAGAGGGGGGCTGTTTTTCAATGTGATCCGGTTATGTTGTATTCTGTGACTGCTGGCATTGGTTGCTGTATAGTTAAAAAATTATGACAGTTAAAGTAACTAGGCTAAAGAGTTTTTCAATGTAAATAATTTAAAATTAAATATAATAACAGGGAGTTTGTGTATTTTGGCGGGTTTTGGACAGCTTTTGGGCTGGAAAAAGTTATATCTGGCAACACTGGCTGTGAGACCCAGTGACTGGGTGAGACCACGTCCGTGAACGGCAAGCAGTATTTAGCTGTTCATGAAGGGTCATAACGTTATGTGTTTGTTTCCATGATGCACAGGGTTTGTTGCATGTTTTTCCCAGCGATGCTGTCAGGACCGATACAGCAAAGCTGTTGGTTTGCAGCAAGAATTTTTGTTGAGAATTGGAGAATGCATGGCAGACTTTGTTAATGGTTAATGGTTGGAATAGACAGGGTAAGAGACCCGCTGCACTGCGATCAACTGTGTCTGCATTCAGAGAAGTCCTCCTCATTTATTTTATAATCCTCAGTTATCTTTATAATGATATAACAAATTGTGGTTATGTGTATATGAAATTACAAATAATATAGCAGGGCATGGCGACGCGGTGGCACAGTGGGTAGCACGTTCACCTCACAGCAAGAAGGTTGCTGGTTCGAGCCTCGGCTGGGTCAGTTGGCATTCTGTGTGGAGTTTGCATGTTCTCCCCGTGTTCGAGTGGGTTTCCTCCGGGTGCTCCGGTTTCCCCCACAAGTCCAAAGACATGTGGTACAGGTGAATTGGGTTTGCTAAAATTGACCGTACTGTATGAGTGTGCGTGTATGGATGTTTCCCAGTGATGGGTTGCGGCTGGATGGGCATCCGCTGCATAAAAAACAAATGCTGGATAAGTTGGTGGTTCATTCCACTGTGGTGACCCCAGATTGATGAGAGGACTAAGCCAAAAGGAAAATGAATGAATGAATGAATAGCAGGGCATTAAATGACTGTTTATTTCTTTGCGTTTTAACTTTGTAAACTATAAAAGCATGGGTCTCCTCATGGTTTTTGTCTGTTTGTGAGCTAACTGACAACATTTGTTCGGTTCATTTTTTTCCCCTGCTCTGCTGGCCACGCCCCCTCCTCCCTCTGCTTGCAGAGCTCCACGCCCATCTCTGAGCATTTTGTGAAAAAATTCTGAGGTAGACTTAGGGCATACTCACACTATGGTATCCGAACCATGCCCAGGCCCTTTTCCCGAATCGTTTGAGGTGTGAGTGCTTTGGGCCGGTTCACTTGGGCTCAGGTGCGATACGCTTACAGTATGAGTGCAAGTGTGCCTAAGCCCGAAACTGAAAGCGAGACGTGACTTTTAAGGGACTGTTTGATATGGATTAATTAATCATTCGTACTGTTCAATGAACGCAAACTGTCGTAGTTTATTAAAGACGCAAACCCCTCACTGCACGACAGCTGCACCTTCAGCAAACCTAATTCCTGCAGCACAACTTTATGACTGTATGAGCTGATCTGAAATATTTGACTGCGTGTCACCGTATATCAAACGACTTAAACGATATAACTAAAGAAATCTCCACTGTGCTGAGCGAAAGCGCTTACTGAACAGCGCATCATCGATGACGTAAGCGTGCCCAGGCCCGAATTTAATGTGAGTGCGGGCCGTCGGGGAGACGGGAGGGGGGACAAGCGTGCTTTGGCCCGGTTCAACACAACTGTACATAGTGGGAGTATGCCCTTAAACAGAAAGAGGGGGGTTTCATGGCACTTTAAATAAGTAATTTGAACAAGCAGCAAAAATCTTTTTTTGAGTGTACATCACCATCAGTGATGCCGTCCTAACATATAAACCCAGAAGATGAAATTAGGGGAAAAAGCTCAAAATTACCCAGTTGTTTCTTACAATTACAGATATTTAATGGATATTTAGCACACATAAATCTATTAAAATTGCAGAGAGAAAAAATAGCTGAGGGTTTCATGACCCTTTAAACAAATTAAACAGTCCTAAAGACAGAAAGAAATCCACTTTGAGCACTAATATAAAATCGCTATGTGAATACTGTGAATATTAAGTGCTCTCACCGCTCAAGGTGTTCTTGTTTCTTTTCCTAGGATAAAAATAAATTCTGCTGTGCTACGCAGAGTTATTTATATACGAAGGCCAAAATGACGGCATGTACAAGCTACTGTTTTTGAACTGATGAACTTGCTCCATTTCCTCTTGTTCTTCCCTCCTCGAGCGAGAAAGAAAACCTCGGTTCCATGCAACGTCTTTGGTGAAGGTAGCGAGTGTGCACCGTGTGTGTGTGTGTGCCAGGAGAGCAGTAAACCCATTACAGCTGAGGACTCACATTGAAGTTGTGGTGCTCGAGGCACACAGTTCCTGGTGTGTGTCTTGTAAACCAGTCCTCTCTCTGAACCCTCAACGACTCACTTGCCTCCCCCTTCTGTTCGCTCACGCACACACAACGTTTCCACTGGGACCCCTGTCTTTATTATCACAGCCCGGCAGCTTACTGTTTCCATGGCTCTGCAAGATGGATTAATCACACCATTTAATGTGTTTATTTCCCCCTGTCCAGGAGGCACAGGACTTGTGTGGAGGAGGTGGGCCTGTTATAACCAGCTATGTGCCGTCTTTAATTGGCGTGAGAGGGGACATGCTGTGCCATGGCCCCGAGTGGGACGCACCCATAAAAGGTGCCCTGCATAAGGGCACCTGGGCCCCAAGGTACACTTTTGCGCACACACATACACACCTCCTATTCTCCTCCTAAATCTCATCCATTGATGTGCTAAATAAAAATCTGCCCAAAATAAGCACAGCAGCGGAATGTCATACCAACAAATGGCTGGAGGTCTGTTTCCAAGACAACAGCTAAGAATGCCCACAGAGCACATGCGAGAGAGCTCACTATGAATAATTTCTACTTTGACTTCCTTTGAAGCCATTACAGTTAGGGCTACACCTTTATGTGAGCACGAGGACCCATCTGAAACAGTAAAACAGGATCTATTATGAATATGCGCCAGATGCACATAAAAGAGTAGGTTGAGTGGTGCTTGTCTGTACAAGAATCCTCATCACATTGCTAGGGACGTTGCTATGCGGTTGCTAAGGTGTTTTGAGCACTCTGTATAGCGTTGCTATGCGGTTGCTGGGTTTCTGGGTGGCTGCTTACGGGCTCAAAGGAGCCTACAAAAACCTCAGCATGAATGTTTTGAGTCTGATCGTGCTGGAACAAACCACACAATTTGAGATATCAAAAATGTATTTAAAAGAATAATAAAAATATTAAATAAATAAATAAAGATATCTCACATAGAGGATGAGGGAGTCATTTGAATATAAAACTTAGGGCTGGGGTACCTAACCAAAAAAATAGGTGCAGTCGCGTTTACATTGTGAAGTCATTTTTATAAACATTTATTAAATATTCATTCGTTCTCCTTCGGTTTTGTCCCTTATTTATCAGGGGTCACCACAGCGAAATGAACCGCCAACTATTCCAGCATATGTTTTATGCAATGCATGCCCTTCCAGCTGCAACCCAGTACTGGAAAACACCCATACTCTCTCACATTCACACATGCACTCATACACTATGACTACTGTAGTTTACGGACAGACATTGATAATAAAATTTCTCCATGCAAATTTTGCCCATACAATTTGATACATCAGAGATTAAAGAAATACAATGTGTTGGGTCTATCATGCATATGAAATTGACCGTTTTATTGTTTATTATTACATGGCTGTCTGGAATACTCAATTTTGATTAGTCAATCGTGAGCTGCGACATTTCAAGGTATGTTATTGCCAGAGAACAACCGCTAAATAACACATGCTCTTTGAATCAACTTGACAGTCAGTGAATACATTCACATCCATATACTTACATACACATTCATATGTATCTGCTTGTCGATCACACCACTTTTTTGACTGTTTGGCACTGTTGTGTGCATGAATAAAATTAGTGTATGCTTTATTCAACAGTTTTGTTTCTGTTAGCTTTGCTTTTGACTGTTTGACACCATCTTGTGATTGAATAACCCACAGGTTATTGTATGCTCCACTAGCTTCACTATGCCCTCAGCCGATTTTGTTTGTCAGCTTTGCATTTAACTAAAGAATATATAAACTTTTACAGTTCAGAACACTTTTTTTTTTTTGTGTTAATTTTTATTCTTTGTGCCAAGTAGCCGTGTAAAAAGTGGGATAAAGTACATCCAAGACAGCTGTTTTCGCAGAATAAAACCCTTCAATCTTATACAACAACCCTCCACTTCGCATTGGGCTGCCAATGTCCTGGCAAGCTTTATTCAGTGACAATAACCTAACTTAAATGAAGTACACCTATTACATGTTCATCTTTTTTTTAATAATCTGTATTATCTCTAATATTAAAACCAAAGACAAAACATCAGACACAAGTGCTTTTCTTATGCTGTGTTCACAGCAGACGCGGCGCACGCAAAGGAATCGCACTAATCGTGCATAAATAGAACATCTTTGGATTACTCGCTTCATTCGCCCAAGAAATTCACTTCACAATAGATCCAGATTCGATCATGGGCAGGGCTTCTGTCTGCCCGGTGACTCTAGCTTTGTTGCTAAATGGCTAACATGGATTTTATAGAGAGAATAGCTGTGTTTATATGCATTAGGAAGGCTGAAAAACAGCGTATATTCGTTCTGCGCCATGTTTGATTCCACTAGATCCTTTCTGAGGTGCACCCAGCTGAGATCATCAACTCCTCCAGAAACTGTACCTGGATGATAGAGGCTTTCAGGTGCTTCAGACTGAGCCCAGCCCAGTTTGATGAGCTGTTGTCGATCTCGGCTGGAGGATTTCCCCTCGGAACACCAACAGCAGGCACTACATCATAAACACGCCCCTACAAGAGCAAGCTCCTGATTGGTTAACGCGGCGCAAATGTCATTCACGCAGAGCACGTCACGTTGCAGGATGTCTAATCGGGTCTTTGCATTGACTTAACATGTAAATCACTCATGCTTGAAGCTTCATCCATGTCTGGTGTGAACGTAGGATTACAAAGTAGCTATGAAAAAAATAATGAAAATAAAACATGAGACATGGCTGATGTAAAAAAGTGTTTTCAAGCACAATAAGCCACAAAAAAGATGCCTTGCTGAACGCCAAACACCAAACAAACAATGCACACAGAAAGCCAGTCATCCTTCAGTTCTTTTCAGTGGCATATTATGTCTGAATGCAAGACAACACCAGAGATGGAAAGTAACGAAGTACAAATACTTATTTTACTTTTACTTATTTTACTCCTTACATTTTTGCACAAATATCTGTACTTTCTACACAAGTACTTTGTACTTTCTTTTTTGTCATTGCGCAAATTGAACGCTTTTTTGATTAATCTATTTTTTTCTTTGGGTGCCTGCGCGCAAATGAGCAGCTTTTTCACCCCATGTTGATCACACACCATACAGGCAAGGATAACTGAAGTGGGAGGGAGAGAGGGAGCCGGCAATGGAACATGACATAAGCTGCCCTGCTTACACCAGGCAATAAGCTAATACCACGAAATGTTTTTTAACAATCATGTGCTTTTTTTTGTCAACATTTGTACAGTTAGTACTAAAACAGTTAAATCCTTTATGAATGTTGTATGCATTGAGATTTAGTAATTTTATTTTACATTTTTATTTCCTATTTCCTAATACAGAATCTATACTGCTTTACTGTTGTCTTCATTTTAAATTAAACTGTTGTCTACATTTAAATTAGTTTCACCTGAAAAAAAAAAAAAAAGTTCATGCAAAAAGTTTTGGAGGCTGTAATTCCGCATGTGAATGTTTTTTCTTTTGCAAAGAATAAATGTTTTAACAGCATTAATGACTATATCCATTAAAGAAAATATTCACAATACTCTAAAAAAAACAAAGAAACACTGAAAACATGGGATATTTTGATTTTAGTTTTGAAGATAATGAAGCAGCTTCAGCCGAATGGCAAAAATAGTCAAATTAATTAAGTATTTATTATAGCAAAACAAAAAACAAATGTTTTGGACAAAATTAAATGTTAATTGAAGACATTTATTATTTGTAAAGATATAGGCCTCGTAATCATTATTATTATTATTATTATTATTATTACAGAATGTGATGTTGCCTGGTTACTTTCCTGCAGAAAATTTGCAACACTTTTTACATCAAAATCAGAAATGTAAGTTATTTTGTATAAATGTATCGATATGATGTGAGGTCTAGCTGCCAGCATGAAAAACAGGAAGTAGTAATGGGTAAGTTTTACTTAAGTACATTTTTGAGGCTGTACTTCTTTACTTTTACTTGAGTACAAAATGTAGTTAGTACTTCAACTTTCGTTTTAAACATGAGTATCTGTACTTCTACTTGAGTAAAGGATGTGCGTACTTTTGCCATCTCAGGACGACACGCACATAATTATAAGAGAATTGAAAAAAATGTTTTATGTAATATTATATTAGATCAGCAGTAATCACATATTGAGTTTGAGTTCAAACATTTCTATTTATTAATCTAATATTAATTATATTAAATTATATTAAAAACGTATTTGTAATTAACACGCTGTAATTACTACTGCCTGGCTGGACATGTAAATATAGTTAATGAAATTTCACTAATGTAACCATAACCCTTTATGCCCTCCAAATCCCCTTAAGCATGGTAATAATGATGATAAAAAAAAATCAAGCACAAACTATTCCCATGACAAGAACAATGTCAAACAAATATTATTTTACTATATTATTTTAACAAGATAACTAATTCTTAATGGTGAAAATATAAAATGAATTCTAATAGCAAAATTATTTTTATTTCATCTCAGTTTTAATACCCCTAAACACTTACAAACTGTTTATCAAAATCAATTTTGTTGAAATATTCACATGAACTCATACAAATAACCTACAGCATTTTTTGCTTGCAACTACTTAACTGAACAAATATAAAAACCTTGTGTATGACAGTAAACAGCGGCGTCTCCAATAGGCGCCCTGTTTTTGAGTCTCTAATGTCTCCTCACTGCCGTATGCTCTCAGGTCTGAACAACCCTGCTCTCTCCTTCTGCTCACGTCTGAACAAGGTAATTATATCTGCAGGTGTCTGATAGCTTTATTCATGGGACAATCCTTCCAGTTATCCTCTTTGATCAGTGGGAGAAAAAGCACTTTTGGGCTGTCATCTTCATCTCCAAAGCATACTCTCTCAAGCTACGTTTGCCGACGAGAAAAAGAGACATCAGTGCGGCAACTCAGGGGGCTGAGCATAATCTGAAACTGACTGGAAGCTTTTAGAGAATTGCCTAAACTAAGATGTCGCCAAACTTAATTTTAAATCTCACCCTGGTAGAAAACTACTATGTAAAAAACTGTCACATTACACACGATTCCTCCAAATTGTCTCAACACAAATTAAGTTAACTTCATTGTTTTTACAAATGCAAGTGGATTGAACATAAAACAATTAAGTTCCCCATAAATCTCAAGAATTGTGTTGATTCAGCTCATTTTAAATACGTAGTTTGAACAAGTGTAGGGTAGGGTCCCACTTTATATTAAGTGTCGCTTATACCTGTGAACTTACATGGTAATTAGATGTGTAAGTAGTATGTAACTACAGTGTATGTACACATTGGTACAGAGTATTTACTTGTGTACACTGGTGTAACTACACTCATGTAACAACCAACTGAATAGTATGTGTAAGTACAAATGTGTAACAGGACATTGGTAACAACAGTAGGAAAGTACACATCTGTAACAAGAATTATGTAAGTGCATTGTGTAACAACAATATGTACTTGCAGATGTTTTCCCACTTCCACACCTGTTTGCAGATCATGTACTTGTGAACACTGTATGGCTGCATTAGAAGGTTTCACCTTGTGATACAAGTGTACTTGCATGGTAAATCCACAGGATCCACTCAATATAAAGTGTAAAATGGTCACAAATTACTGTTCATACATTCATTCATTTTCTTTTCGGCTTAGATGGGTTGCAGCTGGAAGGGCATTCACTGTGTAAAACATATGCTGGATAAGTTGGCGGTTCATTCCGCTGTGGCGACCCCAGATTAATAAAGGGACTAGGCCGAAACGAAAATGAATTTTATTTTAAACTTTATATTGTGGACTGTTCCTGTGGAGTTACCATGTAACTACACTGTTATTAAAGTGTTGCATAGAAGATATTTCTACAAGTTACACAGTAATTTGTGACCATTTTACACTTTATATTAAGTGGACAGTTCCTGTGGAGTTAAGTACACATGTATCACAAGGTGAAACCTTCTAATGCAGCATTAGTTCTGCCATACAGTGTTCACAAGTGCATGATCTGCAAACAGGTGTGGAAGTGGGAAAACATCTGCAAGTACATATTGTTGTTACACAATGCACTTACATAATTCTTGTTACAGATGTGTACTTTCCTGCTGTTGTTATCAATGTCCTGTTACACATTTGTACTTACACATACTATTCAGTTGGTTGTTACATGAGTGTAGTTACACCAGTAATACAAAAGTAAATACTATGTAAACGTGTGTACATACACTGTAGTTACATACTACTTACACATCTAATTACCATGTAAGTTCACAGGTATAAGCGACACTTAATATAAAGTGGGACCCAAATTTCTGATCAACCAATCACATTGCAGCAATTCAATGCATTTAGGCATGTAGACATGGTCAAGACTATCTGCTGCTGATCAAACAGAGCATCAGAATGGGGAAGAAAGGTGATTTAAGTGACTTTAAATGTAGCATGGTTGTTGGTGCCAGACGGGCTGGTCTGAGTATTACAGAAACTGCTGATCTACTGGGATTTTCACGCACAACTCTCTCTAGGGTTTACAGAGAAGGGTCCGAAAAAAAGAAAATATCCAGTGAGAGGCAGTTCTGTGGGTGCAAATGCCTTATTGATGCAGAGGAGAATGGCCAGACTGGTTCGAGCTGAAAAAAAGGCAACAGTAACTCAAATAATCACTTGTTACAACCGAGGTATGCAGAAGAACATCTCTGAATGCACAACACGTCCAACCTTGAGGCAGATGGGCTACAGCAGCAGAAGACGACACTGCTGACGACTCCTGTCAGCTAAGAACAGGAAACTGAGGCTACAGTTCGGACAGGCTCACCAAAATTAGACAATAGAAGATTAAAAAAACGTTGCCTGGTCTGATGAGTCTCGATTTCTCCTGCGACATTTTAATGGTAGGGTCAGAATTTGGCGTCAACAACATGAAAGCATGGATACATCCTGCTCTGTATCAATGGTCCGGGCTGGTGGTGGTGGTGTAATGGTGTGGGAGATATTTTCTTGGCATACTTTGAGCCCATTAGTACCAATTGAGCATCGTGTCAATGCCACAGCCTACCTGAGTATTGTTGTTGACCATGTCCATCCCTTTATGACCACAGTGTACCCATCTTCTGCAGCAGGATAACGCGCCATGGTATAAAGCGCAAATCATCCCCGACTGGTTTCTTGAACATGACAATGAGTTCACTGTACTCAAATGGCCTCCAAAGTCACCAGATATCAATCCAATAGAACACTGTTGGGATGTGGTGGAACGGGAGATTAGCATCATGGATGCGCAGCCGACAAATCTGCAGCAACTGCGTGATGCTATCATGTCAATATGGACCAAGATGGAATAATGCCACAAAGGATTAAGTCAGTTCTGAAGGCAAGTGGGTCCAACCCAGTACTAGTACAATGTACCTAATAAAGTGGCCGGTGAGTGTAGATTTTGATTGTACGATTATAGTCTGAAGAATAATCACGGTTTCATCACTAATAACATGCATTCAATCATTTCAAAACACTACTAGTTTAGAAAAATCACATGAAAACTCCTTAAAGTTTTAAAGTGTTATTTATTGCTGCTCAGTAATCAAATAGTACAGCACAAAATAATAAAAAACAAACAACAGTCCGTTTCTCTTTGGACTTAAAAATACGTGAAAAAAAAGTTGTTTTAACATAAGTAATCATTTTACACTGAAAATAAAGGACAGAACAATGAATAAATAAAAATAAGAATTAAAAAAAAAACTGTATTTGTCTATAAAAAAAAAAATAAAAAAAAAAACAGTATTTGTCTAATGTAAATCTAAGCTACATTTTAGTATTTCCCTTTTAAAAGAGAACAAATGTAGTCAAAGACTGCTGAACCTCTGTCCGAACGACATTTTTGATCAACTTAATAGGAAAATTGTTTGGTATTTTCTAGGGATGCTCCGATCGATCGGCCAGAAATCGGTATCGGCCGATAATCACATTTTATGACTCAATCGGTACTCGCCAATCTGGCCTCATGAACCGATTACAAGTGTTTGATTATGATTTTACGATGGTTTATTTGCAGATGAGATGCACATGCACACCCGACAGCGCTACAATATGCGAGAAGAGAAATTATGCATGGGGCGTGAGCAACACAGCAGCTAAAATATATACAGATGTGGTGCGACCTCTGTTTATACAGTTTATTGGCACCACTTGCGCAAGTGATGGTCTCGTTGTTGTAATCATTGTATATCCAGTGTTTTGAGCTGCTAGTGTCAGCCTATAACCTCTCGCATATTCATAGCTGCTCCGTGAGACCGGCAAATCATGGCGAGAAGAGAGAACAGATTGTGTGAGGCACATCAATGTTCTAAGCATTACAGTTGTTAGGTTAAATGAATAGATATAACTTTTTGCAATAAACTTATTGCAATAAACAGAAGTTTATAGGCCTATTTCCTTTTAGTAAAGAAGTCATATTTACAGGTGTGCATTTTACCTTATCCAAACATTTTCTTCACAGAGACATGTTAAATTATTATTTCATCCTTTGCAATGTTTCTAAATTGCATTGTCAATCACTTGTCTTACCAATTTTTTTTTTATCTTTTATCCATTTTGTTCTGTAAAGCTGCTTCTGACCATGACATGTCCACACTAAATGGTTATAAGAGACATGTTTAAGGGATTATATGCAACAGTCTTTATTCTCTTAGGTAAGGCGAAATCTCCACTTAAATATCATACTTTGAGGGAAAATGTGCTTTATGCATTAGCATGAAGCATCAGAATTGGTACTCTGTATCAGTCAATCATGATGACAAGGAATCGGTACTCAGTATCAGCTTCAAAAATCCCTATCGGAGCATCCCTAGTATTTTCATTTTGTATTTTTTTGTGGACCAGTGTAAAAATGTGTACAAAATATGAAGCTGATCGGTCAGTTCTTGTTACTTGACTCGAGGTACAGCATTCTGAAAAGTTTCAGCTACACTGTAAAAAAAATTTAAATAATTACTCAAAATTAAGACAACAAACAGGACAAGTATACTCAAATTGAGTCAAGTGCAGCAATTGGGTTTAAAAGTAGAGTCAACTCAAAAAAATGTCTTGAAGTTTGTTGCCTTCAAATTTTAAGTTGAGTCAACTTTTACTTTCTTTTTTTTTTTTTTTTTTTTTTTTTTTTTTTACAGTGTAGGGGCACCTGGAAAGAGCGAGCATGTCCTTTCCCAATATGTGCGCACAAGCAGTGTACCTCTATTGGAAATAACGAACTTGTGCATGCAAAAGACGCAATATGTGAACGCCCCTTAGTTAATAGCCTCAGCCATAGTTAATCAAGTGTGCATACATATTAGCCTTGGTGTACAAACTCTGAACTTTAAACTAGGTCACAGTGGGCATAACTTTGATTAGTTGCAGCCGTTTTGTTCCATGCAGAAACGCAGTGTTGAGAAGCCTTTACGATTATTTAAGAGTGATGAATTAAATGCGATTAACAGTAAAATCGGTAGTCGGCACCAATAGCCTAGTGGCTAACAGTGCGCTAACATGTATAAGTTCGATTACCAGCTCGAGGTCCTTTGATGACCCTTCCCCTCTCTCTGCTCCCTATACTTTCCCGTCTAAAACCTCCATTGTCTTTTCTAATTAAAGGTGAAAAATTATTACAAAAAAAAAAAAAAAGTGAAATCGGTTAATCATGGCATCCCTAGTGCAGGGTGTTATGTGGATCCCAAAATTATATTTTCAATATATACTAGAGTTAGTCATGGTGACCCAGAGAACAAGATTACTACTATCCAAGTCATTTTTTAATGCAAATATGTCCAGATTCAGTCTGTGGGCTGATTTTCCTCATCTAATGAAGGAAAGACCTACTCAATTATTTGCAATCAGAATGTTTTGGCAAGTTGGACTTTGCAGACGGGCCAATTCCCATTCCGATTGCAAATGCAGCTTGTCAGGAAAATGAACCCTGCAGAAATAAGCCAGAGAGTCAATCATCTCTTTTCCGCAAAAAACACCATGGCAAAAACAGGAAATGATGCAATTCTGGACACAAAATACCCATTTGAACTATGTTTGTCATATGTCTGCATTGAATTGCAGCGGTCCCGGACCAACATCCCAGAAGATTTTTTTATATCTTTTTGGCCAAAACAACAAACAAGGATTATCAGGAGTACGTCTTCATCACCGTCTCTGACAGACACAAACAGAATCCGCAGCTTTGCTTTTCAATCTCTACGGTAAGTCAGACAAGACGTGCGTAATGTGTGTCACACAAACACGCCATCTCAAATCCCGGCTGCAAAACTTTAATGGCCTCCGCCTTTGAAGACAGACCTTCTATGCAGTGGTTGTTTAATAATAAAAACGTGACAGCGGAAAGGCTGTGGAGAAAGAGACAGAGAGACGATCCCCGCTATTCCCATGAGCCTCGGTTTAGAGGCTCTGACAGCCAATCACAAGACTCGCAGCTAAGGGCAAAGACATGCTTCTAGTTTTCTAAACTAACAGGCTGTTTGAGTGAACAGGCTATGGTTACATGCTACAGGACAGTGGATTTACGTCTCTCAAATCAAATTTTAAAATAATATCTATATCACAAAGCAAACAGAAGTTGATCCATGTCTATGGTGACTCTCAGGGCATTATGTGCAGCTCCAACGAGTCAAAAGAAGACAATCATAAAAGTGCCTGTGGAGATCAAAGGTGCTCTATTGCTCCTAAGACTATTTTGAAGGACTTTCCATTGGAGAAGTAAAGTCAAGTTTTACAGGCTGCTGTAGTTGTTTAGCATGACCACCATCTCTCCAGTGTTTTCATGATTTATTTGGAAGTACTGCGGTAAATAATCTACTTCTCATTAGGGCTGCGCAATATGATCGCACAATTTGTATTGCCATATTAGTATATGCAATAGGGGAGAGCGAGATGAAAGTAATGTGAGACGAAAGTAACAAAGCGATTTTCTTGAAGCCCTGACTACATTTGATTTCCAGGCTATAACAGCACATTCAGCATGCAACCATTGATAGAGCTGCCAAATATCATGTGATTTTGGGTCCGTGTCCTGCAGTTAGCGCAAAATTTTCGTTTTTTTTAAGCGCAAAATTTTCGTTTTTTTTAAGCGCAAAAAGTAAATTATTGTAGCGGTTTCTATTTCTCTCACAGTCCCATAGTGTCCCTCTGCTAATAGCCATGGCTTATTTTTCACTTCCACATTAGTTTTCAGTGTTTTGATTCACGTTTTATAAGATTAATGCATATTGCCAATAATAATAACAAAAAATAAATAAAATAAAATATATAATAAAAATTATATATATATATATATATATATATATATATATATTCATAATTTATATTCATTTTATATTTAAAAAATTCTAGAACATTAACATATTGCATTGTTGGATTGTTGAAACATTTGATACAGTTGAAATTTAAAATGAAAATGCCATTTATTTATTTTTTTTAAATAAAGGACAATATGTTTGAAGTGAACATTAACAAGGTCAGATATATTAAGCCAGTAAATCTAGCAAATATTGTTGCAATACTGTATTGTTAACTTTAAACAAAAGTTGCACATTGTTACTTAAGTTATATTAGTTGTTCTACATTGATACAAAATAACACCTGATTTTGATAGAGCATTCTTGTGAGTTAGTAACCACAATATCTTTTAAATTAGGTTATGAAAAATGTTACACTGCAAAAAATGCTTTTCTTACTTAGATTTTTTGTCTTGTTTCTAGTCCAAATATCTAAAAATTCTTAAATCAAGAAGAACTTTCTAGACAAGCAAAACATTGTCTTGTTTTAAGAAATAAAATGCCAAAATTAAGTAAGTTTTTTCTTAAAACAAGCAAAATAATCTGCTAATGTGGTAAGCAAAATAATCTTGTGTCAAAAGGAAAAGCAAGATTATTTAGAAAAAGTAAGTAAGTAAGAAAAGCATTTTTTGCAGTGTATTTTCACCCCCACTCTCCCCTATACATAATCGCAGACGTGATAAATAACATTTATGTTATGTAGTGATTGTTTATCTAAATTTGACCAATCAAATAGGGTCTTCCTATCTATTTTTCAGGGTTTCTGCAGGTTTCTTCAAGTGAAATTTAAAACATTTTAAAACCCTTTTAAGACAATTATGAATTAAATTTTAGACTTATACAAGGCTAAACATTAAGGATTTTTGTAATGGGCCAGCTACAGTAGTTCTGTAAATTGTTTTTGTATTAATGGAAGATCATGTAAAGGGAGGTGATTCTTTAGTTTTCTTTACCTGATTAGGGGATCTAATTAGCAGAATTTGCTGTAAATTTGTTGTCCAACAGCTGCTATGAATGGTCTCTCTTTGCAATAAATTATATTATGGGATAGATTATTAGTGATTGGGTGTTGGCTTGAAAGAGTAGCTTTACCTGGACATGGGAAATTTTAGACCTGTTTAAAATGATTCAAGACCTACAACCCAATATTTCAGTGAATTTAAGACTATAAGACCTAAATTTTGTTTTTGAAATAAGACATTAAGACTTTAAGACCCCATAGACACCCTGATTTTTAGTCAGTTTGATTGATCTGAGTTGAGATGAGTAAAAACGTACATTTGATTCAGCTAAAAAATGTAAGGCAGCAAGATTTTTTTTACAATGTGACAACAGCCAATCAGAGTCAGAAAAGCTGCTGAGGCTTTCAGTCACCCATAGTGTTATAAAGACTAAATGTTTGCTCCTTGACAGTTTTTCAGTTTGAATTAGAATTACGTAGAAATATATTTTAGTGTTTATTTAAAAATAATTCAATTTAAAACTGTTAATAAAAATAGCATTAAGGGATTTTTTTATCATAAGAAATATTGTTATCACAACACTCAATATCACAGAGGTGTAAACCTACACTGGTCTCAAGGTTTGGTTCGCTTACTATTATTATGCCATCAATTCGGTTCAATTCGATATCTCGGTGCATCACGGTGCATTGACGATGCTTTCCATAAACAATTTGATATTTTACTTAGAAACACAATAATTCATGTCTTAAAATGTATAAATATATTTATATATTACTTGTAATACAATTTTGTCCTTTAAAACAAGGAGTCAGATATATGAACTGGACCTTTAAAAACTCAAGTACATGAACAGAGCAACATGAGCCTTTATAGCAAATAAACAAACACAAATATTATCCCACTCGCTTTCTGAACGTTGTCGAGTGAGTTCATACACCCCTATGATTGGTCACCTGCTTAACAGAAAAGGCTGCGATTGGCTCTAACGCTTTGGCGCTGTTCACCAATGATAAACACTGATAAATGCCAGCTTCGATCCCAGCTGATCCATGATAGACATGGAGAAGAAAACTCGCTCTGCGGGCATCTGCTCGTGTCTTTATCCACAAATATCCGAGAGGAGAGGAAGTCACACCAGCAGGTCAGATGTCCACAGTGAGAGAGAGAGACAGAAATTGAGTTCACTTTCATTTTTACCAATAGCAGTGAAACAGGGCTTCTGCTGTAACTTCAGTGTCAGTGAAAGACTGTCCAGCAAACACACGCAGTGAATTGTGCACAGTTTCTGCGTTTTAAGTAGTTTGAGCATTTTAATTACTCGCGCTCGCCTCCTTCGCCATAGTAAACTATCGCAATATATATATGAGATAAATACGTAATAACCAGTTATGATCTATTACTGAACTGATACCAAATTGTGCGCGTCTGCATCGCGGTGGACCGAAGAAACAAGTAATTGACACCCCTACAATATTGCATCTCTCATATTTTTTCAGTATCACGCAACCTACAGTATACTTCTTATCCTTGTTTATAGTAAGCTTTATTCTTAAAGTCTCTTTAAGGCAAGTCATTTCACTTGGCCATTTTTGAAATGCAAGTGCAGATCTCTTTGAATGGGGAAACATCAAATTCTCCAAAACTGTTTATCAAGCTTATGATTCAATTTCATATTTTGAATCACCAATGAAATTTAACCACTGCCTCTTAAATTTTGTTTCTAAACATTCTCATCATACAAAACAGCATTTTTCAGGATACCCAAGCTAATGCGCATCCAAAGGGAATGAGTTCACAACACTAACCTCCTTAGTGTTTCAAGAGGATGTGGTCATCCTGTCAATCAAAATGTGGAATGCCGTAAGAATCATGGTGCAGGGGATCCAAAATAATGAGGTCAGATGGGACAGACTGTAGCTCGTGTTCATTTTATACAGGTTTCTAAACAAGAGAACATTTGATTTCAAGCATAAAAGTAGATTTGGAGCTTTATTCAGATAAATTTCTCACGTCTGTGAGGCAAGTATTCACTGAAATTCCAGCGCGTTTGACAATCCTACAGGGTTCATAACAATGAAGCTGCAGAAACTGTCATAAAAACACACTTCTGAGCAAACAACACTCGCTAGAGCATCCATTTAGACCGTTTCATTTTTGTGACGTTGAAATCCATTCTGAATAATGGAAATGTCTGAAATGAAAAACTGAAATGTCTTGTGTATTATGGTCTTCAGGGAGTTGCAGATGCATCATTTTGCAAATATATAAGAATTAGCTTTGTTCTTAAACAGAGATATAATCTGTCACCATGTTGCGCATTTCTTTTCTTGATTCATATACAGCTAAGCAAACGTACGAAAAAAATGTGACACCTCCGAAACAGATGCAAAATAAACGAGTCACCTTTGAGAAGTCAGAAAAAAATGACATATAAACATTGCCTTAAAGGGATAATACATGCTTGAGTTGTTCCAAACCCTCAAAAGAATAAAAAATGTCAAGTTCGGCAATGGCATGAGGATGAGCAAACGATGACTTTAGTTTACATTTCTGAATATTAAACTGTCCATTAAAATTTGTAAACATTAAGCCTTCTCTTATTTTAACCAGAAATTAATATAGGTCTTTTTTTTGGAGGCAGCTTGGCTTTTGAGAGTAGGTTTTTATATGCTTATTGCCTCTACACTCCCAATAGTTCAAAGAAACAATTAATTCAAATAAGAATAATGGACCGTGTACACTAAAGCCATATATTCATACCTCTATTAAACATAATGAGATCTATAGCATCCTAGAGAAGTTCAAGGAAACTCATCTGCTTGCTAATGACAGAACCACACAGAGGGAGGAAAAGAGATTTAAAGATAGAATAAGCCCTAAACAAAGAGAGCACTTATATTAGAGAAACATGCCTGTTTTCTCTGAATATGCGGTGGGATATTAAAAATAAGACCTTTACTTGACATTCATTGTAAGAGCTTTTAAGGCAGCCATTCACTCTAAGTGCAGATACAAATGCTGTTCTTTAAAAATTATTCCAACAGAGCATTTACTTTTACCACACTGGTTATTTTGAGGAGTGCAAAAGTAATTTATACAAGTGGACGCTCTTTCCAAGATCCTTCTGAAATCTGGCCAAGTTTATAGCAGGGAATTTTTTCAAACTGGTTTATCTTCATTATGTTTTTAAGTCCATTTGCAAATCACTAAAGTTCAGTAAAACTGGATTCAGCGATATTTCATGTAAGCGCTGGAAAATCTGTCATTCTGACAAAACTATTTGTGAATGCGTCGCAGCTGCATAATTCTATTGTACTGTGCTAAAATGAGCCCTGTTGTGTTTGAACTATAACATATTGGAAAACCAACAGTTTAAAGCCTGCAGTGTACTTTGTGAATGATGACTATAAAGAGAAATGTTGTGCAGTGCAATAACACGATTGCCAGCATAATTGGTTGTTGCATTCAATGATATTTTCCAGAGAACTGCTCTGTTGCTTTTTGTTTTTCAGATAAGCTATTCATTGCAACAAAGCAGGGTCATTTTTAATGTCATTGATTATTGTCAAATATTTTGGGAAAATTGGGAGGAATATAACTAGGAACCTAACCAAAACAAAAAAAAAACAGGATTATTATAATCTCATTGTCATTTTTATTGATTTTATGGAAAAACACATTCATTCATTTTCAGTTTTATGCAGCAGATGCCCTTCCAGCTGCAACCCACCACTGGAAAACACCCATACACTGTCATTCACACACATGCACTACGGACAATTTAGCTTACCCAATTTACCTATACCGCATGTCTTTGGACTTGTGTAGGAAAATCGGAGCACCGGGAGGAAACCCATGCAAACATGGGGAGAACATGCAAACTCCACACAGAAATGCCAACTGACCCAGCCGAGGCTCGAACCAGCGACCTTCTTGCTGTGAGGCAACAGCGATACCCACTGCGCCACCGCACCACCCCATGGAAAAAACAATATCCATATATTAAAAACTAAACCGATTATAGTCTTGGATAAGTCAATGACTGGAAATAATATTAATTTTGTTATACTATTATTTTTTGTGTAGTCACATTAAAAAAATACTACTACTCATACTACACACCCTACATTACGTTATCTTATGTTATTAATGTAATTAATTTGGTAACACTTTATTTTGATGGTCCATTTCACTATTAGTAGACTGTCTGCTTAATATCTGTTGATACTGACATTTAACAGTCTTTCAACAGACATTTAACTGACTATAAGAAACTTTGCAATTACATGTCAACTTACACTAACCCTAACGCCAACCCCAACCTAACAGTCTACTTATAATCTAATGATAATTAGTTGCAATGTAACTTAAATTCAACAAACGGACCATCAAAATAAAGTGTGACCATTAATTTGGCCTGCATCACTCAAAAGTCAACAACAGGAACAAGACTTACTTTAAACTGCTCAGTTTTACAAATTTAAGAACTTTTTGCAACTTGAAAAGTTGATTACCTGTACCATCAATGAAGGGACAGAAGCTTCTAGTGTTTCATTAAAAAAAAAAATCCAATCCAGCCCTTGCAGATTGCTGGAGAACACTCAGTAAGTATGTTTACATGGACACCAATAATCCGATATTAATATGATTAAGACAATACTCTGATTAAGAGTTTACCATGTAAACAGTGATTTTTTATTCATTTAATCTGATTAAGGTCCCAATCCAACTAAACAGAAATCGAATTAAGACATGTGAAGTATGCCAATTTTAGTCACATTATTGAAGTGAAGTACAGACATGTAAACACCGCAACCATACCATTACCGTCGTGCAGGATTTTTCACCTGCATTTTGCGACAGTCTATACACACACTGCTGTTTCACGCTATTCTCTGCACCTACTGAGTCAGTGAAGGACCACAGACTCCTTTATCGCGAAATGTGGATGTTTTTTCTCTTCCAGCAGTTCATACTCGCATCCAATATCTCGTTTGTCACAGGGGGCATTCATGAAATGCTCCTAATTGAAAGTGAAAGTGCCAAACTGCAGTAATGTCGACAAATTAAAAAATGAAACACCCGAAATTACATGAAACTCCAGAGGAAATGTGGATAGCGTGGTGACACAATGACATTAATCGAATTATGTGCTGTAACATATAAAACGTGATCTTGAAAGGAACATTCAAAAAGCAACTCATGTAAACAGCATCATAATATTGTCTTATTCAGATTAAGGCAAATAATTCGATTACTGATAACTAGGGCCACACGGAATCTGCGCACGCAGAATTCTGCAGATTTTTAGCCCATCATTACTTCTGTTTATTTACTTGAGTAAATGTGTGTAAATTTATTTATTTTTTTCAGTTTTTAAATTACAGTAATATTATTGACTAATATAAAAATGTTCATCTGATTTATGTACAATGCAGTTTGTACAGTAATATTTTCTGTCTTTTAGTAGATATATTATATGAGAGACTTGCTTTGTTTACCAAATAAAGTGGATCTAATTGGATTTGCATTTTAAACATTAAATAAAAGTGAATTTGTTTTAATTCACATAGGTTTTAGTTATGATACTCTCAAAATAATTCCGCAGAAATCCGCAGATTTTTACCAAAACTCTACGCAGAAATAGCAAAAAAACGTCCGCAGATTCCGTCTGGCCCTACTGATAACCATGTAAACTGTCACCCAAACTACACATCCGTCACTGGGCTACATATCCCATCATGCACCTCACACACACCAGTTCTAGATCATCACTGATTGGAAACTCACAGCTGAAGCCCATTATTTTTGAATTACCAAGACCATTTATACACCACACTTTTCACACATACATTGCTGAGTCTTGTTTCCTGTAAGTGAGCATTATCCTTGTCTTGCATTACTATGCTTTTTACCCTTGTTTTGTTTATTGTTTATGTTGTTTTGGTTCCTGTACTGACTATTCGCCTGTATATATCGATCACTGTCTGGATTACCTTCATGCTCTTGTCTGCTCCTGTATTGACCTTGCCTGTATGACGATCTCAAAATAAAGCTGCATTTGGATTCTCACCTCTGGTTGCCTAATTCTATTGTTACAATAGTTCACACTAAAACGAAAATACTGTCACAGAATAAAAAACTGGTTTGGAACAAGGGTGATGAGTTTTCATTTTAGGGTGACCTGTCCCTTTAAATGACAGATTTACAATTTTTGAAATAACTATACCTTTATATGGGGCTTTATGCATGTTATTCTAGATCACTCTTAAATGCAAGATTTAATTTCACACCACACGAAATTCTATTAGGTGAGGAATCCCCCACTGTAATGGCTGAAAAAAGAGAAAAGAGCTTGCTTGACTCGATAGAAAGCACATAACATGAGCAAACACAGCCAAACATAGCAGCAACATGAACAGGGGTTACATAAGGTCCTTATGGGAGGAGAATGTGAGACCAACACAAGTGCTGCAGTGAGCTTCCCTCCATCCCTGCAATCCCATCCCATCAGCATCAAACACACACATACAGCCAACACACAGTAAATGGCCAGGATTTACTTAACGCCCTGGCTCAGAATGGCTTGGAGCTTGGGCACTTCCTGTATCCTCTCATCCTGGAGAGAATTCACTTGTCCTGTGGCTTCAACCTAATTCAACATCTTGATTTAGTACCAAGAGAAGCATAAGCATCGATAAATAGCAGCTTACAGTGTTGGACCAAATGGACTCCCGTTGCTTCTTGATCCACAATGGGAATACTGAGACACGAAAGTATCCGCGAGTAAGAAAGCCTGATGAACTGTCACCAGTGAAAAAGAGCAATCAATCCAGGTATTAAAACAAAAAGAAAAGAGCTGCAATGACCTTGCGTTTGTGTAAACCTCAATAGATTGTGTGATTGGAGCTCGCCTGGAATGTACCCTCGATAGTGGAGAGATCATTTTCTTTGATAGCCTTAATTAATTCATTGATTTATTCTGCGCTCCAAAAGCTCCTTAAATCACTCGGCAGATTATGATCTCACCAGTACACATCAAACGTGTGAAATTTGGTGTCTTATGTGCAGTTACGGATATGCCCACAGGTGGAAATTAAATAAATAACATTCAAAAGCAAACTAAACACAGAAAGTTGCTGTTTAGAAAGAAAGAAAAGAGGCACGCTTGTTTGTTACAATTATCCAGACAGAAGGTAAGTTTTTAAAGCGATTTTCGGCATGCATGGTTATCAGGGCTGGGCAAAAATACATCGAAACGTATTTTAAAATAAAATACCAAATACATCAATTGTAAGTGTATCAAAATAAACTACAAAATACAGCAGCCACAAATGTATCAAAATAAAATACTGTATTTTAAAAATACTACAAAATACTTTTAAAATGAAGCATGAAATGTCTTCGCAAACCTTCCATCAATAGGCCTATTGGAGCAATCCCTTCACCATTAAATTGACTTGGAGAAGTAAACAATGTTTGATAGCAACAACTATTCTCTGCCACTTTGTTCACCTATCGGGGGGGGTTGGTGGCCTAATGGTTAGTGAGTTGGACTTGTTTCTCTTTGAGTTACAAATTACAATCCATAAATTTTTGTACAGTATATTCTCCCAA
The DNA here is from genome assembly GCA_903798195.1 of Danio kyathit. Lineage (NCBI taxonomy): Eukaryota > Metazoa > Chordata > Actinopteri > Cypriniformes > Danionidae > Danio > Danio kyathit. The sequence goes on along the minus strand of LR812535.1, from coordinate 20,841,221 downwards.
GATTCTTTCAATTCTTCTTTAACTAAAAGAGTCTCAGATTACCCTCTTAAAAAACACCAGTTTGAAAAAAAACAGGTGTTTTATATTTCTAAAGCTCCTCTGCATTTCAACCTGCAGCACTGAGACTGATGATGTTCTGAAGCTCTTCTTCTTGTTCTTCAGGACTGATATTTTATTCCATCTCATTTCTTAAGCAAAGATGCTAAATTGTCCACTATACAGCCATTATATATTACTGGTCTTAGCATTGCTCAGTATACTGTTTTCAATAGTTGTTGACTTCCTCCTGAATATACCCTCAACATTTGTCTGTTATTTTCTTTAAGCATGATTTCCATCCTTCCACCTTCTTAAAAATAAATTCGTTTTTGTCCTGTTCTAATCTCAAGCTTAGACAAATAACTGAGAAAGCATCAATCAGAGGCCTCATTTTTAAGATGTCATCATGTACCGTAGACTTCTTGCAAAGTATTTTACAGTATTTTGAAACTACAAAAATACAAGACACTAAAGTATTTTGATACAAAATATTAGGCCACTTTCATCAAACTAGGGCTGTGCGATTAATTAAAATCGTATCAAAATTGCAATTTGGACATGCATGATTTCTCGCAGTATGGTATTTGAACCAATCATAACGCAGCACGCTTAAACAGCCTGAGAACAGGAGATTGAATAGCCTGCGCATACAGGGATGATATACGGGGAGTTCAGCACAGGAGGACTTGGTGCCAAAAAAGTCAACATCTGTGGCATCTGTGGTTACTTTGGATGCAGGAAGGTTGATGTATGGCAGAACCAGGTAATTTGTAAGTCAGTCATATATGGTGTCTAAAAGCGCATGGAAAGCGTGAGCGCACCGCTTCCTTTAGCATTTTCAATTTGCTTTGTGGACGCTTCTTTGTCGTTGCTTGATGATCATCAACCGTTTTCTCAGAGGATGACTACCTAACAAAACATTGCTGCAGTTCCGCTACAAGTTTTATGCATTGAGAGAATTAAAAGCAATTCATGTTCGGGTGTCTTGTGTTTGTCTAAGGTAACCAAAATGTGTATATTCCATACAAAGTACGAAGCTGATCGGTCAATTTTTGTTACATGACTCGTGGTGTGGCATTCTGAATAGTAAAATTTAAAAGTTTGTCTGAAAAGTCATGTTTTCATCTGGGTGCACCTGGCATACGCGCGCATGCCGCTTTCAATATGTGCACACAATCCATGCACCTCCATTGGAAATAATGGACCTGTGTGCGCAAAAGACGCGATATGTGAACGGCCTATGTCACGGCAGCGTCACAAAGAGGTCTATGATCTATGCATGACAAAACAAATCCGTGAACACACGCAACTACTTCTGATATTTGGTCAAGCAGAACATCAGAGCCTTACTTGAGTTTGACAGCGTACGTGGTCACACACACGCACATTTGTTTTGCCTTCGGTCTGTTCTAGAGACAATTTGTTACAGCTTTACTAGGTGATTTTTATTTTATGGCTGTTTTTGAGACATGATGCAGGTCTTTGACAAAGATCTAATTGTTTTTCTTTTAAAATATGTTTCAGATTTACACTGTAAACACAGATTCAGTCTGTCTGTGATTAAAATCGCAATATTGTTCAAGAAAAATGTGATCGGTTTCTTTTGCCCATAACACACAGCCCTACGTCAAACCTATCAAATACAAATCACAAAATACTATTTTGTATTTGAAATGCGTATATCATAAATACTGGCCATCCCTGTTGGTTATCATCCATCTTTGGGGAGGACCACCAATGTTACTTCACTCCTGGAACAACGCCTCACGCTCTCTCAGATTTCTGAGGTGGGTTCTGACGGACGTATCAAGCCATCTTTATTAGCCTAGACCCCGGGAGAGAGAGAGTAATGGGCACAGCCCAGCAGTGTGCTGCTATCTCTCTCAGACAGCAAACCGTGGCCCCCTCCGTGGCCCTATTTAAAAGGCACTTATATTTTCGCTTCAAGGAACGCAGTTTTCCACTATGGCGGGAGATCCTTGATAGCCTCACACACACCCAAACAGAAAAAGTATGAGGGGGGGAAAAAAACTTCCTCATTAGAATTCCAACAAGGTGGATGATTGCCAGTGGAGACTAATGTAATTGTCATGGCAACTACACAATGTACAAAGATCCCAGGGGAATTACTCTGATTTTCCCCTTCCCCCTTTACCGAAAAGCCACCGGTTTAAAAAGAAACCGAAGACATTTCAGTTTTGATATCTGAGATAAACTGACAAGCTTTATTTATAGATTTATATAGAATTTCACTGCAGACGGCACAACTGCACGGGTGGAAAAAACAGAAACAACAAAACAAACAAAACCATCAGGTTCCAGACAAAAATCAATTATATATAGCTGTCAAATTTTATAGAGAAATGGTATATACATGAAAATTAAATGGGCTAAAAGAGCATGTCTTTAAAGCAGACGTGGAACAATAGAGAAAGAAATGGATTTTCTGCATTTGCTCAGGGTGTATGTTTAGCCTCCCTCTGTAAGTGAAGCAGCCAGACGGATCCAGAGGCTGGAGGAACAGCCACAAGCAGAGGGCACCGCTCTCCTCACCCATTCGCCCACTCTAAGGGGAACCAATGTGATTACTGCATTACCCTCTGGCAACCCTACTTGAATTCGGAGCCTGCCTTTAACCAGCTCACCCGTTTAAAGACTGAGAAACAGACAGAAAGAGAACAAGACAGAGCAGATAATGGGTCAACAAAGGAAAATCCAAAGTGAAAAGAATCATCTAAGCATTTCTTTTTGTCGTACTCTTAATCTGCGTTCTGCATCTGTGCATGGCTGATGTTCTCAGTGTGAACGGAAAATAACGCAGCCTTTGCCCTTTTTCAGCAGTTTATTATTTCAAACAAAATAAGCAAGAAATTAGCTGAAATTAGATTAATCATTCCACCTCCCACAAAATGAGGTCCACTGCACTGTCAAACAGCTGCGTGAGAGCATTCGAATGCATGTATGTGTGAAGAAATCACGTTAATGTTTCCAAAAGCCGCTCTTCAGCTTACCATTAGCAGTTTTTGGAGAGTCCAGCACAGAGCTGAATTGGCGGCGTTATTGTGCCTTCATTAAGCTTATTGTGTCAGCAGGAAGAGGGGAAAAAAAGGAGCTATTTTAAGGGATTTATGCACTCTGTGCTTCTATGGGCGGGCAGTGAAACTCCAGGCCAGCAATACCTCCTTTCAGAGCGCTACAAAGGAAATGTAATTACCTTGATATGGTGGCAAAGGGAAAGGGCAAACTCTCAATATGCAGTAAATGCACTCATGCTGAGACCAGGCAGGGCTAATTTGCTACTGATCTGTAGGAGTTTTTCCTCATTTCTCCCCCCGCCACCAATTTTTCTCTTTTCGCCATTCTTGGGAAAAAAAAAAAAAAAAAAAAAAACTATGTGAAGGACCCTCTTCTGGGTTCCATGTCGATGGTCTTCTCAGCCCTAAAACAGTACCTACAGTTTGAGCAACCACAAAAATGTGACATGCATATTTTAAAAAAGAGGTATCAAAATATTTCTCCTTTTGAAAAGAAAGAAAAAAGAAAGACACTCACCATAACCTCTTGTTTGGCCCTAGGCATTCATGTTGAAGGCTGATTTGCATAAATATATTTTTAAAACCACATGAAAAGCACTCAATGGTTAATAAGAAGAAACTCCTAGAGAAGTTTAATTTAAGAATGCTAATTAATTCACTTTTTCATTAGCCTCCATTTCAGATTAGGAAGGCTCTGAAGACAGAAGAGCAGAGAGAACACAAGGTTTTTGGAGAGTGCGAGTAAACCGCCAATCACTCCTGCAATTGAGACCGATGCAATTACATTTTCCATTGATAAGGACAAGTGGTTTCATTATTCTACAAGCGTTTTTCTTTGTTTTAACCAATTTCGAAGTCAACCGGCAAATTTGTCATATAATCCCAACATTGTCATTTTGATAGAGCATGTATTGGAGAAGCTGGGTAAAAATAAAGATTCTCTATCCACATACAGCTTGACCAATGTATTCTCATTTACAAACAAGAAACGTTTTGTTTCGCTTTTGTTTATCAAAAACATACAGCAACAGACGGTTAATCAATCTCTTAACTAATTACCCTTATGAGCCTTTTATCAGTTAAGAAAAATATCAAATAAAGCACCAACGTTGCGGTTTTGATACAGTAAGGCAAGTAAATTAGTAAAATGCAACTGTCTATAACCTAATTAAATATATATATATTTATACAACAATCCTGTCTGGTTCTTGAATCTGATTGGCTGATAGCAGTGCGATACTCTGCCAGTAACAGCACTCGTACCGCCTCTTCACCCTTCACCTTTGTGTATTACTCCGCCTACATACAGCAACAAGCAGCTGTAAACATTTTGACAAATATTGCTGCTGTTAGGCAACAATGTACTTTTGAGGCTTTTTTAGTTGAGAATGTAGTTGTTTAGATTGCAACTAAGCAGTTTATTCATAAGGATAGTGCCTATTTTAAATATGTATAATTTCTGAGACAGACCAAAGACCGTTTACATTGTCTATCCACAAAATGGCAACAGTACCGCATAATGAGCCCTTAGAAGAGTAAAACAGGTAATTTCTAACTACAGCTGATCAAATCATTATTAAACAGGTAAGTGATATTCTAAGTCGATCTCTCTCTCTTTTGTATGTTGTAGTGCTGTACTTATACCATATAATTGTAGTGTATTGAGTGTGAGATGGAACTCGCATATCAGTAATGTGTGTTGTGTTGGCAAAAAGAAAGAAGAAATGCCCGCATGTGTTTAGGGTTTTTCCTTATCGCAAACACAACAGCAGTCTGCTAGTGACTGCGTTGCTTTTTTCAAGGTTAATTATTGTTATACCCGATTGCAACAGAGAAATACTGTAGACTGTAATTGACTGTAATACTGTAGGGAGATATCTCTGTAGATGCAGGGCATTTTATGTCACGTTCAGCCTTATAATCTTAAAATGTCAGCAAAATCACCTGTTTTGTCATCACTTTAGACATTACACTACACTCTCAAAAATAAAAGTATGTGAGCTGTCACTGGGGTGGTACCTTTTTAAAAGGTACAAATTTGTATCTAAAAGGTCTATATTAATACCTCAAGGGTACATATTAGTACCTAAAAAGTACAAAAGTATTCCTCTTAAAATCTTTAGGTACTAATATACTGTATACTTTTGAGGTACCAATATGGACCTTTAGGTACAAATGTGTACCTTTTGAAAAGGTACCACCCCGGTGACAGCTCACGTACCTTTATTTCTGAGAGTGTAGAGAATCATTCAAAAAACTAGCTCTAAAGTGACATTGGTGAATTAGTAACAGCTTCTGAACATGCACACAGAAATGTTATCTGGCCCAGTCAAGACTCCAGCAACCTTCTTTCTGAGGTGACAGTGCTACCCACTGAGCCACTGTGCCACCCTAGATATGGATCATTTAATAAATTGACTAAAATTAAACCAGTTTTAATCAGTCTAAATTAAAATGGTTCTCTGTTTCATTTACAACACTAGCAGAGAGGGGAAAACTGTATGCAAACAAAATACAATATTATAACTAGTGGTGTAACGCATCACAAATCTCACAAATCAATCACAAATGGTTTGGATCACATTACGTTTTTTTTAGTCAAAGATCGGGCCATTTTTGGGATCAGCCAAAAAGAGCAGACAAATTTAATTTGCTTTCTATTTAAAAAAAAAAACAGTACTGCAAGAAACTTTTGGTTTCATAAAATAAAATGAAATAGTCAGCTAAATAAAAATAAATTGTAAAATATTCAATACTGTGAAAAATTCACTGTTGATAACGCTAAATGTAGAAATCTAACATTATAATTTGTACAACAAATAAATTTTTAGTCTCATTTTCAATAAATGATTCAGTTGTTCACTTATAAAACTTCATGTTTCATTGCTAGATGTGTCATTTTTGAAGAATTATTCAGTGGCATATTTTTGATGGCTGGTTGTCGTCACCTATTGGTTAAATAATGTAATTGCTACCTACAACTTTCATTTGTGAGCACATCACAGTGATTTTAATCTTTACCATAAACATCAGTGGTTTTACCTAAACCACAGGTATCAAACTCAGTTCCTGGGGGGCCGGAGCTCTGCACAGTTTAGTTCCAACCCTAATTAATCACACCTGATCAAACTAATTGAGTCCTTCAGGCTTGTTTGAAACCTGCAGGTAAGTGTGTTGAAGCAGGGTAGGAACTAAACTGTGCAGGGCTGCGGCCCTCCAGGATCTGAGTTTGACACCCCTGACCTAAACTATAAACTGTTATCCCAGTACTGCTGTGTTTTGTGATCGTTTGTAACTTTGTAACGAACTCAAAAGACTAAAGATTGAATCTCCTTCTTGGTTTTTGCATTTTTAAACACAGATTTGAATGCAGCGATTCGAAGGATTAATAAACATATGCAAATCGCCATCATTTATAATTTATGTTGCGTGGGTGTTGAGATCCTGATCTTTAATGATTAATCGTGCAGCTTACATTGAATGCATTAATGCAGGCTAAACAAGCAGTGATAGAAAACACCTTTAATAACCTAAGAAACCCATCACATCCCGAATAACCCAATACAACTTCTTCCGTCATCATTATATTTTACAGGAAAGCCTAAATGCTTTCATACATGTGATTTGAATGACCCGAGAGGCGATCTCTCTGCAATCGTTACAAATTTAGGATTAATCTACAAGTAAAAATAAATGTATTAATCCGCTGGTCATGTGTTCCTCGAACCTTGGGTTGTGATCTGAACAAATCACGGATCAACCATGATTCGTTACACCCATAATTATAACTAAAATATGAAAAAAAAAAAAAAAAAAAAAAGAATTCAATCAAAAAACTTATGAATCCAAAATTGAATAAAATCTTTAAATATATTATTAATATAGCACTGATGACCTGCCTTATATACTAAAAACCAAATATTAAAAAATAATATTGCTGAAACGGTGGCAGATTCTCAAGCAGGTGTGCAAGAAACTTGTTGGTTCAGATGCCTGTGCTGCAGGCGAATAAACCCAAGGATTTCTGTTTTAGCAACCACCATAACATCCTTTATCAACTGCCAGCTCCAAGGCCTTATTTCTCTGACCTCAGCTTGTCTTATAATATTAGTTACAAGCAAAGAAAAAAAGACAGATGCCAAGTGATCAGCGCAGTAATTCAGTCGACAAATGCAGATAAGCGCTCTACTTAATGAGAATGAAAGGATGTACAGTGCAAAACGGCCTTTAGATTTATTAAAGACAAGTCGATCAGTACAACGAGGATAAAACTGAGACACATCATAGAACAATAAGAAACCTGAGATTCCTCAACGGGTGAGGGAAAGAGAGAGAATGACAGAGATGTGGAGGGGGAGGAGGATAAAATGAATACGAGAGAGAGAGAGAGAGAGAGAGAGAGAGAGAGAGAGAGAGAGAGAGAGAGAAAATGCTGCATTCTTGTAACTCAAGAACTGTAAGAATGTGTGTGCAGCAGGTATTTATGGAAAGGTGATGGCAGATAGTTGCTCTGGTAACGGCGACAACAAAAGAGAAAAGCAGCGAGAAGTGGAGGAAGAAAAGGAGGGGGAACTAAAAAAGCAAAAACAACCAACAGGCAGCGCTCAAGGTGTGATGGCACCAGCTCTGCGTACCACGTCGCCATGGCAACAAGCGGCGGGGAGAAATGGCGGTGTTAACATTCATTCAGAGAGGCAGCACATTCCATCAATCTCGAGCGCATAAAGAGGCAACAGCACGTCTGCTAATGGTGTGAAGCCTGCAGGGCGCTCTATTGTTCTGCTATAATTATGCCAAAAAGGACAGAAAAAGGGTGTTGCTCTTTTCATTCACAAATGGGTCGTATACAACACCGAATTAAAAAGGAGTCTTTGGTTCATCTCAAGGTATAAAAAAAGAACAAACCTCACAACAAGCCCTACTGTGAATTTTTTTTTTTTTCAAATATTTCCCAAATGATGTTTAACAGAGCAAGGAAGTTTTCACAGTATGTCCTATAATATTTTTCTCTGGAGAAAATCTTTTTTGTAATATTTCCGCAAGAATAAAAGCAGTTTTTAATTTTTGTAAACCATTTTAAGGTCAATATTATTAGCCCTCTTAAGCAATATTTTTATGCAATTGTCTACAGAACAAACCATTATATAATGTGTTGGAATATTCAATCAAATCCATGTGTGTTCAATAAAAAAAGATCAGGAGAGGTTTTTCTTCAATGCCAAAAATTGTAACAATTTATTGAAACAAAAAAAAATTGGACTCACAGAATTCTGCTATCCTCAATGCAATGCAAAAGTTACAATCAGGAGGTGCCTCTTATTTCCTGACTCCAGCTTTTATACGCAGCTGATATTAACAGATGAAGTTTAGCGAAATTCGTCACTTGTCAATTATTCTCCAGTCCTCTATTGGCCGCAACCACACATACGTCCTCTTTTTCTACGAATGTTCTGCACAACAATAAAAGCATAAGACTTCTCAACTGCACATATTCTGTTCAGTTTTAACCCCTTTCTGCTGACAGGAAGTTTCTGCAGAGCTGAAGTTACTTTTGGACAAGCGTTTATCTACTTCTGCAAAAATGCTTCATTAGTATGCTAAACATATCAGACTCGAGAAAAACGTATATAAATATATTATATATGATCTTTAAATGACCAATACAAATAATAATAAAAAATATATTCCTTTTTCCCAAAATATGTTTTGCCTATTTAAACTAATTTACCCAGTTAAGCCTTAAAATTGCACCTTCTAGTAAATTCACCATATCTAGTAAAATTGTATGTATTAATATTATGTGTCATGATGGCAAAGATCAAAGAAATCAGTTATTAGAAATTAGGGCTAGGGATGGGTACCGAAACTCGGTACTTTATCGGTATCGGTGCTAAATTATAAAAAAACGAAGTATCGATAAGCTCTGATGTTATCGGTTCTACCATCGATACTGGAGAATTATTGCTGAATAAATATTACTTACAGTAGCATAATTTACCTGACCAATCTTTTCTAATTTGCCATATTTGATATTTGTCTGCACAGTTGGCAATCTTACATGTGAAATGCTGATGTTTAAGGCGAGTGCGTCAAGTATAAAAGCCTTCACAGTTCTCGGCTGTGTGCATGCACTCAGCGGAGGCTCAGCTAAGTGCACACATAGCTCGCAACATAGTTAAAAACACAGTTAACTCCTAAAACACTGTTAACTCATTTATGTAAATGCGTTTATGAAAAATCATAAACAATCTCATTTAACTGCATTTTGCAACTCAAAGAGGGTATTTTCAACAGCAGGGGGCACGATAAACCAAGAAAAGTTGCGATTTTTTTGCCAGAAAAGTCAAACATGTTGAACATGTAACCATTCCAGAAGAATGGTTTAAAAACAGTCATTTACCTTCAAACTATTGTACATTCTTTTACAGGAAAAAAACAAATATTTGTTTTGTTTTATTTTACATTAAAAATGTAATAGTAAAACAGTGTTAATTCTGTTCAACTTGTTTAGTTTTTTCATAAAAAAACACTATAAAAAAAAGTACCGATATGAAAACCGTTAAAGTACCGAACCGATAAGTGGTATCGATAAAAGTAGTAATACTGGTAAAACCTTAACGATACCCATCCCTAATTAGGGCTGCACAATTAATCGAAAAAAAGATCGCGATCTAGATTAGACCCTACACATGATCTTAATTCAGCTTTTCTACGATTCAGCTAATTATATTTTCAAGGTCAGGATAGAAGCAAAAAGAACAGATAGGAAAGCATTGGGAGCAGAGAGAGGAAAAGGATCGGCATAGAACCTCGAGCCAGTAATCAAACTCGGGTTGCCGTGAGCACCATGGTGCTATATGTTGGCGCACTTAACTACTAGGCTATTGGCACCGACTGATTCTCATTTTAGTCACTTGTTAAGCCTTTAAATTGAACTTTAAGCTAAATACTAGCATATTGAAACATATCTAGTAAAATATTATTTACTGTCATCATGGCAAAGATAAAATAAATCAGTTATTAGAAATAAGTTATTCAAACTATTACGTTTAGGAATGCGTTTTAAAAATCTCTCTGTTAACAGAAATTGTGGAAAAAAAGGGGGGCTAATAAATCAAGACTTCCTAATAATGGAAGACTTCAACTGCATGCACGCACACAGGGGATCCCATGCACCCTTTCAAAGAGACACCAAAGGCGGACGTCCCGCTTATCACTTTGTTGTGATAATCTTTATAAACCAAGCCCTGGGCGTGCTTGATAAACTCCAAGCACAACATTCAAGGTGAGTTCTCTCCCTCTCTCTCTTCCTTCACTTCTTCCTAGGAATTCCATTTTTTTTCCATTTGGTCCGTTTGCTGCCACACTCTGTCAGCGGTGTGCAGGATGACGGGGCGGAGGAAACCGAGGAGGTGGAGAGAGGAAAACAAGATGGCACAGCGGCGTGAAGGTTATGACTTTGAACGTGCGCTAGCTGGGGACCAGAGCGCACACACACTGACACGCCAAAACACACACCACACTGAGAGTGCTCAGTGTCTTCTTGTTTGTTTCAGTGCTTCTCTGCTCTTGCTAAGATCAAACATCTACATGGCTTTTCAAAGTGGGAGGTAAGGATCAACTGGTGAAGGTCAGCATCTGAGAGTGGCAACATGGTATCAGTGGCAGTAGGCTAGCCAAACAGGGCTAAATTGAGTAGTCTGTGTTAATTAACAGAAAAAAATATATGTTAAATCACAGTTGAGTTGGTTGAATGTGCATCATCATTGTGATCATTGCAGCACTGGGAAATAAATAAATATTTAAACTTGATTATTTAAATGAGTCAAACCTGGCCTTTTAGATTTATTAAATGAATACTTTATTTTAACAGCATATTATCAGGAGTTAATCAACTAATCTGACACCATAAGTTAAATATGCCATTTATCCTTATTGACTAATTTCTTATTAAATTCATTAAAGGGCTTGAGTAGTTTAAGTAGTCAGTGTTAATTAACAGTAAAAATCTGTTCAAATCACAGTTGAGTTGTTGAATGGCATGTCATTGTGATCATTGCAGCACTGGGAAATAAATAAATATTTAAACCTGATTTTTGAACCTTTAAATTAGTCAAACCTGGTCTTTTAGATTTATTGAATGAATACTTAATTTTAACATCATCTTATCAGGAGTTAAACAACTAATCTGACATCATCTGTTATATATGCCATTTATTCTCGTGATTAACAATTTTATTGATTCTCAGGCAAATTTCAAATTGAAATACAGAATAACTCTGTAAAAAAAAAAAAAAAAAAAAAAAAAAAAAAAAAATCTACATTTTACCCTATTAACAAACCTATTAACCCAAGCCAAACTAATGCCTAACTACGACTTTAAGGTCCAGCTTGGCTATCATTACATACTGAAATATTGAAAATATTCCCTATATCATGTGCCATTGCTTTTATTTAGAACACAATTCTCGATAGTCAGACTCGCTCCTATTTAGTCCTTAATCTGGCAACCTGTGCTTGTGTTTGTTTTTGATCCGGGAGTGCAATACCTCGTTCAACCACTGGGTGTCCAAACTTACATACTGCACCTTTAAAGAGCCCCTATTATACATTAAAACAGGGTCATATTTTGGTTTTACGGGTCTCCAACAACAGGCTGATATGCATGCAAGGTCAAAAAACACTTTTATTGTCTTATAGTATGCATTGATTTTTACCTAATTATCCCAGTGACTTGCATATGAATCGTTCAGCGATTCATTTGTTCCCAAACCCCTCCTTAGCGCGATGCTAATCTGCATTGATTGGACCGATGACCACCTGTTGCGATTGGTCGACAGCGTTCAGCACAAGACAGACTGAAATGCCCAGTGCAACTTATCAAAATATTGAAGTAGTCAGAATGCATAGTGTATGTGTGAGCATACCTGCCAACACTCCTGTTTTTCCCGGGAGTCTCCCATATTTCGGACCCATCTCCAGCCACCCACCATTTTGTTATTTATCCTGGAAAACTCCAGTAATTTCAACCAGCCCCTCCCCCGGTCCTCAGCATTTTGGTACGGTCTGTGAAACCCCCGGGTCACAAACATTGGTATAGGATCCGATCGCAGCGGCCGCCCAAAAGACCCTTCATAGTAGTTAACTTACTAACACCACAGTACACAGTACCCAGTTCGCAACAGTGTTATTCAGACACCTCACCACTGAACCACTGATCCTTCCTTTAACAAACGTCCGATGAATCTCCCGTTGTAAGCATGTAGATTGTCAGAAAAATGACGGGAACAGCACAGGCTGGGCTATAATGCTGAGGTATTTTTGCAAAAATAAACCTCAACCACTGACTCTTCACAGCTTCAACTTTGGGTAGAGAAAATAACACTTACTTTCCCCTTACACTTCCAATAATATCCAGCTAAGCACAGCGTCTTCAGACTTGATTTAACTGGAATCTGTTTGTCTTCCTCTTTGTCTTTGCTACTGTGTTAGTGGGCGGGACCACAGGTTTCAATTTTCCCGGGTTTGCGCACGCAACAATTGGGCGGGGCTTATGTTTTGTATCAACGTCACGCCGAAACGGCTAAAGACTCATTATCAAGACGATTCATTTGAAGCACTATGAGTCGACTCTTTTATAGATGAATCAATAGTTTTAAACACTGTCCAATTTCAGATTTAAGCCTTAGCTGGATATTTCACTTCACTTAGAGCTGTGTTTTACACACTACATGGAAGTAATAATATACATTTTAATAAAATTTGTTGAATTCAATACTGGTATATTCAAATGTGGTTTACTGAAAGATTGTTAAAATGTTCATTTTTTGACAATAAAGTACAATTGTTGAAATAAACATAAACAAATTTAATTTTGAACAAATTGCACTTTCAAGGGCCTATGTTTAGTTTTTTAAGAAACTCCCCAGGCCTTGAATACATATGTCTGAAATTTCAAGTACTTTAAGTACTTTCAAGAAGCATGGGAACCCTGATATGATTATCAAACAGCCTGCTGAATAGATTAATATAGCATCATTATATTAGTCACTTATCAAAATAATCATAACTACAGACCCAAGGCCATGCCGAATTTACTGGGATGCAAATCAAATGTCTGAAGTCACGCTACAAGATTTCTCACGACATAAGCCCCTTAGCGCTTGGTTTCTGACACACACTGCGACATTTAATTAAAACAAAACAAATGCCACAATGTCTACCTGCACTCATAAGTCACATCTGCCAATGCAGAGCTGGCATGTCATTGCAAGCACGGTGACTCACTGAGGTATCAACTCCTAGTACGTCAGCTAAGCTTAAGGTCAGACAGACACAGGATCACGCTGTCAGTGATCATGGTTTGTGCTGCGTGAGAGGTGTTCGTTTAATAACCGGCCTTCCAGGACAACCATGCTGCTCTCAGCAGTAGCTGCAACACGCAGCAGTGGCCAACCGCAGGAGGATGAGTCACATCAAACAAAGCACTAATCTGTCCCCAAAAAAAAACCCAAACAAAAAGCACACAAGAAGGCATGTGTCGCATCTCCAGCTCTACAGCCTTCAAACAAAGGATGAAAGAGATTAATTGCCACCCATCTCAGAAATGCGTACGGTATCCACATCACCTTTTCAAAAGGAGTACCGAAAAGCGAGACTCAGCTGAGGGCTGATAATAATGTGTCACTATAACTGCAAACGCAGGGACAAGCTGAAACCTCTAGATACGTTATGGTATGAAAGTAATGCGGAGATTTTAGTGGGAGATTGTCGAATGTCATATTGGCTTTGGGATCTGGCGATAGCTCTGGGTGTAGTGATAACTGTTTGAAATGGGTGTGAATGCACGGCACGCATAGGCACTGAATCCCACCTGTTCAGAGCATTTTTAAAAGAGACACTGAGGAGGAGATGCACGAGACACGTGGAGCAGCTGTAGAGTACGGGAGTGGAAAAGGGGCTCCACAGGGAGGACGGCACAAGGAACTGTTCTTGCCCTAATGAGCAGCCAGATCTCAACACCGCAAGCCTCCAAGCTCTGCAGACCTGTGCCGGTTTTCACATGGGACCTGAATCAAACACTTCCACTCACACTGAAGGGGTTCGAGTAACAAACGCCACCCCAACGCAAAGCTTGTTGCTGTGATTGAGGTGGAGGCCCTGCTCTGAGCCATGGGCACAAAGTCACTTTCTGACTCAACACGTTTATGGCATAATTTACATCCATCTGACTTTGAAATCTATGTTGGAAAGGAAGGAGGAGGATGGAAAGACCTTCTGAATGATACATGTACAGAAAGGCTGTGGGGACCGAACTCCTTACCGGAAAGCCTCCAGCACTGGTTCTCTCCTGCAGACGAGGGGCAACTCGCTTAAAGGCACTTTTGAAGTCATCCAGCTTCAAGAAGCCACGACCTGGAAAGAGTACAAATCCAAAGCAAGAGTTAACAAAGGTAATACTTAAAAACATCAAAAAGCCATTCGCTGGCGAGCTAGGTGTGTTTTTTAGAGCACCACACTGGCATGAGATCAAGCAAACAGAATGAAATAAGCACACCTGAGAGCGCACTCTCATTATTTTTTGTTATCATAAGAAATAAAATCTGCTCATTCTACCCCATAAAAGACTTGTGGCTAAAGCTGAGAGTATACTGTATGCTCTGTGCAATTTCAGCTCCAGAATGACTACTGTGGCCAATATTTTAATCATCAGTTAAGGCCCTTGTTTACACTAATACTTTTTCGTTTTAAAACGCATAAGTTTTGCTACGGTTACGCCTTCAGTCCACACTACCCTGGAGATTTCAAGCTCTAAAACCGCAGCGTTTTGGAAAGGCTGAAGAGGCCGTTTTGGTTTTAAAATGTTGCTGCTCCATGTTAGTGCGGATGAGGGAAAATGGAGACATCTGAAAACGGAGGTGTGGCTGCAGACATTCGCGCTTTCTGATTGGGGCTTTTTCCTCAATATTAAGTGCACAAAGTTCAGACTTGCATCCTTTCCTTAAGTTCAGACTTCGCAAGTTTGATATGCAAAACAAACTCCAGAGGACATGTCGGGTAAAAACAGTGCACAAAACATGATATAAGGAAATACCCATTTACATTTTGATATTAACAATGTAACGGATGCAAAAAAATGTTGAGGCATCATCAGGGGCGGATTGGTGATTTGTGGGCACCGGCTCTCCAGGACCGAGTTTGAGCACTCCAATGTACAGCTAATTAGTCATTTTTGTAATAAGATTTTAATAGTAATAACAATAAAAAAAAATAAAAAAAAATAAAAAACTTTTAAACTAATTTAATTCACAATCCATCAGACTAATCTTGTCACCATTTTTCATATGAACTGAGTAATTGCTGTTTGTGAATAAGCGGCTGTTTCACTGGGCCGCCAATCTCTTTACAAGCTCACAGCGCTCCTCATCTGACTGGTGTTTCGGCCAGACAGCAGGATCACAGAGGAAGCTGCATTTCATTGTTTGTCGTATTTCTACTTTTTTCCCCTGAAATGTTCTCAAATTTCTCACTCTTGCACACTCTCCTGCTTCTACTCTGATCGCATTCAAGCCCCAAAACCAGAGCGTTTTGGAAACACTGAAGAGGCCGTTTTGGTTTTAAAATTCTGCTTCTCCGTGTTAGTGTGGATGGGGGAAAATGGAGACATCTGAAAACAGAGGCTTGGCTGCAGACATTCACGCTTTCTGATTGGGGCTTTTTTCTGAAAATTAAGTGCACAAAGTTCAGACATGCATCCTTTCCTTATGTTCAGACTTAAGGACTCCCAAGGACAAGTCGGGTAAAAACAGTGCACAAAACATGATATAAGAAAATACCTATTTACATTTTGATATTAATAATGTAACAGATGCTAAAAATTTTGAGGCGTTGTCAGGGGCGGACTTAGTGATTTGGGGGCCCTAAGCAATTCCAGGTATGGGACCCTAGCATTTTTGAAAAATAAACTGAAACTATATATAGAGGACTGGTGTCCTGCAGATTTTAGCTCCAACTTGTCTCAACACACCTGCACAGATGTTTCTAGAAAGCCTAGTAAGAGCTTGATTAGAAAGCCCAGGTGTGTGATTGGAGCTGGAACTAAACTTTGCAGGACACGGCCCTCCAGGACCAAGTTTGGGCACCCCGATGTACAGTTAAATTAGTCATTTTTGTGATTAGATTTTAATAGTAAAAATAATAATTTAAAAAAAAACATTTAAAGTAATTAAATTCACAATCCAAACTAATCCTGTCACCATTTTTCATTTGAATTGAGTAACTGCTGTTTGTGAATCGGGGGCCGTTTCACTGGGAAATGTTATGTGAACAGGCCCTCTTTACAAGCTCACAGCTCTCATCATCTGACAGGTGTTTTGGCCAGACAGCAGGATCACGGAGAAAGTTGCGTTTTGTTGTTTGTCGTATTTCTACTTTTTTTCCCCCGAAACGTTCTCAAATTTCTCACTCTTGCACACTCTACCTGCCTCTACTCTGATTGCTGGCAGACTGGTGTCACTAAAATCTCTGTGATTGTGAACAACAGAAAAAAAAAAAAAGAATAAACCTTCTATTTAAATTATTAAATTTAAAATAGAGGAGTAGCAGATCGGTTTGACTGTACCAGGGAAATACCTCACGCTCCCCATGCTAAAACATTTGTCGGTATGCAGAGGAATGATCTACTCTCAATGCTGCAGGTGTGAGAGACGTCTGTGTGGCACTGAGCCGCCTTTGCATGCTCTGAGGCGGGGGAGAGACTGATGGCATCACCCAAAGCTCGCCTCAAAGAAAAACGTTAGGAACGGTACAGCATGGGCACATGAGTCTCTAAAAATCTGCAGTGACTCCTAAAAACATTCGCTAGTCACTTTTTTTGAAAATTTGGCACTAGTGGGGTCTGAAAAGTCGCTAGTTGGCAACACTGGCTGGCAGTAATCTTTCTGATAGAAGCACTCACACCTAGCGCAATATGGACTGAACGTACCATTATACATGAGGGCCCGCGGCTTTGAAAGGAATATTGTTAAAATCCTAACAGTTATAGACAGATATTACAACATATGATAGACAATTTATAAAAGAGCTATATGATTAATATAGGCTTTTTGGCATTGGTCAGGGGCCCCTAATTCCCCGGGGACCTAAGTGGCTGCTTACCTCGCTTATTGGTTAAATCCAACCCTGAGCCTCGTGTAGCTACTTATTTATATGACCGTCATCTTCACTGTATGCATATTTTTAACAAAACGGAGCCTATACATAACTGCCTCCTTTCATTTTCTTAGAAAAATACAAATCCTTGTCTCTTTTGCTGAAAATGAGTTTTAATAATCAATAATAGCCATTATAAAAGTATAACGTACAATAACTTTATATAATATAGGAAATAAAGGCAAGTAATCAGTCAATCTGCATATTCAGTGTGCTTGGTTACATTAAGTAATATATTAACTTATCTGAGAACAAGTAATAGATTCAAAAAACCATTAGATAAAGACCAGATGAATTAAATATCACGTTTAACAACTAAAGTGATATGAAATCCAGCAGAAGATCCTTAATGGACTGTCCGACCTGCACTGCTCCCACCCAGGGAAGTGTGCTCAAAGCACCCGCTGACTGCCTGGAGCTCAGACGTGTGCATACGCTGCAGCGCATGCCAGAGTGCGTGTGGTCACGTTATGTGTTTTTTCAACAGTACAGTGTGGACGGAGATCTTTTCAGAAACACTAGGTGAAATGCCAGTGTGGATGTTAGTTTTCATTCTAAAAAGCCATTTTAAAACTAAAACGTATTAGTGTAAACGTATTAGTGTAAGCATGCAGAGAAGTGTGTTCTTGTAGACTTGTGTAAGAGATCTCGGCTCTTAAAAGGCACTGATAACTAGAATACACATAAAGAGTTAGTTCACCCAAAAATGACAATTCTGTTATTAATTACTCACCCCCATGTCATTCCAGTCCCCTAAGATCTTCTTTTATCTTAGGAACACACACTAAGATATTAAGAAGAAATCTGAGAGCTTTCTTAACCTTCATACACAGCAATGGCCCAGAGACTTTCAAAATCAATGAACCTAAACCTTGTCAAAAACTTCAGAACACTTTTGCAAACCAAAAAAAAAAAAACTGTAAATATTATCTACTGCGACAGGTCAGGGTGCACGTTTATTACAGGTAGTACAATGTATTGCCATTACAGTCAACATGCAAGCTTTGTATTGCACATTGTAAACGCTGGTCTCGGAACCATTGCTGTCTATGAAGGGTCAGAGAGCTCCAGGATTTCATCTAAAATATCAGAATTTGTCTTCTGAAGATGAACTAAGGTCTCAGGTGATTGGAACAACATGAGGGTGAATAATAAATAATACATATAGGGTGAACTTTAATATTTCAATTCAAACTCACAATCAAGCGAGTATAAATTGACAGTTTAGTGAAGTGGTTTCCAAAGTGGGGGTCATTGGACAATGAGGTGGGGGTTGCCACATTTGGTGAGTTACAAAAACTTAATTCATTTTATTAAACTATTAGAAATACTCAGTTTTATCCATAACATGCAAAAGAAAAAAATTGTTACAATCGTAGATGCATTAAAAAAAAAACAACATACTATACAATTAAAAAGCCATCAGCCTTTCGATTTTTTGTGACCCCTGGGGTAATTATATTAAAGACACAGCAATAGCATCAGTTGCAGCACATTTTATAGCACCAGGTTAAACTTTCTAACCCCTTACGGCACTCACATATGTTAAAAATAAATACAGGCCACAATTGAACATGAAGGATGTTCTACGAGTGGTGTTCTATGAAGAGTCAGAAAGCTCCTGGATTTCATCTAAAATATCTGAATTTGTGTTCTGAAGATTAACTAAGGTCTCAGGTGATTGGAACAGCATGAGGGTGAATAATAAAGAATAATAATACATTTAGGGTGAACTTTAACATTTCAATTCAAACTCACAATCAAGCGAGTATACTTTGACAGTTTAGTTCAGTGGTTTGCAAAGTTAGGGTAGCTGGACAATGAGGTAGGAGTCGCCACACTTAGTGAGTTACAAAAACTTAATTCATTTTAATAAACTATTAGAAATACCGAGCTTTCTCCATAACCTGCAGAAGAAAAAAAGTTACAATAGTAGTTACATTAAAAAACAACAACATACAAATAAAAAATCCATCAGCCTTTTGATTTTTTTGGGACCCCTGGGGTGATTACATTATATTACAGACACAGCAATAGCATCAGATGCAGCACATTTTATAGCATCAGGTTAAACCTTGACACCTTTACAGCACTCACATACATTAAAAATAAATACAGGCCACAATTGAACATGGAGGATGTTCTAGAGTGGTGTTCACCAAAATTAAACTTGAATTAGACTTGTATGCGGCGTTGTATGCATGGTTTATAGATTTATAACTACCTTAGGGGATACTGGGGGTAGAGAGTCATTGGCATTATTTTGGGGGTCATGGGCTGAAAAGTTTGGAAACCCCTAGTTTAGTGTACCCATCACTGTGCAAAAAACAGAGTCTAACACAGAAAAATAAGTACACCTGAGCCTGAAGTCCTCTCACAGCTTTTTTGGCTGAAATTGTGAGAGCGAGAAGTAGTAAGACCAGCTGAGATCTCCGAGTGTCTCCAGGAGCCTCTTCCTGTGAGCTCAGAGGAACAGCTTGTTGTGTCTTCTTCTCAGCGGCTGGCACGCACAACTTTGATTTGCAGGAAATGGCTCCCCTGAGGAAGTTTAGAGCGCTCGCATCCAAAGTCAGAGCTGAGAGTGGAATCTGTTTAGCGTGTCTGCTGAATTGATGAGAGGCACAGTGGCGCACTGAGCGGGGGGATTATGGGGGGGGAGATTCGAGAAGCACTGTGACATGCATGTCAACACGCCAGACCCGACAACTCCAGCTCACCAACCATAACCGAACACTGCCCTCCACAGCCATTACAACAGAGATGAGTTCTGGACACCTGCGGAAATCGCCGGTAAAACTAGAAAATATGTCATATGTACACGTTTTGAAGTGCTATTAGAGAGATAGAAGACACTTAGGCGCAATCCCAATTCTACACCTTAGACCTTCCCCCTACCTCTTGTTTTGCACGTTAATGTGAAGGGGTAGGGGTGTCCCAATTCTCTTTAGCTTGAAGGCGTAGGGCAAAGGGGAAAGGGATAACAGAGATTTTTCAGGACCACACTCAAAGGGTAAGAAAACTTCCCCGAATATACCAGCCACATTGGCAGGATAATCACACCCGGAAGTAAGGAGGTCCACAAATTAGTATTTTTTGTCCTTATTATAAATTTTTACAACAAACAAGCATATGTTTAATATATTCATAACCGCGTTCGTGTTTTACCGTCATGCTCAAAAAAAAAAAAACGCTAAATAAAAACCACTAAATTTCGCTATCTATAATCCCTAATAATAACTGTATTGCAGTCCCACAACATTCTGACACTCGATGACACTCGAATACCCTGTCAGTAATGTCTAGTGGCCGATGAAAGTAAGAAGTGAGCACATTGGGTTGGGCGGCGGGGCGCGTTTGCCGCCCTCACTATTATGCCTGAGCTGCATAAACCATATGCCAGAATAGTTGGCAGTTCATTCCACTGTGGTGACCCCTGATAAATATGGGACTAAGCCGAAGGAAAATGAATGAATGAATGAATAGCGGATGTGTTATGAGACCTGCTGTACCTTTGTTCACCACACAAATGAAAAGTTCATATGATATATATTTTTTGTTGTTGTTTTTGTTTTATGCGTTAAGTTTTCAGCTCCTATACTCTTAAAATTTCACAGATTTCTTTGTTTTATGCAAAATTCTACAGATTCTGTCTGGCTGTACCTGATTTTGCCTCAATAAACTCCTAATTTGCTGCTTACTCTATATTTAAAATGATAATAGCTAATAATTGATATTGTTACCATGCATAATATGCTGTATAAGCACTAATGAACAGCCTATATGTGTATAATAGGCATATTAAAAAGTATCATAATGTCATATCATTTTTTATTTAATGCCATGTCTGCTTCATTGGCGATCTTCATGGCAAAAAAAACAACAACACAGATTAATACCAATATAATAAATACAATAAAGCTGTTGTAGAGTATTACATTACACTGTAAAACATGCTGGCTTCCTCACAATCGATTAAGTTGAACTAATTGTTTTTACAAATTTAAGTGGATTGAACACAAAACAATTAAGTTGTGCCCAAAAAAAGAGATCTGAACTCAATAATTGTGTTGATTGAGCTAATTTTAAATTAGTAGTTTGAACAAGCAGCAAAAGCGATCCCATAATGAGATGTTTAATTTTCTCATTTAAAATTTTTAAAAAGTTAACAGATTGATATTTTGTCTGATCCCATAACTCTGTGGTTAGTTGTTTTGGAAGATATAAACACATATTTCAATATAATTTCAATATCACAGATCTGAACTCAATAATTGTGTTGATTCAGGTCATTTTAAATAAGTAGTTTGAACAAGCAGCAAAAGAGTGTAGACATTGTACATTAATATAGCATAAAAATTCTTAAAACTTGCCAAAATTGTCCTAAATATCCTTTTTTTAATGTGTTCATTCATAAAAAAAGGCTTCTAAAAACATTAAAAGCAAGCTGTTAATAAGCAACCAGTTAGCAGTGAGAATTGTTTCCTATACTCGAGTGTTGCAATAAGATGCATAATGGCATGACTTATTGATGAACGCAAAAGAAATCAAATGGATTTGACGAAGCATGAGCAGCGATCGGCAGGGAGCACAGCTCACTTTCACACCGGGTGAGAACGGGAGGGTTTCCAACTGCAGCAAGCGTGCTCCGTCACCGGGCAGGCTGCCACTTCAACTCTGAATGGGAGCGACGCACTTCAGCGCGCTTTAGCTTCCAGCGCGTCCCCATTGAAGATGAGGACGGGGGTGACGGCTCAGATGAAACAGTCAAACATCTCATCCAGCGCAAACTGTTCAGCCGCAGATAGGAGAGGACTTGCCTCCGTTGGCAGGTTGACAGGAACATCAGGCATGAGAAAGCCAGGACAGAGGGTTTAAGCTTAGCTGGCAGAGGAACACAGACGATCAATTGGGGAACTGTTGAAATTATTAAGACACTCTGCTATAGCATGTAAGCTTGTGCTGGAGAACACCTGCTTGACAGTTGTCCTTTAGGTTTGCAGCTGTGTGTGTGTACAACCACTTAAAAAAAAGAAAGAAAGCCAACTAAATTTTTTTAATTCAAGTTTGGTGCAAAGTAGCAGAGCAGTTCCATGTAAATTAAAAAGAAATTAATTTTCACCAAAATAGCGAAACGAAAGTATTACAGTACAGAGAGATGTCACATCCATAATTAAGCTTTTTTTCTTATAAATGCAAAAATAAAATAAAATAAAATAAAATCAATCATGTTTGTTCGAGTGACTCTCATCCTTTTGATTTAGTAATATTTCATTTGGGTTGTGCAGTTTAATTCACAGAATTTCTACAAAGTATGCAGTATGTATACTGTAAACTCATTAACTTTTTTGGTCACATCCATAACACATATATTGTGGGATAGATTCAACAAGGTCCCTGAAATATTCCTCAGAGATTTTGGTCCATATTGACATGATAGCATCACGCAGTTTCTGCAGATTTGTCGGCTGCGCATCCATGATGCGAATCACCCGTTGCACCACATCCCAAAGGTGCTCTATTGGATTGAGTTCTGATGACTGTGGAGGCCATTTGAGTAGTGAACTCATTGTCATGTTCAAAACACCAGGCTGAGATGATTCGTGCTTTATGACATGTCATGTTATCCTGCTGAAAGTAGCCATCAGAAGATGGGTACACTGTGGTCATAAAGGGATCGACATGGTCAACAACAATACTCAGGTAGGCTGTGGTGTTGACATGATGCTCAATTGGTACTAATGGGCCCAAAGTGTGCCAAGAAAATATCCCCCACACCATTAAACCCACCAGCAGCCTGAACCATTGATACAAAGCAGGATGGATCCATGCTTTCATTCAATTCAATTCAATTCATCTTTATTTGTATAGCGCTTATACAATGTAGATTGTGTCAAAGCAGCTTCACATGGAAGATTATAGTGAATCGAAACACTGTCAGTTCAGTTTTTAGAGATTAAGTTCAGCTCAGTTTAGCTCAGTTCAGTGTGGGTTAATAATCACTACTGAGAGTCCAAACACTGAAGAGCAATTCCATCGATGCGCAGCTTTCATGTTGTTGACGCCAAATTCTGACCCTACCATCCGAATGTCACAGCAGAAATCAAGACTCATCAGACCAGGTAACATTTTTCCAATCTTCTATTGTCCAATTTTGGTGAGCCTGTGCCAATTGCAGCCTCAATTTTCTGTTCTTAGCTGACAGGAGTGGCACCCGGTATGGTCTTCTGCTTCTGTAGCCCATCCGCCTCAAGGTTGGACGTGTTGTGCGTTCAGAGATGCTCTTCTGCATACCTCGGTTGTAACAAGTGATTATTTGCGTTACTGTTATCACTTTACTGTACTATCAGCTTGAAACAGTCTGTCCATTCTCCTCTGACCTCTGGCATCAAAAAGGCATTTGTGCCCACAACTTATTGAATTTTCTCTTTTTCAGACCATTCTCTGTAAACCCTAGAGATGGTTGTGCGTGAAAATCCCAGTAGATCAGCAGTTTCTGAAATACTCAGACCAGCCCATCTGGCACCAACAACCATGCCACATTCAAAGTCACTTAAATCATCTTTCTTTCCCATTCTAATGCTCAGTTTGAACTGCAGCAGATTGTCTTGATCATGTCTACATGCACTGAGTTGCTACAATGTGATTGGCTGATTAGAATTCGATTAACAAGAAGTTGCACAGTACCTAATAAAGTGGCTAGTGAGTGTGTACTTTCTCTGTGAATTTGTTTTGATTTTTTTACTGCAAAAGTCACATCCATAACGCAGGATTTGCTCAGCACTATCATCTATCAGCACAGTTAAGACCAGAATCAAAATAAGTTTGGCTAGTTTTAAAGTAAGTCAGAATCGCACTTCCAATCTCGGTTCTAAAATTAGCTAATTTTCAGGTCGCTCGGAATTCGTAGAAGGGTTGAGTGAACTCGCTCACAGCAATTTGGTCCTTGAGATGAATTTGATGGTTCATTAACATTCACAATTCTAATTAAAAGCCAACTGTATTTTTTATAAATGCCTGCTGCTTATTGCTGGAGACTATTTTGGGTCCTGGGAGGATGCAAAAAAATGCTCTAAAACCTGATCGGGAGGCTCACAGGAAGTCGAAGATATTTCAAAGGCGACCGAGAAAGCAAATGAGATACAAGAGAGATAAACAGAAAATGAATGAGAGAAAGAGCTTCAGGCAATAATGGCTCCATTGAACATCTGCTGAAGAGGCGGCATTCGCATGTATAAATATTCTGCTCAAACACACCAGTTTTTTCCCTCTTTAATGGCAGGTCAAAAGGGTTAATGAAATAAGATCCCCCGACCATTCTGAACAGATTCAATCAAGGTCGGCTGATATCCTCCTCCTGTGGTCAGTTCTTAAGTGCTCGGTGATATTATTTCAGTAACAAAATTAATTAGTTAATCATAGATTTGCCTCTCTTGGGAATATCATGCAAACAGTTCCAGGGAGGGCAAAACAATCCCTGGAGACCACAAGACCCATTTTACTATGTTTTCAACCCAACCTTGAACCCTCAAACGAAGATTTAGACACTTCATTTCATAGAATGACTTAATTTAGGGCAGAAAAGTAGCAGCTGAAAATAAAAATGAGAGCCTTTTTAGTACATGTCAGGTATTACGGTTTAAAAATCCGCAATCAGTTAAGGATATGTACACAAATGTGCATTACTAAGAAGAAAAAAGCCTTTGTTTCTTTTTATCAAAAATCTGTAGGAAAACAATACCAGCATGGAGCATGTCAATAGCGTGAAAGTACAGTGAAAGTGGAGCAAAGAAAAAGACACATGGCGCCCTCTACTGCAATACCATGAAAACACTTCCACAACCACAGTAGGTCTGTTAACATGTTGATATAACAAGTTTTTCAGATTACTATCAACATAGTGTGTACACTTTGCAAATTATTATACAGGCTGATTCAAAAAGAATACCACAAATCCAAAATCTGTATTTAACCAAAGAAATATGATGGAACCTTGGGTAATTAAACAATGTGAAGAGTACATTTTTTCAGTTCATAGATGTTCAATATGACCCCCTCCCCTGGCCATCTGGCAGACCGGGCAGTTTCCCACTGAGCCAACGTACTTTTTGATCATCTTTTTATGATTTGATCAGCCCATAAAATGCTTAGCAGGCTATAATATTTTCTGACTAATTAATTGACGATGCTGTCATCTGTGACGCTCTGAAAGTAATTTTTTTTCCCGGACAGACAGGCCCATTTGACAATCTGCAGCCCATTGGTTTTTTTCTTTATTGACATTGGGCTGACCCAATCACAAACTCCTATTTTTAGCACCTCGTATGGCGAACAGAAGCAACGCACAGACGTTTACCTTTCACATGGACTGCGTCTGCAGCTCGCAGCGGATTGGCGGCTGTTGAACATCAATCTCAGTCGATTCTATCTAGTTACCCATCTATCTATACAAGTACACCTTGTATTTTTACTTTTCATCAAGTCCCACCACAACTTCCTCCCATGCTGTTTCCTTAACATGCAAGTCTTTATTTTACAAATGATAAAGATCCTAAAGAACTGTATCGTTCTCACGCTCTATGAGAAGTGTCATTCATGTCTTTTCAGGCGCACTCTGTCACAGGTCAATCACCTGTGATATCATGACATTTTGTCAACAGTTGATGTAGGCTTATAGTAAAAATAATATTTATACAATATAGTTATGATATTTATACATGACCAAACTAGTGTGCAACTTTAGTGTGCAAAACTAATACTGAAATTGTTTTAAATTTTGTTAGGTAGTTTGGGTCCAAATAAATATTTGTTGCATTTTTTAATCGTTTAAGTTTAAAATCTTTAAGCTATGTTTTGATGTTTCACTGTTGAGCTAAACATTATAATTTGTTAAGGGTCTCTGATACATTGCTTTTATTATTTAACTTTATAATTGTTCATCAACATTAACTGTGTGCGTCAGCAGGCAGTTTTTGTTGTTTATTATTTAATACAGGCTCCCTTAAAACACACAGGCAACTCTGATTATTTATTTTAATTAGTCAACTCTGATTATTTCCTCTATATATGCTTTTACAGAACAGGAGTTGGTAAACAAATTCAAGGGTGTGCACAGATGGGTAGCATTTTGTATGTATGTAGTGGGCCGCTCTGGCCCAAAATGCCAGGGTTGATTTTTCCTCCCAGTCCAGCCCTGCACCCTCCAGACACTCGAGTAACATCAACTCGAAAGTTGTGGTACTCTTTTTGAATCACCCTGTATATTAAAGGGATAGTTCCAGCAAAAATAAAAACTATATATATATATATATATATATATATATATATATATATATATATATATCATTTACTCTCCCTCAAAACCTATTTGAGCTTCTTTTTTCTCTTAAACACAAAAGGAGATAGTTTGAATTATGCTGGTAAATGGCACCCATTCACTTTCATAGTATTTGTTTTTCCTACTATAGAAGCTGAAGGCTCCCAGCAAGCAGCTTTCATTAAAATATCCTATTTTATGTAAGAAACGTGTAAAGGTTTAAAACCATGCGAGCGATTATATAAGTTCATTTTTATGTTTGGGTGGACTATCTCTTTAACAACCAAACTAAACCAAAGAAATGCACCCTGCATTAGTTAAACCTTCTTGCCACACCAAAATATTTCTGCATTTAGGAGACGCTTATATAAAGTGGTGCTGCAAAAATAAGACTCCATTTAACTTTGTGGTCCTGGATGTTGTGTGGTTTCAGTGGGTCATAGAAAGGGGAATAGCCAACAGCCAATCAGTCCAAGCAGCTTCACATTTGTCAACTTGCCAGTAAATATCTACATCTATCTGATAAATTGAGTTATTTAAGGCCTCTAACATAGTTCGCTCTAGTTTCTCCTTATATATAATAGGTCCTAAACGTAATTCTTCTATATGATATGCTTTGTAAGATGCACCAGAAAGTGTCTTTTGTCCAAGCAAGCATTTTTTTGTTTGTTTAAAATAAGTCTAACAGACATTTAAAAAACATTTAAACGGACAGCCTGGCTTAAAAAGGCTAAATTTGGGCTGTCAGCGACAATCTTCATGATGTCTAAGAATATCCCAAAAATAGACTAGTCATCAATTACACAAAAATGAATGAATACGCTGTTAACATTACACAGTTTTTGACTGTAATATGAACTGCATTTTACTGTAGGAGGATTTACAGTATGTTACTGTATTTTAAAGTTGCAATAATAAGAAAAATTGTTATTTAAGGGCAATCCCGTTCTTCAGTTGCGGCCCATATGTTACAATTGTGAAAAATACTGTATATTTTACAGTAAAGATATACAGACAATTTACTGTAAATACATATACAGCAAGAAAAATGGTGCTGCACAAATAAGACTCCATTTAACTTTGTTGTCCTGGATGTTGTGTGGTTTCAGTGAGTCATTAGAAGGGGAATAGCCAACAGCCAATCAGTTCAAGCAGCTTCACATTTGTCCACCTGCCAGTAAATATCAACATCTACCTGATCATTTGAGTTAAGGCCTCTAACATTGCTTATTCTAGTTTCTCCTTATATATAATAGGTCCTAAACGTAATTCTTCTATATGATATGCTTTGTAAGATGCACCAGAAAGTGTCTTTTGTCCAAGCAAGCATTTTTTTGTTTTTTAAAATAAGTCTAGCAGATGTCTATAAGACATTTAAACGGACAGCCTGGCTTAAAAAGGCTAAATTTGGGCTGTCAGCGACAATCTTATCGATGTCTAAGAATAATCCAAAAATAGACTAGTCATCAATTACACAAAAATGAATGAATACGCTGTTAACATTACACAGTTTTTGACTAATTTGAACTACATTTTACTGTAGGAGGATATACTGTACAGTATGTCACTGTATTTTAAAGTTGCATTATAAAAAACTATTGTACATTTTACAGTAAAGATATACATACAATTCACCGTAAATACAAATACAGCAAGATAAATGGTGCTGTAAATGTAAATACAGTAGTTTTGCTGTAATTTATTTACAGTAAGTGGCGAACTGCTGCCAGTTAGTTACTGTAGATTTTACAGGTAATTGTTAACAGTGTACACAACATGTGAAGTGTAATTTCACTTAGAGAAACTTGTTCATGCTTTTATCAGCAGCAGGGTGGATTACTGTAACGGCCTCCTCACGGGCCTTCCCAAAAAGACAGTCAGACAGTTGCAGCTCATCCAGAACGCTGCGGCCAGGATTCTGACCAGAACCAGAAAATCAGAGCACATCACACCTGTCCTCAGGTCTTTATACTGGCTCCCAGTTACATTCAGAATAGATTTTTAAGTATTACTACTTGTCTATAAATCACTAAATGGCCTAGGACCTCAATACATTACAGATATGCTCACTGAATACAAACCTAGAAGAACACTCAGATCTCTAGGATCATATAAACTAGAAATTCCAAGAGTTCAGTCAAAGCAGGGTGAATCAGCTTTCAGCTACTACGCCCCTCACTGCTGGAATCAACTCCCAGAAACGATCAGATGTGCTCCAACATTAGGCACATTCAAATCCAGACTGAAAACACATCTGTTTAGCTGTGCCTTTACTGAATGAGCACTGTGCTACGTCCGACAAATTGCACTATTATGTTTTTCTCTTCTTTTTCATTCTTTACAACCTGTTTTAACATATTTTTATCTGTTTTATCTGTTTTTTTATTATCTGTTTTTATTTTTTCTTACACTTGTCTTTTTTATTCCTGTTTATGTAAAGCACTTTGAATTGCCCCTGTGTATGAAATGTGCTATATAAATAAACTTGCCTTGCCTAATTTGTCTATTTGAAGACTAGTCTATTTTTAGGCTATTCTTAGATTTTCACCAACTGACCAATAATTGGGGGATCATTCTGCTGTGGCAACCCCTGCTAAATCAGGGACTAAGCTGAAGGATAGTGCATGATTGAGTGTGACCAATTTTAGTGTTGTTTAAGCCAAGTCATCGATGTTTGGATGCTTATTAGGATGCTTTCACACATGTAGATCGATTGTTTTGTTCCGAAACAGGGATTAAAATTGTTACAATGTTTATTTTTGTTCTTAGTGCGGTTCGCTTTCATATGGCCAAGTTTCTAAAGGGACCAAAATAGCTAAAACAAGTCACGTGCGAGTAAACTCTCCTCACATTGAGTTCCACGGTTTATTTTTCAGAGTTGATGATGAGCAATAGGACATAAGCAAAAAGCTGCACTTTAATTTTGAGTGGTGACACCCACAGACATCGTCACAGTCATCGTTAGTTCCTTGGATCATATTGCTTTCTTACTACAACCGATCCACTCCAGAGTTAGTTTCAATCGAGCCGAGACCACCTCATTCAGGCGGTCTCGAACCGATTGTTTTGACCCTGATCTGAGTGTGATTGCTGGATTCATATTTGCTAAACAAACCATGCTAACTGGGGAAACGCCAGGGTCCGAAACAAAAGTCTAGGTGTGAAAGCACCCTTAGACATCTATTAAATACCCAATTGCTTGGTGGGGTGAACGTGGACAATTCCACTTCCAAACAAAACAAATTTGCTCATGCTTCACTCTACTCTTTAACAAAGTTCTACAAATATACCACCAACCTAATTTTGCATCAATCACATGAAACATATAGAGGCAAAACTGTTCAACATGCAGGAAGTAGAGTGGAGGAACGTACAGTGTACATCAAATGCATTGAAGATCTGCCTCGTCTTCTCATATGGATCTTCTGCTGACATCTTTCTCCTCATGAGAGTTGCAAATGGCTCCAGCGGGACCCCTTCCAGAGCAAGAGAGAAAGAGGGTGAGAAAGAATGCTGGGTTTATTACAAAGCTCTCGTCTGAAGTGCATGCTCTTCCTTTACATGGCAGTCATCTGAAAAAGCACTGTGTTTAAAGGAGTAATATCTTTCCCTCTCGCCTGCAGGGTAGTCATTTTTTCTCTGAGTGCTGTTATTGAGATGAAAAAGGTAGGTTGGGGAGTTCTAGACAGCATTCTCGAAGCACCAAACATATAGAGGGAGTTTGGTAAGGGGATCTGGGTGGGCCAGGCTGACAGTGATGGCTGGTAAACTGGGGGATAAACCTCTATTGGGAAAAGCGGAAATTAATTAAGACATCCAAGGACAGGCGTGATGGCTCCACCGCACTTCGAGTCATGCCAAAACATACGCTGTAATGTGTCCTTTGAGAATCTCATGCCTAACGGACAAGTGATAAAAGACTACTACAGTATGCGAGCACAGAAAAGACTTTCTAAAAATTAAGTTACAGTATTTAGCATATCTGCACCATTTTCCAGAAGTTAATGTGAGTGGTGGTTGACTAAAATGAACAAAATTACAATTTTCAGGGTTCTTCTGTGGAGTTGCTAAAGTTTTGCAACTTTGCTGCGTACTACTCCGTTTAAAAAAATAATAACAATAATTAAAACAATCCATTTCTATAATATTTTGGACCCTAGTTATAGCTTGACTATCTTTTTGTCTTAAAATCCCTGCTAATTTAGAAAAATTACATTATTCCATCTTCAACACATTTCACGATTTGAGAAATCACATCTAAATGTGATTCCTATCATCTCAGCAAATGCTTGTAGTTTGTGCACAGATCATTAAAACTATGGTTAATTTTTATAGTACTTAAATTGACAAAAGTATAAACGTATACTTTAACCAAAAAAAACTTTGCAAAAATTGCATGGTATTTGTGGTCTAAAAATGCACTTAATTGATCAGTTTTAATTGCAAGTTTTTAAATGTTATTAAATGGTTTTATAAACCAAGCATTTTATAAATAGGAGAAATGCACACTTAAACTGTAAACATTTGTTGCTGCTTAAAATTTTGAAGTTGAATTCAATTAACTTCTCGGATCACTTCAACTTACATCAATTAAACAACTTAAAACATCTAGATACAGTTTGCATAATTTAAAAAAGTTAAATTAATTTATCAAAATATGTAAAAGTAACAAAACAATATGTTGTCATGACTTGATTGCATCTTTTGCGCAATCACATCTAAATGGTGAATGACAATAATATAAAACATTACAAAAATAAATGTAGTGGTTTGCATTTATAACTATTAAATAGTTCACAGAAAAAAAATAATAATAATAATTCGGTCATCATTTACTCATCCACGATTTACAAACTGTTTGAGTAAAGTTTCGTGAGTTTTCGGGCATGTTTAGACTCTCAAAATCATGATTAATTCTAAATAATAAAGAGCAATTCCAATAGGGCCTACACACCGTTTCGGTGCTCTGTCCCTAAATATAATGAAGAACCTTAGGAGAAAAATACAGCCATCGACTTTCATAATATGTGTACTTCCTATGGATGTCAACGGTTGCTTATTTTCCCAATATTCTTCAGAATATCTCGTTTTGTGTTGAAAAGAAGAAATTCATAAAGAAGAAATTCATAAAAGTTTAGAACCACTTGAGTATGAGTAAATAGTAAGGACATTTTAAAGTTTGGGGTGAATTATTGCCCAAGCAAGCACCAATAAAATGAAAAAATTGCAATCACATGTCCTTAAAGATGCTTTACATTATAACTGTTACATTTTTCATGCAACATTGAGATTTCTTGTTGTCTTTATGTTTGTAAAATGGATTATAAAATAAAAAAGTAGAGCAAAAACTATATATGAAAATAAACCTTGTGCAAATCAAATAACAAGCATTTATTTAAAGAAAATAGAGTAAACTTAAATTTCAAACTTCAATGTGTTCTGGAAGATTTTAATTGTACCACAATTAAACATGATATAAGAAATATTTGGTTCTACTATAATCACATTTATTTTTATTTTTTTTAAAGAAACGATGAAGTAGTTTATATAAACACATTACTCGTACAAAGTAATTTTGTCCTCCAATAACAATGAAAAAAGAGAGGCAGAAGCATGAGGATTTGCATACCGTATATACCAGACAGCATGTTTTGGCATCAAATAAAAAGTAAAGAGCTGTGTAGACCTGTTTAAAGCCCATCTTTTCCTCTCTCTGTTTCCCTCCTACCATTAAAGGATGGTGGTGCAGAAGGCCAGATCAGGTCTGAGTGCCATTCACTGTGATACACAGCCCATCAGTCAAGAAAGTGTCAGCTAGGTGGTCTATACGTCCTTCCCACCCCTTTCGTAATTTGTGCCTCTCCAACATCTCCACCACCTTTGGATCTTTACTCTTCTTTCCTCAATTGGATTTCTTCACGCCACCCTCCCTTTTTTCTCTCACCCTCACATCTCTTCTTTTTGCGCGACTCATTCATTCTGCAGAACAGGCCACTGTCTGACTTCACATACACACACACCAAAACATGCAAAAGTTGCCCAGAGCTCCGCTTTAAAATCTCTGGTTTGATGTGCTCTATCTTATCCAATTCGATCTCACAAGTAAACATTTTTTAACGTATTGTCATGAAAAGTGGCTAATTCGTTAAAATTCGTATCATTTTAGGGGTGGCATTAGCCCCAAACACCATCCCTAACCCTACCACTCACTGGGAATTAGCAAATCGTATTGACGAATGGGATCATACAAATTAATATCAATTCAATCAAAAAGTAACAAACTGCTGTGAGAGTGAAAAGGAAAAATAAAAATGAAAAATAGCCTGGCCATAAAAATAGGTGTGAAATAGGGCTGTAATATATATCGTTTTAGCGTCAATATTGCGCATCCGCAAGAGTCACATTGCAAAATATGCAATATTGAGTCAGAACTATAGCTGACCAAACAAAATGATGTTTGGAGGTGTAACATTGATTTATTGTATTTAATTATTTATACTCAATTATTGTCTTGTTTCTAGCCCAAATATCTATAACTCAAAGCTAAAAACAAGATCTTACTTACCCATTGGCAGATAATTTTGCTTGTTTTAAGCTAAATAAACTATTCATTTTAAAGGTGAAAACTGAAGGTGAAAACAAAACAATATTCTTTACTTAATCTGAGAATTTTTAGATTTACACTAGAAATGAGACAAAGTATTTTTTTGCATTTTGATTATTAAATTTTTGTACCTGAATACTATCAGGACATCCAAGAAAACTGTCAAATAGAGCTATTAAAACCATCTTGTGAAACTGTATTCTTAATCGCAATATTTATCGCAGAAAAATAACATATTGCAATATCATATTTTTCCAATATCGTGCAATCCTATGCTGAAAAAAATTGTATTTACTAAATTTTAAGGTAAGTGGTTGCAGACAATTTATATGAGGTGAATTTAAACAAAGTTGAACATTAATTGAATTTGCTTTATTTTTTAATTCAGACCATATAAATGGTTTGCAATGAATACAATGAATAATTAATACAATTAATAATTTTTTTCAGTGTACAGCAAACAATGCAATAAAAAATAGGCTATTGTTTTTTTGTTGATAAACAGGAACTAAAATGTAAAGCTACAAATAGGGCTGTGCGATTAATTGAAATAGAATCACAATTTGAAACGTTGCAATTATCTAAAATTGCAAGAGGCTGCGATATTAAATATATATGTATTATATAATTTGCCCCACCCAGAGCAAATGCATGACTGCCGTTTGTGTGTGACAGTCTTACTAGCCAATTGAGTGAGTTGAGTGTTTTGCCCAATCAGAATTGCGTGACCAAGCTATGCGGAAAGCCCACAATAAAAGAAAGAAAGAAAGAAAGAAAGGAAGGAAGGAAGGAAGGAAGAAAGAAAGAAAGAAAGAAAGAAAGAAGAAAGAAAGAAAGAAAGAAAGAAAGAAAGAAAGAAAGAAAGAAAGAAAGAAAGAAAGAAAGAAAGAAAGAAAGAAAGAAAGAAAGAAAGAAAGAAAGAAAGAAAGAAAGAAAGAAAGAAACAAAGAAAGAAACAAAGAAACAGGAGAGCGCAGACAAGTGGGATAATGGCGTCAGAAGCATTAATAGACAAATTAATATCAAAGAAAAACAGCATGTCGGTAATATGCGCCTTAAAAAGCACCACAGGTGGCTATAGACCATTTCAATGCGTTTATGTCATTGGCCCATGAACATTTCCTGTTTGTTAGCAAACTATTTCATAACTGAGGCAATTCAATCATAACTTGATGTTAAAACAGCTATCATAACATTATTTATCAATATGTGGCTCTTTTTGGATTCTCGGAAGCTATAGAAATTAAAAATGAAAAAGAGGAAATACGTTGGGGTTTTGTTTACATCCCTCAAAATGATCTAAGAGTGTCTCCCTAAAAGTAAACAAAGTATTGCTAGTGACAATCTAGTAGCTAGCAAAGTACAATTTTAGAATTGTTTGCAGCTGTTAAACCACATGAAAAAAACATCACGACGACACCAGGGGATAACTAACGCCATAACTCACTACTGTTTGCTCTAAAGAAAAATTTGTTTAATTTCTGAATATTTATAAATTAATTTGAATAGAAGTTGGAGAGAGAACATTTTTTCAGTTCTTTTTTTTTTACTAACACTCACTGCATTTTAGCATTAAGAAGATACGATACGGAATATTGAGGCGAAGCTTGACTCCAAAATTAAATCGCAAATCAAATCGATCGCAATATCTGTTAAAAAATACAAAAATATATAAATAATAAATAAATCACAATTAGATATTTTCCCCAAATCGCACAGCCCTAGCTACAAAAAAAAAATTTAAAATCCTGATATTCCATGAATAGAGAAATTCCCTGAATTCCAATGTATGGAATTATAATAAAACTCCATGATATTCCAGAAATTCCATGACCCGTGGGAACTCTGAAAATGATTAATAAACAAAGTATCATTCAAAGCCTTGGCCTAGTGGTCAACTCAATTTCCTATCATTTTCAATTCTCAATTTCTGAATCAACTGAATCTCACATGCTGAAGCCTATCATGCTCAAGTGCTAAAAATAGAAGCACTGGAAATCTCAATTAGGAGATAGCTAGCTGTGTGACCTTTCCTCCGTTTCCCACTTAGTTCACGAGACGAAAGAAAGCGAGATAAAGACAAGGACAGAAGCGAGGGGGTGAGCGGGCCAGACAAGTGGCAGTAGTATTGTGAACGCAGTGTGGCACTGGAGCCTTAAGTGCCCTCTTTTCAGTGCGACGAGACTGCCAAAGCATTTCACTACGGAGTCTAGTCAAGCCTCCCACATCACCACCAGCAAGCCTCTCCTCCCGACCATCACTAATTTAGTAATCACATGAAATTCAAAAGAGGGGCAATTTAATTCACCATTTGCTCTGAGCAAGATTTAATGGTGGAATATTTCATCACACAAAGCATGCCACTTTAACTAGATTATCTTATGCTTTCCCACAGGGCAGCATACAAAAGCAATTTGCTTGTGGGATAAAACAAGAAACAAATTACTTACTAATCTGGGTCTTCAACCATTTAATGTCTCCCTCAAAATGTTGTTCTGCCAAACCCCCCATTTTCCTCAGTGTTTCTGTCTGTCAAAAGGGCCTGTGAAAAAAATCCTGGATGCATTTCACGGCGACATTATTTACCGCCGTTTGTCAGGATTTCATTACTGGCAATGTGTAAAAAGATTACACAGTATCTACGTCAAGCTCCTTTTCCTTTCACTTTGCCTGAGTGGTATAAAATGTGGTTTTCCACGTAAAAAAAGAAATCAGGAGCAAAATTGTGCATATCATTTTGGACTGCACATCAGCGTGGGTTGAGCATCGTCTGCTAGAGGTAATTCGCAAAACTCTACAATACACAGCACTGTCATATCTGCTACTGTACAGCAAACTGTAATACAGTAACTGAATATTAGAGATAATAAATTATGCTCTTACCTTCACAGTCCTTAATAGTGCCATTCTCCATCAAGATGTTTGTCTCTGACTGTGAGAGGAAAAAAAAATGGCTGTTACATTTTGAAATGTACTGTTCAATATGCTTATGTTAGATATATTTGGGGATTTTTCCACTAAGAATGGGCTTTTCAGTTTACATGAAAGGGCATTAATACATTAAAGGGGACCTGTTAGAAACGAACCTGCAGATGGGAGGCAAAAGTGACACAGAAGCTGCTGATGAAGGTAAAGGGGGATTTATTTGGCACAAATGTGAAAAAATTCCAGCAAAAAGGTGAAAACATGACAAAATAACAATAAAGAAAAATAAATTATATTTACAAAAATGTATTTACAGGTTTGTTCAGCTAAATCAAAAGATCTGAACAAAATCTGCCAAAACACAATCTCCACACAACACACTACTCATAAAACTTCCCAACCTGAGCAAGCGATTTGGGAGCCATTTTGTATAATTGGCCCCGCCCATGGGCTATACCATTTCATAGTTTGGTGTGGTAATAATATATACACAAATTTACACATAAAATACATTAAACAAAATATAAATAATTTAAGTGAGTATGCATACATAATTCAAAATACAACACAAAAAACAACCAATATGAATATAAACAACAGAACAATTGGTTTTATCACCAGACATGAGGTCATGACCCTGATGATGTCCCCCCCCAAAATGGCTGCTCTGATGGATGGTGGGAAAATACTGTATAAATGCCCTAGGTTGCATCTTGAACAGGTTTGGTTCTGAGGAGTGGATACTGGTGAGTATATGTTATTTGTATGGTTTTTTTTTTTTTTTTTTTTAAATAAATGGTGTTTAAAGGAACATGTTTCTGCTTATTTCAGTGTGTTATGGAAAGATAATATGGGATGTTGTTTGAATTGGATTTGTATTGAAATGGTAAAATACTTATTTACATTAAACAAACACAGATGCACAATACACCGACAGCACTACGCAGATCTGTGAAAACATTTTTTTTTCCAGGCAATCGGACCATGTTTGAAACTATGAATATTAGTGTTCAGTCACAGTGTACTTCTCAGTCCTACACCATGACAGGACCTATTATGCAAAGATCACTTTAATAAGTTGTTTTAGCACAGCTGTATGGCAACAGTGTATGAATATAGCCAGCCTCTAATGGTATAAATGAATTTTTATTATCATACTTTATTAAAAACAGCAGAAACACTTTCATTGACATTCTCCCTTCGTACATGTTGTCATAGGGGGTAAGAACTATAAAAGTTTTTAAAGACTTATAAAAAAATATATATATATTTTTTTTTTTGTGTGGTATTTTGAGCTGAAACTTCACATACACACGCTTGGGCAGGGATGCCCAAACACAGTTCTGGAGGGCTGGTGTCCTGCAAAGTTTATTTCCAACCCCAATTAGACACACCTGAACCAGCTAGTCAAGCTTTTTCTTAGGTATACTAGAAACTCCCAGGCAGGTTTGTTGAAGGAACTTGAGCTAAACTATGCAGGACACCAACCATTCAGGACTGAGTGTGGGCTCCCCTGCTCTAGGGACATCAGAGACTTATTTTCCAACTTTAAATGGCCAATAGCCTAGTGGTTAGCATATCAATACATAGCACTGAGACTCAAATAGCTTGATGTCATTTGCAGATTCTCCCCTGCATTCCTGTCTCCACTCTACTGTCCTATACAGTAAAGCAGGGATTCTCAAACTCTGTCCTGGAGGTCCGGTGTCCTGCAGATTTGTAGCTCATCCTTGCAGGTGTGTTGAGGCAAGTTGGTTTCTAGAAAGCATACACTGTAAAACCCAACAGTCAACTTTATCAAATGAAATGAGTGTAGTTAACTCAAATTGACTGAAAGTTAATTCTACTCATTTGAAAAGATTTTTGAACTCCGTGTTGAAGGTAATGAGTTAATTAAATACCTCATTACTTCAACTTAATGGAGTAAGTTCACAGTACTCCTATAGGTTAGTATAACTCAAATGGTTTGTTGCAATCTGTTTCCTCAAACGGTTTAAGTTGCCTTAACTTACTGGGTTTTACAGTACTCTGTTGGTTTGAGTTCTCTTCATTTATCGGGTTTTACTGTGCTCAAATTGCTTTGTTTACTGAAATGGATTAAGTTCACAGCCACAAAGTAACTTAAATGGTTTGTGTTACCTTAACTTTTTAGATTTTACAGTGTACACTGTAAAAAGTGATTTAGTTATTTAAAGCGAGTAAACCAATTGCCTTAAAAGAAACAAGTTGACTTTACAAAAATAATATAAACCTATTGTAACTTGGAACTGTTAAGTTTACTTAATTTTTATTATTATGCAAATTGTATTCACTTTAAAAAATAAAAAATAAAAGTAAACTAACCACTTTTTCCAATACACATTTATTACATATATTTTTTCCAGCTTTTCTGTATCTAGCAAAATGACAGTAATTAAAATAAATCTGCTCTTACAGACTCCAGTGTCTACTAAATTCAATACAGACTATAATTGTAAATTTTATAGACTTAATGAAGCACCAAATATTTAATGTTGTAATTATTACAGTAATTATTTGAAAACAGACATGCTAAAATAGTCTGACACTGTAAAAAAGAATTAGTTGATTTTAAAAAAGTTAATACAATTAGCATAATAATAAAAATTAAGTTAACTGTTGCAGGTTACAATGGGGTTACCTACATTATTTTTGTAAAGTCAACTTGTTGCTATTAAGGCAATTGGTTTACTCACTTTAAGTAACTAATCACTTTTTCCAGTGTAGTAAGAGCTTGATTAGCTAGCCCAGGTGTGTTTGATTGGGTTTGGAGCTAAAATCTGCAGGACACCGGACCTCCAGGACTGAGATTAAGAACCCCTGCGATAAAGATTAAAAATATATATGTTAAAAAAAATCTATCTATCTCTATATATATCTAGCTCTATATATATCTATATATATATATATCACAAATATTGCCATAAGTTGACAGTTTCTCCAAAAGATGCTTTGAGAACAGCTTTCCTGTTTGTTTGTGTAATGCCGTTTTGTTATCGAATTAAACTACAGTCCACACTGATGTTGGCACTATGTAATTACTGTAATCATGATTTCACTGAGGTAAACTTTTTGCAACGTTTATTTGACAGTCGTTGCGCATGTAGGCACATAGGTCCAGAATATTTTCATTTTTTGGGTCACACTTTATTTTGATGGTCCGTTTGTTGATTTGAAGTTACATTGCATCTACATGCCAACTTATTCTCAATAGATTAGGAGTAGACCGTTAGGTTGGGGTTAGGGTTAGTTTAAGTTGACGTACTTGCAAAGTTTCTTATAGTCAGTTAAATGTCTGTTTAGCAGCAGTATCAACAGATATTAAGCAGACAGTCTACTAATACTCAAATAAACCATCAAAATAAAGTGTTACCATTTTTTGTATCAGTCTCTTTAAAAATAACTTTTCTCATCACAGCAGTGAATTCAGCGATACTAAATGCCCCAGTCATCTTACTAACCATGGCTCATTACAAACCGAACACATTTAAAAGAGTCTGTTCCAGTGTTTTTTTGTGTATTTTATTGGTCATCCACTGAAGAAAATACATCCAGTTCAATGCACTAATTGTTTAAATTATTTTAAAAACTGATATTGCCTGTTTGCTATTACCAAATTGCATACAAATATGTAATTAATTTGGATTATTTTGATAAGTTAACAACAAAAACTGGTCAACTGTCAAGCCTTATTGAATCCAGAACA
Source organism: Danio kyathit (assembly GCA_903798195.1). Taxonomy (NCBI): domain Eukaryota; kingdom Metazoa; phylum Chordata; class Actinopteri; order Cypriniformes; family Danionidae; genus Danio; species Danio kyathit. The sequence goes on along the minus strand of LR812535.1, from coordinate 20,801,370 downwards.
GATTGATTCATGAATTGTTCGGAGTGGTTATTTGAATCGGTTGAATCAACTCAGTGGAAAGCTCACACTCAAAAGAAAGATTCATTCAAAAATAGATTATCAACATGATTATTATCAATCGTGATATAGATTGGTCAATATCCAGATTATAGTTTGATTATTTTACTGGGTTGTATCCATTATTTCATAACCAAGTATTTAATAGCAAATATGCTAAATAAATGATGTTTTATGTTGGTCATTTTAAAACTAATGCAGTTCATGCCGCCTCAGATCATTCATTGAATGCAAGTGCAAAGCATGGCATATTTCCACGTCTTTATTGTACATTGATGTACTGTATATTACATTATTTACTATACATTAGTATTTGCATATTATAAACATTAAAACTATTTTCCATGCACATTTTATTTAAAGAAACAGTAAATGTACATTTTGTAGAACATCAGGCAAGCGATTGTAATTTCCTGTACCTTTGATGGCTTGTATCCAAACAGCATGACAACTGCTATCTTAAGATCTTCTCTGGACAAATATCCTTTCTTACCCACATCGCACTGATGGAAAACCTAAAGAACAAACAATGATGTTACAATCAGAGTAGATCTGCAATTTGTATAATATTTAATTTAGTATCAAACCTGACAAAGCAACAGAACAGGTTATTGATATCTCCTCTTTTTCACAGATAAAGCCAAAAAATATTAACCAGATTAATGCCTACAGTATCTTGCTCTGTTTTATGGGAAGGAATTTTGGTCTGCAGATTAGGCATGGGAATGGTATAAGATTCTAACAGTATGATAACCTTGGATAAAAATATCACGGTTTTACGGTATCACAGTACTGTGATTACTAATCTAAAATATATTCTTTTTAAATGTCTGGTTAAACTAAAACTTTTTTCCCTTTTGAACACAATATATTTTAATTTGTGAATTTAAAATATTTTGGAACAGTAAACACGTCAGGCTAAATAATTCAAATGAATTACTTCTGCTGTCTTCATTAGTTTTTTAAAAACACAGATTTCTTTACAACTTAAAACAGCATCTTTGGATATCTTTTCTGCTGAAGATACTGTTGTCCTAAAAAAACAAAAATGTAAATAAAAAATATTACGCATACCTTAGGAACGGTTTTACTGAAAATGTTGGCGGTTTTAAAACCTTGACTTTTCCAAACCGCGGTATACCTTGAAAACGGTTATCGTCCCATGCCTTCTGCAGATACACAGAAGGTTCAAAGAAACCAACAGAGAGCTTAACATATCTGTGATGCTCCTCAAATGTGCTCTGACAATGTTTAAACCTGTCTTTTCTGTGCTTTTAAAGCTGGGTCACCAGTGCTGACGAGGCAGCTTTAGACTTTATCAGTCTGTTAGCTTCCTCCATTTCACACAAAATGGCTTTAATGGTTACCAAAATCACTCTTGTGATGTCTAAACCTCTCTTCTGTAGTACAGAAATAATTTTAGCCTTATGTGGATAGCTGCAGACATACAACAGGGTCACAAAATCTGACAAGGCAGTATAACAGGCTACAGAATTGCATTGCCATCCACTCTTTCACACAAAATGGTTTTGAATTAATGTTGCTCAGATTCACTTCAGTGATGTTTAATCTTCTCTATTCTAAATTCTAGGAAGCATATTGCTTTTATGTAAACAGACACAGAGATTCAGCTGGGTCAACCGAATTTGACAAAGCATGCAGTGTAACAGGTCTGTTAATTCATACTTTTTCACATGGACTATCTGTTATGCTACTATGGTGAACTTTTCTATTCTGTATTTCTTAAGATATTTAGGTCTGATTGCTCTTACGTACAGAGATACAAGAGGGTTCCAACTAGGTAATATTAAAAATTCACTAAAATCATGCCTTTAAATGTTATTTGATTTAAAGGGATAGTTCACCCAAAATTGAATATTTACTCGCCTTCAAGTGGTTCCAAACTTTTATCAGTTTCTTGATTCTGTTGAAAGCTATAGAATATATTTTGAAGAAAGCTGAAAACCTGTAACTGTTGATCTCCGTAGTAGGAAAAATAAGTACTGTGGAAATCAATGGTTAAAAGGTTTCCAGCTTCTTTTTAACAGATGAAAGTAAGTCGATCAGGTTTGGAACAAGTATAGGGTAAGTAAATAATGACAGGATTTTTTTAAATTTGGGTGAATTAACACCCAAAGTATTTTTTAATTATATTTGTTTACCTTTATCTCAATCTGGCCATTAACTCGAACTGTGTATGAACACAAAAACAAGTTGTTAAATTATTTGACATTAAATCTCGCTGGGACTTCGGGAATTTATTTTAGCTAAAGGTTTGACTGATCAAAAATAAAGTTTGTGAATCTCTGCATCGTGAAAAACACATTAATAAATACTAAAACAGCAATGACCTGATAAAAGTCTTGCATGTTTAAAAACATTAAAAACACAATGATTGCATTACAACATGTACTCATCTACTACCCAGCATTGCAAAAAAAATTAAATATTATGCAGCTAAATTAAAATATTTTACAGAAAGTATACATGAATATAAGTATTGAGCATAGATCTGTATCCACATTTTAAAGGATCAGTTTAAGGTATGTAGGCTATATTATACAAACTAATTTTTAGATAAAAACAATTATGGAATTTTTGTTGTCAATGTCTACTAGCAAAGTTAGAGTAAAACAAAGCACATCATCCAAAAAAACTTAAAAGAAAAAAAACAACTTAAACTATCTGCAACCTATAAAATACGATAAACGAAAATAAAAAAGCTCTTAATTATAAAGCAAGTGTTTGTCGTGTTTGAGGTGTTTGTTGAACAAAAAAAAAAGGTAATGAACAGCACCCTCTAGCTACGAATATCTTTAGCAGAAGTTGTCTAGTTTTGGTAAAACGGTTAGGTTTACACAATTTTAAGTACGCAGCTTCTTTTTTGTGTTGATTTACGAGGCTGTAGTACAAAAATGAATTCATGAAATTGTTTGTAACATATTAGATAATATGATTTAACAGACCCTGTCTTTCACTCACCTCAGAGCCCGGATAGCTCAGTCGGTAGAGCATCAGACTTTTAATCTGAGGGTCCAGGGTTCAAGTCCCTGTTCGGGCGAAATATTTTTCCAAACTCCCAGAAGAAAACAGTCGTATTTGGCTGTAAGTGCAGCTTACGTTAGAAGTGTTGTTTATGTTACTTCAATTCACATAACGTAATAGCTAAATGCAGCTTTTTGAGTAACGCAGCCTTAATTCACCACATGTCCGTTCACTTGTACAGCAGTGACAGGTTCAGTCGCCTAATTGAATTTATTCGTCTAAATGTAACGTTTAATTGTCCAACCAACTACATTGCCCACATTATTGTTGTACTATACGTTAAATATATGTAATCTTAGCATTCACGCCTTCATTCGACGGGTGACTTCGAGCACAGCGATTTCACATTAATCATTTTGACATCGTTCATCAGCATCAACCAGAACCAAATCTTACCAACTCAAATTTTTTCCTCTCGGCATCGTTTATTTGTCTCTCATTCCTAAAGCTTCTTCCTGTAGTTAACATTTGTATATTAGAACAAACTAGATATCAAAATATGAAGGCTTCTGGAAAGTTGTAGATGTTCGCATAGAAACAGTATGGATGAGAGGGATTGGTTTTCTGATCAATGTTGTTCAGTTTGAGCACGCAGTACGAGAGGCACTGATTGGACGCGTATAAACTTCCAAATTTCAAACTAAAAGCCGTGTGGACAATTATAGGCATTTTTTTATCTCACTCAAAATGGTCAAGATATATAAAATATAAAAATATAATAATAATACACAATAGGAATCAAGAAATAAAAATATATAATTCACTCACATACTGTCATTTCTTGTGTTAACATGTAGAAGTACAGCAGTCTGATTTTATTTTTAGTTTGTATGTTGGTTTGCTTGCTTGCGTCTTTGTTTGTTTGCTTGCTTTCCTGCTTTACTGTTTTAACCTCACTATAATGCATTAAATGTTTGGATAACACATTTAATAAATTATAGTGAGGCTAAAACAGTATACATAATATTTTACTATATTATTTTGATAAAAACGTATACAAATGTTTTTGTTTTAATTTCCTTGGTTAATTTCTTGTAGATGTTTGGCATTATTGACAATGAAAAATGTTATGCCTGTAAAACAGCCCCTATAGTGGCACATGTAAAGTTATTTATTGTGTAAAACATAATTTGACATAAAATTGATGATAATAATAACTTTAAAAACGTCAACATTTCATTACGTAATGATTAATTTTAATGTTTGACTATTTTTTATGTAGGATGTAAAATAAAATTAAAAATACGCAAATAAATAAATAATTGTATTAATAAATACACAAATTCCTGCATTAAGCAATAAATAAATAAATACGCAAATAAATAAATAAATAAATGTATATATAATTCTACAAATTCCTGCATAAATAAATATATAAATAATTAATAGTGCGGTGTGAAAGAGGGGGAAATCTACTTTCAGTTCAGCATTTTCTTATTCCCCCAACATAATTTATTTAATTAATAATCTGCCCGCGCTATTTATATATTAATTTATGCAGGAATTTGTGAATTTATTAATTTAATTATTTATTTTGCATATCTATTTATTTATATGTTGTTTTTACAGGTTTCGTCCTCCATACTTTTTATGTCCCTGATAAATACTCAACAAATAAATTGTTCAAATTCGATTATCTTGGAGACTTTCTAAAGTTGGTTCGCAACTCGCCATAAAACCAAGAAGAAAAAGATATTGGAGACTTTTATTTTGAATAATAGTGTGGCATGTCTCCGCTGTTTCCACATGTGTAATGTGAAGAGCGTGTGCATGCTTAATCAAAACACAACAAACTGTTGTGCTGTTATTTAAGCTTTAAAAGGACAAGCGTCCATCAAGGGTTTAGTTAAAGCTGTATATATGCAGAATTTAGATTTATTAAGAGTAAAATTGTTTGCTTCCTCCTGTTTACAGTACATTTCATCTTCCCGCCTCTTTGTAAGTTAACTCATTTACACACTTTTTCCTTACACTGGTATGGTTACGTATAGTTTCCTTAATCGCTCCAATGCAAGCATTTACCCTTTGTGCAAGTGTCTGTGCAATTAGACAATGATGTTTTTCATGCATTTTGTCTGTTATGGTGCAAAGTCAGTCAATAAGTCACTGCAGTTTAGATTGTTGTTTACAGATTGGTGATTTTGGTTTTATATTTGCACAATCTGACGTTCTCCTTAATAATATAAATTCAGAAAAGTATTCTTTGCAATTTCTAAATATTAAAATCATCATATTAGCAGCCACTCACTATAGTACAACATTGTTTACAGTCCAGTAAATAATAGAGTTGTTCTGTAAAGAAGCATTTCATTAATTTGGTTCTCAGATTTTTGTTCTTTATTAAAAACACTTTACAAATGTACAAACTCTGTCATTGTCCTTGTCAATTAAACCTACAGCTTTAATAGTTTTGTTATGCTAAAAACTTATTTTATAAAAAAAAAACTTCAGAAATAGCAAGTTTAGTTTGTTATCCTTTACATCAATTGATTATAAAAATGAAAATATAAATAAACTCTACAAATAAATACTACAAATATATAATACAAATAAATTTACAACTCGACTGTCTCCATGTTTCTGTCAGTCCTGTCACATTTGCATTAAATTTAACATAGCCTTAATGTGTAATGCATGCATTGTATGACTCAGAAGTGACATCATTTGATGGAGAAGCTGACAGTAATCAAGGATGCGTTCTATCATTGAATTAATTGTATGATTTTATTTTTGTTTTGTATGATTTTTCAAGGACAACAATCTTAAATTATTCGGTGTAGTTGAAAATGTACATTTTTGGTAGATTGTCCCAGTGCTAATGTTGTTTTGAAGTCATACTTGGATGCTATTTCAGACCGAATATTCAAAGCAGCGTGGTAAACATTATAGTGACCATGTCAAAAGTTGTCACTGAACAAATGTGTGAATATAAAACCAACTTTACCTCAATTGTACACAGCTATAATAGTAAATAATAAATATAGCTGCAAGCAGCAATTAAGGGGCTGTTAGACCACCATCCCATGCCAGATAAATACGATCCAGCCCCGGTCGCCAGATCTTGTCCGAAAATGTGTGTTTCTCCAGGTAAATGGACAAAAAGTCAGAGTTTTTAATACCCAAACCAGTTAACCAGTATTCAACTGAATTAACAGTCTCCTATCAATATAGGAGTTGACTGAGAAAAGCAGAGAGGAGCAGAAGCAGGAGACGAAGTAATGATGATAAAGAAAGAGCAGAGTTTATTGAATAATCTTAGTTGCGTGTGATTCAATGCTCAGACTTCATCTGACCAGGATAAATCCAACAAGTGTTATTATACCACAAGCAACAGCAATGGAAAATTACTGCTTCACAACATTGTCCAGAGACAATACAGACCTTGAAATGGAGACATTCTTTCATCTCTTACTCAGTCATACGATTATAAATAATATGGAAAAATGGAAATAATAATGAAGCAATTATTATATGTAAATAGTAGTAATAAAATATAAAAACATAATAAAATGACAAATAATAATCAATTATAATCAAATAATTAACTAATGATCAATAAAATGATATAATGATAATTATATAAATGACTAATAATCATATGATTAAATAAAATAATTAAATGAAGAGTAAATAAATAAAAATAAAACACAATACAAATGCATGGTTGCTTTCTTGAAGCAACACACACATAGGTTAAGCACACACAGAAAAAGCAAAGCAGTCCAGGGGCAGAATAATAATAATCTTGAGCTTTTTGTAATCCACAGCTAAACAAAAATGTCCCAAGACAGTCAACATGGCAAGTGGAGCATATCAGATAGTGAAGACGAGGACAACATTATTCCTCCAACACCTCAGAAGGAATCAGTTAAACCAAGTGTTAAACTAGATTCGCAAAGCAAACCTGAAAAGACCCTCACGTTCCTCAAGCAGGAGCCCAAGCTGAGTCCAAAATGCAATGAGAATTCAGTGAAAACCGGATCCGCTCCCTCTATGGGATCCGAAGCCAGAAAATCAGCACATGCGAATCAAGCTAATCCTGTAAAATATGAAAGCAATGCTTCCCCTGCTGTAAAGAGAAAGAGAGAAACTGAGGAAGGGGGCTGGAACCTCTCCAGCAGTGATGATGAAACTCCTGTTCCAAAAAATGAACCCAAAAAGGTAAATGTAAGCCCTAAGAGGAAGAAGAAGACTGAAGACAAGCGTCCTCCAAGCCCTCACGGCACTAGTTATTATAAAGAAGAGCCAGCTGATTTCTTCGAGACCAACTTAATGTCTACAAATGACATGTATCGTTTTTATTTAAACAAAGTCACTGGGATACCAAAAAAGTACAACACTGGAGCGCTACATATTAAAGGTATTTCAAGAGTTTTAAATTCACCATTTTTTTTTTATTAGTCTGAGCAATATGACAGAAATTTCATATCACCAAATAAGTCATCTCATATCCTGATAATGATGTGTATCACAATGTTTTCATTTTTGTAAATTCAATTAATAGTATATTTACCACATGTAAAGTATTTAAACAGAAATGGACTCATTCATATGTGGTTGTATTTCTCTCGTTATTTAAAAATTCAGGGCAAGTGTTTGATTAAAAATGTAGAAATATAAAATGTATATTAATATGGAAATTAACGATTCCAGGTCCAACATGAACGTAAAAAGATTGCTAAATAAAATGCTTAAATTAAACTTTTTAACAATGCTGTTGTTTATGTTTCAGTCTGCATTTATGTAATGTCATGAAATATTGCGCTTATGTTAATTATAAAAACGTAGTTTGCATGTAAACAATGCATTTGATACTCAAAATAAACAATAGAACATGATATGAAATGATAGACTTTATTTTGTCCATACGAGATGTTGTTTTTGTTTTTTTATCTAAACTTGAACTTATCTCGACAAACTACAGTAGTCAACATTTGAAGTGAACCAAAAACATTTTCCATAGTTATCCTAAGACAAGAATGGGTTGTGTTTAATAGATTTTGCACAACTTTGATGTGATGATCTTCTTCAAATGTTGACTACTGTACATGTATATATCATCTATAATTTTCAAATGTGAAAATTTTTAAGCTCCAAAAAGTATGGTGACAAACAGTTAATGGGTTAAATATAAAAAAAAAGTGAGTAAAGTTCTGATAAGGTGTTACTTAATCCTAATAATTTTCCTGTTTTCTTTTTCTCCATCTATAATCAGAGATACTTTCTCCAATGTTTGGAACATTGAAAGAGTCTGTACAGGTATTTTTTAATAGATGAAGTGTACAAATTTGCACTACTACCACAAACAAAATTTGTAATGTTTATTTTTAATATTTGTTTCTTTTATAGTTTAATTACTGCTTTGACATTCCATGGATGGTGGAGCAGTATCCGCCAGAATTTAGGTAGGATGAAATCATTTAAATGTTCAGTGTTTGATGTGGATTAAAAAAAATATTTGAAACACATTTAAATGATTACTTATGCTTTTTTGTTCTTTAGAAACAAACCAGTCATACTTGTTCATGGAGAAAAGAGAGAGTCCAAGGCTCGCTTAATTGAGCAAGCCAAACCATACCCACATATTAGTTTTTGCCAGGTATTGTCATATTCGTCATTCTCTTGACTTGCAATAAGCGCCTTATTCCACTAGAGGGAAGCATTCAACCTTATGGGAAATTGAGATCCTATAAACCAGGGGTGTCCAAACTCGGTCCTGGAGGGCCAGTGTCCAGGAGAGTTTAGCTCCAACCCTAATCAAACACACCTGAACCAGCTAATCAAGCTCTTACTAGATATACTAGAAACTTCCTGGCAGGTGTGTTGAAGCAATATGTAGATAAACTCTCCAGGACACCGGCCCTACAGGACCGAGTTTGGACACGCCTGCTATAAACATTGTGTTCAGTTACTGTGTATTGGGTGTATGAAATTTTACTATTAATGTAAAAACAAAAATAGTTACTATACATAATAAGGTTTCAGAAGAAACACTAAATGATTTTTGTTGAATTCAACTCTTATGTTTTATGTTTTAGGCCAAACTGGACATTGCATTTGGCACACATCATACGTGAGTGATTTTATATTTTTTGATAGTTGTAGAGATACTGTGCATGAAAGAAATGACAGAAGACTTAAGTGCTAATATAAAATTCTGCATAGTCTAATTAAAGGAATAATTCCTGCCGAAAAATTAATTCTGCCATCATTTACTAACCTTTGTTTCAAACCAGTTAGGTTTTTGTTCTTTTAAATGCAAAAAAAATATATTTTGAAAAATGTTGGAAACCTGTAACCATTGATCTCCATATTTGTTTTTTCTACTAAGGACATCAATGGTTACATGTTTCTAACATTCTTCAAAATATATATATATATATATTTTGGCTGAATTATCCTTTTTTAAATTTACAAAACTGTTTTTTTATACAGATAAAGTATAATAACTGTGAGAAAAGTGTCTACTTTGTTTCATATTACTTGTGAAAATAAAAAAAAATAAAAATAATGGGTGAATGTCCCATCGTAATTCAAAGTGTGAGTGATAATACCACTTTTACTACATTTTAAATTATTTCAAATATCTTTTGGACAAAATTGCAAAAATAATACTATAAAATATAGTGATAAAGTTACAATAAAATAGCAACAGTTAGTACTTGGGAACAGTACTGTTATGCTTCTTTTAGTATATAATAAAAATATATTGTTCTTAATATGCCTGACAATTTCTTATGGCATGTAAACATTTGTTATTTCGACTGACATTTTAGTGGATGTTTTCTATACATTGTGTCAAAAACAATTTTAATATTAATTTATTAAAATTTTTGGCCCAAAAAGGACAGATTCTGTTCACTGCAAATGCTTTTCTTCGATTTTTTTTTTTTTTTTTTTTTTTTTTTTTTTTTTTTTTTTTTTTGTAGTCCAAATACCTCAAATTCTTAAATCAAGAAGCATTGTCTACACAAGCAAGAATTTTGTCTTGTTTTAATAAATAATATGCCAAAACGAGTTTATCCTTAAAACGAGCAAAATAATCTGCCAATGGGCCAAAATCAAGACAAAAAAAGTATGAAAAGCATTTTTTGCAGTCTTGCATGGGGAAAATGTAAAGCTGTATTACACTTTTGTTGTTTTGATGCTTGACAACCTCATTTCATCTCTGCCCCATGTGCACATAAAGGAGGTGCATAAAACCAATTAAAATCTTTCTCAGTACAGTGGGTTATAGCTTGAAACACTGACTTTTATTGTGTCAGTGTCATAGGATGCCATCAGTTAAATGCTTTACTGAGCCTGATGTGTTAGAACTTCACTGGACTGCACAAAATTCAGACCTGAACCCCACTGATCTTCTTTAGGATCAACCAAAATCTGTGAGCTGCGTCTAATCCATAACCTGACATCACAGACATTTTCCTCACTGAGCAAATGACCAAGGTACAATAATTACAAGACTTTCTCTACATTTTAATGCACGCAGTTTTGAAATTAAACACTTAAATAACATATATTGGTGGTAACTTGTACTTTTGGCCATCTTTTGTACATTTATATGAGCAAGCGATAAACATGAAGCTCTGTGTTTGAGTAAAAGTGCAGCAGCGCTAGTGTTGTAGCTTAAATATATAATTTCATTAATACCTTGATCATGTTTAGGCTTTATGAGCAGTCGGTAGCATAATGCATACGAAGCGTAGCGCTCCTCGAGCTACTCAAGAGTATTAACTTCTTCACAGACCATGCAGACATGCAGATTATCATTTCAACATCTGTTGTGATGAGTTGAAATTAGATGTTAAACAGGCGCAGTATTAAATTTTAATGTGATGTATTCCTAGAGTACTGTTTTCTCTCCAAAGACTATTTCATGTTTTATTCAGGAGACTCAGACGTAACAGAACAGAGCAATTCTGACACCAGAGAAATAAGTGAAATGGCTTGTCTCATTTGATGTAAATTTAAGGAAAAAGGAGCAAAAGAACAAAAAGATTGGTGGTATAATCAATCTCAAACACCTTTGTCGGGTCTTCATGTGCTAATTTGCCTTTAAATGAGCTGAGCAACATAGAGAGCTTTTCTGTATTTATTAAGTCAAATAATACGCTTCCACATGAACGGCGCAGAATTGATTTTGTATTTTAATACGCAGTGTTCTTGTTGTAATTACAATACAAAAGCTGAAGTGCCCCAGTGTTTAAAATTGCTCTTTTATATACAGCCTGACACAAAAAGGCAGAGATATTACATATAATATAGTGTTTTTATGCAGAGGAGTACTATTGTGTTTTGGTAAATGCTCCATAGGGTTTCATGAAAGAAACAGATTAGTTCAAAAGATTGCCTTTATATAAGAACAGTCACATTTAAAGGCATAGTTCAACCAGCCAATGTGAATTTTGACATCATTTAGGCCTGTCACAACAATCAATATATTGATTTAACACATGGACATGACCTCAATCATTTTTGGTGATGCAATATACACTCACCGGCCACTTAGGTACACCTTACTAGTACCAGGATGGACCCTTTATTGCTTTAGAACTGTCTTAATCCTTCATGGCATAGATTCATCAAGGTACACTGTAAAAAATGCAGGGTTCCACACAATTCTTTCATGTTGTCCCAACACAAATTTATTAAGTTAACTTAACACTTTTAACAAATTTATGTGGATTGAACATAAAAAAATTAAGTTGTCCCAATGAAAACTCAAGAATTGTGTTTCAGCTCATTTTAAATAAGTAGTTTGAACGAGCAAGCAACGAGTGTACTGGAAATATTCCTCCGTTTGGTCCATATTGACATGATAGCATCACGCAGTTGCTGCAGATTTTTCGGCTGCACATCCATGATGTGAATCTCCCGTTCCACCACATCCAAAGGTGCTCTATTGGATTGAGATCTGGTAAATGTGGAGACCATTTGAGTACAGTGAACTCATTGTCATGTTCAAAACACCAGTCTGAGATCATTTGCGGTTTATGACATGGCGCGTTATCTTGCTGGAAGTAGCCATCAGAAGATGGGTACACTGTGGTCATAAAGGGATGAACATGGTCGGCAACAATACTCAGGTAGGCTGTGGTGTTGACACAATGCTCAATTGATACTAATGGGCCCAAAGTGTGCCAAGAAAATATCTCCCACACCATTGCACCACCACCACCAGCCTGAACCGTTGATACAAAGCAGGATGGATCCATGCTTTTATGTTGCTAATGCCAAATTCTGACCCTACCATCCGAATGTCACAGCAGAAATCGAGACTCATCAAAACAGGCATCGTTTTTCCAATCTTCTTTTGTCCAATTTTGGTGAGCCTGTGCGAATTGTAGCCTCAGTTTTCTGCTCTTAGCTGACAGGAGTGGCACTCGGTGTGGTCTTCTGCTGCTGTAGCCCATCCGCCTCAAGTTTGGATGTGTTGTGCGTTCAGAGATGCTCTTCTGCATACCTCAGTTGTAACGAGTGGATATTTGAGTTACTGTTGCCTTTCTATCAGCTCGAACCAGTCTGGCCATTCTCCTCTGACCTCTAGCATCAACAAGGCATTTGTGCCCACAGAACTGCCGCTCACTGGATATTTTCTCTTTTTCGGACCATTCTCTGTAAACCCTAGAGATGGTCGTGCGGAAAATTCCAGTCTGAAACACTCAGACCAGCCGTCTGGCACCAACAATCATGCCACAATCAAAGTCACTTAAATCAACTTTCTCCCCATTCTGATGCTCGGTATGAACTGCAGCAGATCGTCTTGACCATGTCTACATGCCTAAATGCATTGACTTGCTGCCATGTGATTGGCTGATTAGAAATTTATGTTAACAAGTAGTTAGACAGGTGTACCTAATAAAGTGGCCATTGAGTGTATATCGCCCATACATAAAAACCAATTCTAGGAACATTTTAACTGATTGCACAACATCTCTATCTCTATTGGAGGCATCTGTCTCAATATGGTTAAACACTATAGTATTTACTATAAATTACTTTAGTATATTTTTATGTGGGTGTCTGACAACTGAAAATAGATCTGGTAGCAGCTATCACAGCCTCTGTTACTTTTTACCTTGCTCTTTTTTATTATTATTTATTTAGGATATGTGTTTTCACATTCTGATTCTAATGCCTGATTATTAAATTGTTAAAATGACTATAAATCAATGAAATATTTTGTGTTCTTTGGAAGAGTGTTCTTGCGTTGTGATGATATTATATTGTCATTCCAGCATTATATAATAAGTGGCATAGTCTTAAAATGACAATAATATCGTTTAATGCAATATATTTTGGTGCAATATATCGCACAACAAAAAATAGATATCATGACAGGTCAAACATCATTCACTCTTGACTTTGTTGAACACAAAAGGAGTTTGAAGAATGCTGGAAACCTGTAACCATTGGCATCCATAGTGAAATAAAAAAGCTATGGATGTCAGTAGTTACTGGTTTCCAACATATTTCCTTTTGTGTTCAGCAAAACTAAAAATCTGTTTTAGTATATGATGTCAGAATTTTTATTTTTGGCCGATCTATCCCTTTAAGTCATACTTGCTTTTTGCAGGAAAATGATGCTGCTTTGGTATGAGGAGGGATTCAGAGTCATCATTCTTACCTCGAAACCTCATCCGAGCCGATTGGTACCAGAAGACACAGGGGTAAGATGAACCACTGTGGAATGGGAGGGGATAAATGCACACTCAGCCAGACTTTACTGCATTTATATGAATGAACGGTCAGAGCGGAAATGTTACAGCTGACAATGCACTGATTTGAAAATGAGTTGTTTATGTTGTGCTCTCCTTTGCAGTTGCTCATTTTCCAAGTGCATCAACATTTGTTTCATTTCTGAAATGGAAGTCGTGCATTCGCTACTCCTAATGACACATTTGTCTGTTGCCATGACGACACACAGAGCAGACACTTAGAGTAAATTGAAATTAAGCTGATGTGTCCTAAATAGGAGTGTCGAGCTCCGCCAATCTGAATAAACCAATCATGTTGTTACAGATTCCCTCTCTGACCTCGAATGGTCTGTTTGAATTTGCTACATGGAGTAATTACTTAAATGAAGCAGCGTTCTATGAAAGCTGTCCATTAATAAAGATATTCTCCATGGTGTCATGTTCATACTAGCAGAAGCTAGCAGGCAGGTCAGAGCGATGCCTGATGAATTAGCAATTGCTTTCAGTTATTAGGTTCGGTTTTATTAGCGGCGTATTGGGAACAGAATACCATTAAGAAGACAAAAGCTGGAGTCATAGGGTTAGGCTGGCGGTTAGGTTATCACCCACACTAAGCTGTGGATTAGGGAGAAGGAAATGAAATCGCTAAATTGTGCAATTAATATTTAAACCCACTAGCATGCATATATTCAGACAATCTGGCATATAGTGTATTAGCACATTTACTCAACCTGTACTGTGAGTTCAGTGTCGGTTCATGCAGAGGGCATTATCTGTTGTTTGCTTCATGATCTCACGCTGAGGTCAGAAACCTGTGGCTCACGTTGTTCTTTGACAAAAATCGAGTGGCTAGCCAGATTTACACCCTACACCAGAATATAAGTATTAAAAGCGTACATCACAAACTGCCTCCCCATCCCTATATAATAATAATTCCTTACATTTATTTGGCACTTTTCTGGACACTCAAAGCGCTTTTTGGGGGGAATCTCCTCATGCACCACCAGTGTGCAGCATCCACCTGGATGACACGACGGCAGCCGGATTGCACCAGACCGCACACCAGCTGCTTGGTGGAGAGGAGACAGAGTGATGAAGCCAATTATGATATGGGGATGGTTAGGAGGCCATGATGAACAGAGGCCAGTGGGAAAATTTGCCAGTGGGATTTTTAACGACCACAGAGAGTCCTCGGTTTAACGTCTCATCCGAAAGATGGAGCTCACTGAGCAGTATAATGTCCCCTTCACTATACCTTGTTTTGAAGGACAACAGTATCTCCAGCAGAAAAAAATATCCAAAGATGCCATTTTAAATTCTAAAGAAATCAGTTATTTTGAAACTAACGAAGACCGCAGAAGTCAATTATTCATGTTTACTGCTCCAAAAATCCAAAATAATCTTTCAAAAAATAGAATATATTGTTTTCAAAGGGAACATTTTTTTTTTTTTTACCCAGACATTTAAAAAGAAAATGTTTTAGAGCAGTGAGCACAATACCGTGAAACCGTGATATTTTTATCCAATGTTATCATACCGTCAGAATCTTATACCGGCCCATGCCTAATTTGTATAGAGCTTATACAATGTGGATTGTGTCAAAACAGCTTCTCATAGAAGATTATGGTGAATTGAAAATGTCAGTTCAATTAGTTAGTTTAGTTCAGTTCAGTTCAGTGTGGTTTAATATTCACTGCTGAGAGTTTAAACACTGAAGAGCAAACCATCAATGCACAGCTCTACAAGTCCCGAACCATGCAAGCCAGTGGCAACAGCGGTGAGGAAAGAACTTCACCAATTTGGCGAAAGTGATGGATAAAAACCTCGAGAGAAACCAGGCTCAGTTGGGCACGACCATTTCTCCTATGGCCAAATGTCTTGTGCAGAGCTGCAGTCTGAGCGCCACTCTGATGACGACAACATTGCCATAGCAAACTGTGAGATATGTAAATTTGTGATTGCCTGCCGGGTATTTTAAGTTGAGGTGCTCTTTGTTTTTATATTCAATTTTTTTACATTTACTGTTGCACTAAAGTCCAAAAGTGAAGAATTTATGTCATTTATGACTTGATTATTCAAGCGTCCTTGCAGAAGTGCGGTTAACAGAGTTGTTGAATGTTAAAATAAGGTGAATTAAATAAAAAATAAGGAACATATAAAGAAATAAGGAACGCCTGGATCTGTTTCTTCACTCTTCTTTATTCTTTTTTTATGTATTATAGAAGTAGCAAATTGGGTTGTGGTGTCGGTAGATAGTCAAAATCAAATGACTCGGACTCGAGGTCAAAAAAACCTGATCGGGACATCCCTACCCAGCAGTGCTGCCTTTCAGGATTTCATGAAGAATAGGATGCATGAATAAAAAACTTTTCAGCTCAAAATATTCTGATAATATTTGCATGTCATGCTTTTATTCAATTTAAAGGATACTCTATTTGTTTTTGCTTTCCTTTGCAAGTGAGATGAGTAAATACATATTCTTGTTTTAAGCTAGTACTAAAGTAACTTATCAGGTGTACACATCGTACACACCACATTGCTCCTTATTTCTCTCAACACAGGGACAGGAGAGCCGTCAGTTATTAAATGGGAAAACAAAGTGTCGATATTTTTTTGAAAAGGTAATGTCTTAGTTACTTTAAAAAAACAATCTAAATACGTGAACTTGTATTTTTTGTAATGTGTTATCAGCCCCAAAAACATGGATCATAAGTAGGCCCACACGGAATCTGCGCACGCAGATTTTCCGCAGATTTTCCGCAGAATTCCGCAGATTTTTAGCCCATCATTAATTCTGTTTATTTACTTGAGCAAATGTGTGTAAATCTGAATTTATTCAGTTTTTAAATTATACATATTTCACATATTAAGGTTTTAGTTATGAGACTCCAAAAATAATTGCGCAGAAATCTGCAGATTTTTGCCAAAATTCTCCAAGAAATTGCAAAAAACGTCCGCAGATTCCGTCTGGCCCTAATCATAAGTCACATCTGAACTAGGCATGGGATGATAACCGTTTTCAAGGTATACCGCGGTTTGGAAAAGTCAAGGTTATCATACCGCCAAAATTTTCTCTTATACCGTTCATAGGGTATGTGTAGGATTTTTTTTTTTTTTTTTACATTTATTTTTTAAACAACAGCATCTCCAGCAGAAAAGATATCCAAAGATGCCATTTTAAATTTGTGTTCTTGAAACTACTAAAGACAGCGGAGATCAATGATTCATTTTCATTATTTAGCCTGGCACGTTTACTGCTCCAAAATATTATAAATGTTTCTCAAAATAAAATATATTGTGTTTAAAGGGGAAAAAACTTTTAGTTTTTTACCCAGACATTTAAAAAGAATATATTTTAGAGCAGTAATCACAATACCGTGAAACAGTGATATTTTTATCCAAGGTTATTATACCGTCAGAATCTTATACCGGCCCATGCCTAATCTGAACATGTATTGGCATTGAGGATTGAAGTATTTAGGAAAGATATTTTACTGAAATCTTATGTTTACTGCTTATATTGCCATATCTGAGATATTTTCTTGGGAATGAAAAGGTAATGTCTTAGTTACTAGAAAAAAGTCATCAAAATATGCAACTTGTATTATTTGTAATGTGTTACCAGCTGCCCAAAAGCATGGATCATAGGGCACATCTGAACATGTATTGGCACTGAGGATTGAAGAATTTAGGAAAAATATTTTACTAAAAAACTTACTTATATTGTCTAAAGGATGTGTTTGTGATCTCATTAATGAGTCTGGCACTATGTTTGAATTATTTTTAGAGATTTGATTTTCTCATAAGACTTGCAAAGCTTTTAAATGTCAACCTTCCTTTTCTCTCATGATAACTCATAGCTCCGCTGCCTGAATTGGCTGAGCAAATGCTAGACACGGTTGCATGAAGGCCTTGTTGAATTTCAGCAACTTTATGCAGAGTGCGCCTTCTGTTCCTCGAATATATTCTCTTTCCCGACCTGTTTCCATCAGCATCAGACCGCAGTGAAGCACAATGAATATCATTACAGCTTTTGACATGTCTCCCCATCTGGTTGTGTCTGATGCCAGGTATACCTTCGATATTGAAGTCCGAGCCATATTTTCATTTCTATTCACACAGACCAAGGTCTCTTCCTCTCAAGTCTCTTCTGAAGGGCTTATCTGCTGCCTTTATTGTAATGGGTCCAATCTGAATCCATATTGATTTGTTCTCCTGGAGCTTCAGGGAAATATGCTGTAACCAGTCTGTCATGATGAGTCCCCACACTCCTCTAATCTTGAGTTATTGTTCTTCTCCAACAGAAGTCTGCCATCTTTTAGCTTGTGTGTGTGTCCACTTGTAGATTGCAAAGGTGCCTCCATCAAACTTTGTACAAGTCCATTTGAAATCAAAATTTACAGTGTACTTTGCTAGAGCACCTTGTAGTTATTCTTTAGGTGGATAATTAATTTGTGCAAATTAATCAACTGAAAAAAAAAAAAAAAACATTGTTTTGTTACAAAACTTTGACTTTGGTCAAAGTCTGACCATCTGCTTCCCTGTTTGGAGTGGCCGTCTTTCAATGTTGATGTCAGTTTTTGGATTTCACCCACAATAATCTTAACTATGCCACTCGTACTGCCACTCGTAGGAAATGATTTGCAAAAAGAAAGCCCCACCCGCCCCCTACTCAATATTCTGTTTCAGTTGGAAGTATATCAACACACTGAAATCAAAGTCTCAGCAATATCAGCAATATAAGCAAATTTTGCCACAGTGTGTTGATATTTGAAATCACAAAAACAAACAAGGCCATAACCTCACCCCTTTTCCAGATTTCCGCTGTCAATACTAGACATGCCACCTACTGCTGATTAACTGCAAGTGTGTTTTGGGACTCGGTACAGCACTGTGGTCAAAAGTGTTTAGCGAAAATTGCTTAGCGCACATTTAAAGAGATAGTTCCCCCAAAAAAGAATTTTCTGTTAGTTTCTTTGCCATCAGGCCATCCAAGATTTTTAATTGACTTTTTCCTTTCCTACATAGAAATTGGATATATGGCAGTAAATGCAAATAATAATATATATGACGTACAAGTTCATGTTTGGAATTCAAATGAATAAAATATATTAGCAAAAATGGCTGCTTTCAATTATTTCCAACAAAATTGTAAATATGTACATATACGTTCAAATATAAGAACTATGATTCCATGTGTGCGTACATATATGGCCAAATATGAATATGTACGTATAATTATGTCTAATATATTTGAACATACGTGTACATATTTGTAATTCCAATGATTGGAATATATATATAAGCTGCCATTTTTGCAATATTTTGCAATTTTTTGTTACATACAGTTGAAGTCAGAATTATTAGCCCTCCTGAATTATTAGCCCCCCTGTTTATTTTTTTTTCCCCAATTTCTGTTGAACGGAGAGAAGATTTTTTCAACACATTTCTAAGCATAATAGTTTTAATAACTCGTTTCTAATAACTGATTTATTTTATCTTTGCCATGATGACAGTAAATAATATTTGACTAGATATTTTTCAAGACACTTCTATACAGCTTAAAGTGACATTTAAAGGATTAACTAGGTTAATTAGGTTAACTAGGTAGGTTAGGGTAATTAGGCAAGTTATTGTATAACAATGGTTTGTAGACCATTAAAAAATAAATAGCTTAAAGGGGCTAATAATTTTGACCTTAAAATGGATTTAAAAAAATGTAAAAACTGCTTTTATCCTATAGCTGAAATAAAACAAGTAAGACTTTCTCCAGAAGCAAAAACATTATCAGACATACTGTGAAAATTTCCTTGCTCTGTTAAACAAAATTTGGGAAATTTAAAAAAAAAAAAATAAAAAATTCAAAGGGGGGCTAATAATTCTGACTTCAACTATATATGACATGTTTTATATATGTAAAATCCAAATATGAATGTGCATATATTTCCATATCAGATTTCTATATAGGTTAGTAGAACATTAAAGAAACTGCTGTTCTTGCTGATTCATAAAGTCAAAGACTACCAGCATTTTAAAAGTAAAAAGCATGTGAAGGCAAAACTAAATAAACATGTGTTGCTGGTGATGATACACTGAGGTCTTGTGAAGTGTTTTTTTTTCTTCTTCTAGTAGGTGGTAGGCACTGACATGCATTTAATGAGTCACCAAGGGCCATGTTTTCAAAAATCTTCTTTGCTGTTACGCTGTATAAAAGGTCATAGATGGTCTGAGGCTCAGTAAATTAACAGCCAATTTAATTTTTTAGGGTGAATTAATAACCTTTTAAATTGTTTGCTAGAAATAATTGATTGAAACTCTGACCTAGTGGATTTTTTTTTACAGGACTTGGAACTTTTAGACCCTATGTATGTATGATTTTCAAACCTCATGTTTTCATTATCTTTTTAAAAACAAACTGTATATATTTCGAGATGCATACACTACCGGTAAAAAGTTTGGAGTTAGTATGATTTTTAAATCTTTTAAAATAAGCTTCTCCTGCTCACCAAGGCTGCATTCATTTTATCAAAAATACAGAACAAATTGTAAAATTGTGAAATGTTATTGCACTATAAATAACTGATCAAAAGTAGTTTATAATTTAATTTAATAATTTATTCCAGTGATTTTAATGATGAATTTTCAGCTTCATTACTCCAGTCTTCAGAGTCACACGATCCTATAGAAATCACTCTAATATTAATTATTTTATTATTATTATTATTGTTATTATTATTATTGTTAATGTAATAGTAATAAAAGCAATAATGATTGGAGTACTCATTTAATTTGAAACTACATACAATAAAAAAGCAGTTGTTTGAAATTGTAATAAATATTTAACAATTATTTTACGTTTAATAAATGCCGCCTCAATGAACAGAATCATTTTCTTAAAAAAAAAATAAAATAAAACTGACCCCAAACTTTTGACCAGTAGTATATTGACTGAGTATATTCTGTAAATATGTATTAAAATATATGAGGAGTTTAGATGCAAAAAAACTCTGTGCCATTTGGAAATTTCTTCTAAAATTAGCATTTTTCTCAGCCTCCTATTTTTATGTTCAGTTATTTTTAATTAAAGGCAATACATAACCTATTCTATATCATAATAGTAAAATGATTGAACCTACACAATAAGAACCTGAGAAAAATGCTCATTTTAGAAGAAAATTACAGATCCACTTAGAGGTTTTTGCATCTGAACTCTTCATATGTAAATATAATTATACTGTAAATGTATATTCTGTATATTTAGATACATAATGCAGTATATATTCTGAGAACATTTGATTTCAGCAGCAATGTCTCCATGAACCATGGCTAAAGAAATTCTATCTTAGCTATGTAAATATAGGTCTGTTTTGATTGTGATGCAATAAAAAATATGAAATAATAGCAAGTGACATCTTTTTGTTTTTTAATAAATCGCTCAGTACTGAACTAAACCTATCAGAGCTATTACTTGGCATTTATTTTATTATTATTTCCAATAATGTCGTTATCCATATGAATCCATATGCATTATATGGCTGCTTCTTGGAATTGTTTTCAGAAGTATTTGTTCTTGAAATAAGTGACGTATAACTCAGGCAAACCAAAAATGACATGCCCCATTCATCACCACGGGATCTTTTAACATTTAAATGATTCATGCCCTTTCCACTAACTCTTCATTAGTAAATATGCTGTATCTCTATGGCAGGATGTGGATGAGTCCTCTGTACCCCAGGCTGCCGCAGGGAAGTCCGGGAACAGCAGGAGAGTCGCCCACCAGCTTCAAAAGAGACCTGCTGGAATACCTGGAAGCGTACCGTGCTCCAGAGCTCGCCGACTGGATCGAGCGCATCAAACAGCATGATCTGTCAGAAACAAGGTGAGAATCTTTACAGATGAATGAGCCGTTTTTAAATGTGAAGCATGGCATGATATCAGATTAGCATAGCTAGATGTTCGACTAATTGCTGAAGGTGTCCACAGTGCTGTATATACATTTTAAGAACATCAATTCGACCAGCCATGTTTGTTGTACTTTTACAAATCAT
The DNA here is from genome assembly GCA_903798195.1 of Danio kyathit. Classification (NCBI taxonomy): domain Eukaryota; kingdom Metazoa; phylum Chordata; class Actinopteri; order Cypriniformes; family Danionidae; genus Danio; species Danio kyathit. Next base: position 20,779,523 of record LR812535.1, on the reverse strand, counting down.
TTAGTTGTGGATTTATATGAAACTGATAATACAACAGAAAAATTGTAAAATGGTAAAAGACTAGCATTCACACCACCATTCAAAAGTTTGTGGCCTTCAAGCTTTTTGTGTTTTTGAAATGTTTATTTAATGTAAAATAAAACAGAAGAGACAGAAATATTATATATTTGATAAGTAACTCAAACTATTTTCTGCTATTTTCTAATGAATTTTTTTTAATCTGCTTTAAAGGGCCATGACTTTCAGTTCAAGTCTACCTTAGAATTTTTTAAAAAAATGCATCATAATGGGCGTGGAGCTCTGCGAGCAGGAGTGGGCGTGGCCAGCAGAGCAGGGGAGAATGAGGGGAGTGAACAACTGTTATCAGTTAGCTCACAAAATGAGACACAAACCGTGAGGAGACCCACGATTTTATAGTTTACAAAGTTAAACTGCAAAGAAATAAACAGTAATTTAATGCCCTGCTACATTTGTTATTCGTAATTTTAAATACACACAACCAGAATTTATATCATTCATTCATTCATTTTTTCGGCTTAGTCCCTTTATTAACCCAGGGTCGCCACAGCGGAATGAAGAGCCAACTTATCCAGCATATGTTCTACGCAGCTGATGCCCTTCCAGCTGCAACCCATGTCTGGGAAACATCCATACACATTCATAAACTACGAACAATTTAGCTTACCCAATTCACCTGTACTGCATGTCTTTGGACTTGTGGGGGAACCGGAGCACCCGAAGGAAACCCATGCAAATGCGGGGAGAACATGCCACACAGAAACACCAACTGACCCAGCCAAGGCTCGAACCATCGACCTTCTTGCTGTGAGGCGACAGCACTACCGCGTCGCCCACAATTTATATTATTATAAAGATAATAGTGTTTATATAAACACTATAAATGAGAACTTCTCCCTCAATCCCCGGGTCTGAATGCAGCAGGTCTCTTGCCCTGCCTATTTCAACCATTAGCCCTGCTGGTAATCTGGAGGATTTAGGCGAACACAGCAGCAAGGCGATGTGTCTAAATGTGAACAAACTCAACTGATAAAAGACAATTTCCGCCATTTTCCGTACTACTCTCCCAACAAAAATGCTTCCTGCTCACATACAGCTTTGCTGTATCAGCCCTGACAGGATCGTGGGGAAAAACATGCAACAAACCCAGTGGACCATGGAAACAAACACATACGACCCATCATGAACGGCTAAATACCATGTGAGCCATGGGTCCGTGAATGCGGTCTCACCCAATCATCAACATAGGGTCTCACAACTTGGCACTGGCAGCTCTGTCTTGTCTTCGGAAAGCATGTGAAGTCATGAATAATTAAGAAGCAGGCTCTTCTCATAGGATAAGAAAACTCCGCTATGAATATAATGAGAAACCGACCCGTCATCACTCCACTTGCAGATTCGCACTACAGTACCGATTTTGATCCCGCCCCAAAAATTATTTTAAACCCGAAAGATGAAATAAGCTGACAAAAGCTCAAAATGATCCTGTTTTCCCCACAATTAAAGCTGACAGGTGCTAACATTGTCTTAAGTGATGCTCAGCACACACAAATCTGTTAAAATTTAAAAAAAAAGTACTCAAGGGTTTCTTAAACCTAAAAAAACTTGAAACTTTATATAGCAAATAATTCTCTCAGCACGAACAGTCCCTTTGTATAAGCACTTCTTGTGTGTATTGCCTCTTCTTGTTGAATCACTGAATGCCTCCTCAATTATAAGTCGTATTGGACAAAGTAATATTTTACTTTATAATCATTAGTAATAATATTAGTAATATTTTTGTTAGTAATAAAAAGTAATATTTTTATAATTTGTTCATGGTTTTATTTCAACAATTGTATTCAATTGTCAAAAACAATGAAAAAAATTAGAAATTAATAAAAAATCTCAAATTTAAATCTTGGCGATGCAGTGGCGCAGTAGGTAGTGCTGTCGCCTCACAGCAAGAACGTTGCTGGGTCGCAGGTTCGAACCTCGGCTGGGCTGGGTCAGTTGGCGTTTCTGTGTGGAGTTTGCATGTTCTCCCTGCATTCGTGTGGGTTTCCTCCGGGTGCTCCGGTTTCCCCCACAGTCCAAAGACATGCGGTACAGGTGAATTCGGTACACTAAATTGTCCGTAGTGTATGTGTGTGAATGAGTGTGTGGATGTTCCCAGAGATGGGTTGCGGCTGGAAGGGCATCCGCTGCGTAAAATCGTGCTGGATAAGTTGGCGGTTCATTCCGCTGTGGCGACCCCAGATTAATAAAGGGACTAAGCCAAAAGAAAATGAATGAATGAAATTTAAATCTTGTACAATAACACTGACAAATAATGCACGTTTTTATCAATATTTCAGAAACTGCATTTGAATATTGCCAGTATTGAATGCAACAAATTTTATTAAAGTTCTTTAAACATGACTTTTTAAAAGACAGTTTTTGAAAATTACTTTGACATTTTTAACAGAAGTACCAGAAGTACTTCTGTTAAAATATTATGATTTTAACAGGAGCATCTTGGGTCCATACGGGTTCCAATGGGTCTTCTGCAGTATTTGTGATGATTGGGATGCAGTTCAACAGATGATTCATCAGAAAAATCTACCTTCTGCCACTTTTCCAAATAGTCAACTAAAGTGTCAAGTTATTATTTGTTGCTCTTACAACTGGAATTGACGGCAAGACTTTTGTTAGGTAGTGTATCAAGTGAAATTGAAATGTTAAGTACAGTAAGGACTTTTTATGGCGCTACACATGCTGGGGTATGTATTACAAAGATGCTTGATTTTAAAATTAATCATGTATTAAAGTCCTTGAATCCGCTATTCGTGAAAATGTGGGAACCCTAGTCACACGATTCTTTAGAAATCAGTCTAATATGATGATTTGATAAACAAAAAACATTTTGTCTTGTCAAAGTTAAATACAAATAAATGCTACCTAATAGTTTTGGTGATAATACTGTAATGCATTTTAGGATTCTTGCAGATCTTTTGAGCAGTTTAATGCATCTTTTAATCTGTCCATTCAAATATAAGGGTTTCTTCATAAACATAAGTGTGTCAGTTGTGTTATATATGAAGCACCATAATATGTCAGAATGAATTGCCCCAAAGGGTGTAATAAAGCTGTAAACTTAAAAATGTGACTTATAACTAATAAAATAGAAAATACAATTCTGCCAGTAGTATATCTGGTTTTCATATATTGACTTTTTGTCATAATATGTCAAAGTTTGGTTCCACTAGCATGACATACGATATATGAAAGTGTTGACTGATGTACATAACGCTTTGTGTATGTTTTCTTTTATAGGGTATATCTCATTGGTTCAACTCCAGGAAGATATCAAGGACCTGCTATGGAGAAATGGGGCCATCTAAGATTGCGAAAAGTAATGTTTTTCTTTGATTTTCCTTTTTTTTTTTTTTTTGTCTGTATGTGTGTGTTATTTTAAGTTCTTTTTCCCTTCAAAGGCAATAGTTCTTCTCTCCTCTAGACAGAAGAATGATTGATGTTCATGAAAAAAGCATTGTATGCCTGCAGGATGCCCTGGAGATCTTCTCGTTTCCTTTATTTATTGAGGAAATTCAGATTACAGGCAAAGCAAGGTGTTGGATTGGTCTTGGCAAGATTCAGAAAGTGAAATAATTTTCCTCACTTTCATCTGAGATGAAGTCACACTGAACTCTGCTCATTTTGTAAATAGAGCTTTGATATGAATGACTGACTCACACAGAGCAGCCTCTTAACAACTTCATAAGGCTCCATAATACAGCAACTTGAGGGTTGTGAACAAAAAAAAATAGGTCACAGGGCTGTTTTGAAAAGATTGCTAACAGTGCTTATTCATATAATACCTTATGCGACTGACCATATAATTATAATTACAAAGGATGGTTAGAATTAAGACTTAAAAGTCCTGTGAAGTGCTTTGAAATGTGCATTTTTGTTTAATGTTTTGATGTAATATCAACTGAAACATGAAGAAATGGACATATATTACATCTCCGACCTTTTTTAAACAGCCAATAGCTTTTCATTTTTATCACAGCTCTGCCAGTAAGATTGGTTGAGCTCAAGTGCATCTGATGAAAAGCAAAGGAGAAGTGTCTTGAAAAGGGCGGGGCATGCCAGATACTTGAGAGTGTTTGATTAGTCATGACATTTATTTATTTATTTATTTATTTATTTATTTATTTATTTATTTATTTATTTATTTATTTATTTATTTATTTATTTATTTATTTTTATTGCTGAATACAAGAACATGCATAACAGTACATAAAACTTAAAATACAATATCAACCAATAAGTGACACTGACAAAAATAATAGTACAATAAGGAACAATAGAAATAATAACAATAACTACATCAAAAAAAGCGAGAGGAAAAAAAGAAAAAAAAAGAAAGGGTTAAAGGGTTTCGAGTTTACAAGGGTTACTTTAAGATTACTTATACAAAGACCTTAAGAGCAGAGCAGATTTTGACCATTTTTAAAGCCTAGCCGATCAACTTTATATAATTCTCCGTATCTTTTAAGAAGACCACAAAGGCAGGTTTACATTGGTCAGGACATTTTATGAGAAACTGAGGTATACACTACCTGACAAAAGTCTTGTCGCCTATCCAAGTTTTAGGAACAACAAATAATAACTTGACGTTTAGTTGATCGTTTGGTATCAGAAGTGGCTTATATGAAAGTCAAAAGCCTCTAGATTACGCTTATTTTACCAAAATAAAATATGATCAATCCTTGATTTTTAATTATTTAATTAGGACAGTAAGGTCTGAGTTTGCTTAGACAAAGTCTTGTCACTTAACATAAATAATGTACAGTATAGAATATAAAGTCATGGTGCAGTGGAAAAAAAAAATTATATTGTGTTTGACTCCCATGAGCTTAGGGGACTGCATCCATACAGTACATCTCATCAGATTTTTTGGATTCATCTTTAATGCCTCCTCCTTCATTTTACCCCAATCATGCTCAATAATGTTCATGTCTGGTGAATGGGCTGGCCAATCCTGGAGCACCTTGACCTTCTTTGCGTTCAGGAACTTTGATGTGGAGGCTGAAGTATGAGAAGGAGTGCTATCCTGCTGAAGAATTTGCCCTTTTTTGTGGTTTGTAATGTAATGGGCAGCACAAATATCTTGATACCTCAGGCTGTTGATGTTGCCATCCACCCTGCAGATCTCTCACACGCTCCCATACTAAATGTAACCCCAAACCATGATTTTTCCTTCAACAAACTTGACTGATTTCTGTGAGAATCTTGGGTCCATGCAGGTTCCAATAGGTCTTCAGCAGTATTTGTGATGATTGAGATGCAGTTCAACAGATGATTCATCAGAAAAATCTACCTTCTGCCACTTTTCCAAATGATCAACTATGAAGTCAAGTTATTATTTGTTGCTCTTACAACTGGGATTGACGGCAAGACTTTTGTCATGTTTGTAAGGTGACGTCAAAAAAAAGTTGATCAGTGAAAAATCCATTTAGGTAAAAAGGGCAAATAAAGATATCCTTAAGACTAACATTCTTTCATTCATTTTCTTTTCAGCTTGATTCCTTTATTAATCTGGGGTTGCCACAGCGGAATGAACCGCCAACATAACCAGCATATGTTTTTACGCAGCGGATGCCCTTCCAGCCGCAACCCATCACTGGGAAACATCCATACACATTCACACACATGCTCATACAGTACAGTCAATTTTAGCATACCCAATTTACCTGTACAACATGTCTTTGGACTTGTGGGGGAAACCGGAGCACCCGTAGGAAACCCACACGAACACGGGGAGAACATGCAAACTCCATACAGAAATGCCAACTGACCCAGCTGAGGCTCGAACCAGCGACTTTCTTGCTGTGAGACGAACGTGCTACCCACTGCGTCATCGTGCCGCCTAAGACTAATATACTGATACTAACCTAATCTTAAAAAAAACTTTATTTTAATTTCATGGGAACTCTAAACACTTCCTACATCTTCTTTTGTTCACGTCAAAGGCCACGTGGTTAATAGTGCTGCCGAGTCATCCGTCACTTGCTAAAAGCTAGCCAAATAAGACAGACGCTAACGTTGACATTGCATGAACTGCATGAATTGTTTTTGTTTCCCTCAGTTGCTCAGCGAGAATACGGAACCCATGCAGAACGAAGAGCGATGGCACGTGCTTGGCCAGTTCTCCAGCATCGGCTCCATGGGCCTTGATAAGACTAAATGGTTGGCAGCCGAGTTCCAGCGCACTCTGACCACACTGGGGAAGGCAGGGAAATCATTAGCCAGTCCAGAAACACAGATGCTCCTGGTGAGTGTGTCGAACAGCCCCTGCAGTGCTGAAACGGTGAAAAGATCTGCTCATATCGCTGCCGAACCCTCTCTGGATTGCGAACAACTCGGCCAGATGGATATCACAATAAACACAGTTGCACATTCTCCTAGCAGCTTTCGTATCTATCAGGATAAATGAGCCCTCGATTGTATTTTCATTTTAATTAAGTTGGAATCAAAGAGGAACGCCAAAGTGCACACGTGCGCCTGCCTGTTTCTAAACGCAGAAGGCATCCGCTTTCTCTGAGCTATGAAATTTGAAAATTTGTTGACATCCCGGGTGTCTAATTAGCAATTAGTATTTTTAGCATGTTCTCATTTGCTGTCTTTGAATTCCAGTTTTACAGAAAATGGCAGCCGTTTGTTTTAGCTCTCTTTTGGAGTGAGACAATAGTTAAAAGAAAATTTCTCATCTGTGCTATTATTTGCATAACAATGTCTGCTCAGATGGAGAGATAGGAGATTGATTTCTGTCTGATGCGTCTATTGTTAAATGTCAGTTGAAAAGTCAAGCGCCACATGAACAGTCTTCAGCACAGAGAAAGTACCATCAGGCCTTTAATGGCACCGTGTCATCTCTATAGACCCAAGGCTCTTGTAATTAGCAGCTTCAGAATCTCGGTTGGACCGTTGGGGGTAACTCAGGTCCATTATTGTTAAGGAAGGCTGAAATTATTGAGAAATACCAAATGGAGAATTCTAAAGAACACATACGCATGAAGCTACATTTCTATTGAGATCACATCGGTATTGTCTGAGTTCTTTAATGTTTTATAGGTCAGAAGGTTTAGGGGGATGAATGGATTGCTAGACAATCATGGAAGTTTGGTTGTCATAAAGTTTATAAAAAAAAAGTCTCTTATGCTCTTATAATGACTACTTTTGTTTAAAAATACATTAAGACTTATTATTAAATAAATGTTTTTTTTATATATGTATATACATTTTTTGCATATTCTTTGATGAATAGAAATTCGGAAGAACAGCCTTTACTTGAAATATACGTATTTTTGACAATATAAAACTCTTTATTTTTAATAAATGATGAGTTGAATCCTTACTGAATTAAGCATTCATTTGAATTAAAAACAACTCTAGTTAAACTTTTATGAAATTTATGAAAACAGTTATGAAATTAAAGGGTTAGTTCACACAAAACTGAAAATTATGTTATTAACTGCTGGTGTCTAATCCAACGAGACCTTCATTTATCTTTAGAAAACAAATTCTGATTTTTTAGATGAAATCCAGGAGCTCTCTCATCCTCCATAGACAGCAATGATCCCAAGACGTTAAATGTCCAGAAAAGGAACCAACAACATTGTCAAACATTCTGCATGATTCTACGTGGTTCAGCTATAATCATGAAGCTCAAAGAACACTTTTGTGTTACAAAAAAAGCAATGGCTGCATGCGAAATTGGATACTTCCATACTATATAGTATGCTAATTCAAAAAACAGTATGCGAGAAGTACCCAGATGACCTACTAATTCCGGTGATATTCAGAAGTGCGCATCCGATGCACGCTACGCTATCCCATACTGCACCACGAGGGAATTCAAGAATGGAAGTGAAGCGACGCAACTGACGCGGGTAGGTCACGTGATGATGACAAAATGGCGGATGTAGTACGTCTGAGTTCAATTCATACTACTCACATTCATACTGTAAATAATGTACTTTTCTAACGGTTGAGTAGTACATTTAATTTCAAATGCAGTACCTACTGAGTACTAGGTGATTTCGGATGCAGCCCACGTCTTCTCTTCCTCGTCAAGAGGTCAGGGTTTGCATTTCCTATGGGGAGTATGACATATTGCCATTAGAGACAGGAATGCAACACGCAAGTGTCGTATTACCTGTAATAAACATGCGTCCCTGATGAGAAAGAGAAGACATTGTTGTATTTACTTTATTTTATGCTCACAAGTGTTCTTGGAGCTTTGTATGATTGTATGATTACAGTTGATCCACTGAAGTCACATTAAATGTTTGTTTTTGTTTTTTTTTTTTTTAATGTTTTTTTTTTTTTTTTTTTTTTTTTTTTTTTTTACTTTGAACATCCTTGTGACACTGCTGTCTATGGAAGATGTGACAGCTCTCACATTTCATCTTGAATATCTTAGTTTGTGTTCAGATGATCAACGAAGGTCTCGGGATTTAAACAACATGAGAATAGCAGAATTTTAGTTTTTGGGTGAACTAACCATTTAAATCATAGATGTCAAACTGGATTCCTGGAGGGCCACAGCTCTGCACAGTTTTGCTCCAACCCTAATCAAACACAGCTGATCCAAATAATCAATGTGTTCAAGACTACTATGTTGCGTCCCAATTCGCACACTTATACTATGCCCTAAAAGTATGTACTTTTTTGTGAAGGAAAAGTATATACTTTTGAGTGTGTAACAAAAGAGTATGCAAGCTTTGGGACATACTACTTCCTCGTTAACAGCTTGTTATGTTACTTTGTTATAAGCCCTGTCAATAACCCCACACATCATCCACATTTCTTTCATATTTAATTTCCTACCAGAAGAAGCAGCAACAGGTTAATCTCCCATTCACGAGCCTTTCATGCATTGAAATCTCCTTATGTCTTTGGATAATTATGCATTCAGAGGGTAATGTCTAAATATGTATTGATAAAAGTTCACATTTTTGTTGCAGATGAAATCTAACACGGAAACGCGATTTAAGAAGCCTCTGTACTTGACGGTTGGTCTCGCATGTCCGCCATGTTTGTAGTTTATTTACACTTTTCACCCGCATTTGTAGTTCTAATCAAATTTACGTCCAACACGCAATGTATTGTGGGCAATATTAGCGGTTAGAGTATGGACATTTCTACACTTCGAATTTTTATCGGAAATAGTATACCATCCAACAACTTCTGGCATACTCTTTTCAACATACTATGGATTAGGACATACTAATTCTATTTTCGAATACTATTTAGGACGGATAGTATGCGAATTGGGATGCAGTGCTAGAGACTATTAAGCAGGTGTGAGTTGCAGGTGGTTGGAGCTAAACTATGCAGAGCTGCTGCTCTCCAGGAATTGAGTTTGAGACCATTGCTTTAAATAAATCAGTAGATGGATCAACCAATAATTAAAATAAACATTTAAAGATATTATTTAAAGATAAATATGTATTTAAAGGTAAATTAGTTCAAAAATGTAATGACTCCTTAAAGGGCCAGGAAACCCCCTTGTCTCAGCAGGGTGTTTTCACACCTCTAGTTTAAAAAAAGTCAGGAAAGTTGGTGAGTCAAGCTTTGTTTAGGTGGGAGTGTCGAGTGGCAAAAGTAGGAAAGATTTGCATGAAAAGGGGAGTTTTAGTACAAGCACGCGCTGATTTTCTCAGAGGCAAAACAAACACAGAAGCAGGGCAGAAAGTCAGTGACCATGTTTACATGGACATAAGTAATCAAATTATTTGCCAAGTTCTTAAATAGTCACCTTTAACTGCATTTCAGCACTTTCACTTTTATTCATTAACATTTCATGCATACACCCCGTGACAAACGAGATATTGGATGTGAGGAACTGCTGGAAGAGTGTTGTTTTAATTGAATGTTTGATACCGCACGCCGTATGGGAGAAAAAAAAAGCCTTCGCATTTCTCGGTAACTTAGATGCACTCTGTAGGTAGCGTCAGACAGCCGTGTGTGTTAGACTATCCTGTCACAAATTGCGGAAAAAATCCTGCACTACGGTAATAGTTTGATTACAGCGCATCTTTCAGCCCATAATATTGTAGTGATTTTAATGTACTGTAAACTTAGTAACTAAATAATTTTGACTAAGGCATGTCTTTAAAAACTAAAAGAGAACTGCTGATGATACTAACTAACTTTGCCTCTGAATAAACATAAGAACACTGATCACACACTTACAGAATCCGTAGAGACAGGACAATCAGCACAAACTGGAGCCACGTCTTTTTTAAAAGTAGATGAGCGGCAAATCCGGATTTCACCATTTCCAGATTCTAAAAGCTCTTGAGTAAAAAAAATGTTCCTTACAAACATATTTTTGTTGCATGTTAGCAGACCACTGTAATCCACAAGTGAGTCCAGCTGTGCTCTCATAGCAGGGAATTGAAAACAAAACCTTCGTTGCGGCACATTTATAAACGCAGCACTGTCGACGCATGTCTCCAAACAATTCTTCTTGTTCCACTTGTTTTACAGTTGGCAACCTGATGTCTCTTTGCTGTCTGAACACTGTAACAGCTCTTCAAAGCATTATCATGCATATTAATAAAGTTGTGCCTCATTCACAATAGAGCGCGCTGATTGGCTCGAACCAAGTCTTTCTCTTGAATTAATGATGAAAACTCAAAGACTTCGCGTTGTACCCGCCCGTACAGAGAGCCAGTCTACACGCTGGAATTCACACAAGGATCTAATTGCCGTGACGTAGCTTCAAATTTTCTTTTCAAATCGGAAGATCAAACTTGCTCGAAATAACGCAAAAACAACCAATTTTCACTATGTAGTGAAATATATGTGTCCTAATAGTGTTTTTAGCAACGTGGGACAAATATGACTATCAACATCTCAAAAAATGTGTTTTGGTGTTTCGTGACCCTTTAAATCTTGTCATTTCTAGATTTATCCATCTGTGGAAAATGTAAGAACCAGTTTGGAGGGCTATCCAGGTATCATTCATTCTTTCACTCTAAAATAAAAAAAACATCACCTTCAGTCATAATATGACAACTGACATTTCTTGTTCTCTGATCCCTTCAGCCGGAGGATCTTTACCCTACAGCATACAGACGGCACAAAAACAGCTCTGGCTTCATTCTTACTTCCAGTAAGTTCTTTTTTCTCTTTCTCTTTTTCTATTTTGGCAATATTCTCATCAATATTCAGGCTTTTTAAAATGCAACCATAAAAAAGGCTCCTCAGACTTTGTGAGTTAAACAGCTGCCTTTCCCCAAGAGTTGTCTGACCCTTCAATGCTCCTTAAAAATTTCAATTGGGTTCTTATCCCATCGCTCCCACCATTTTAAGACATTATCACCATAAATAAGCTATTTTGCTGGTCGCCTCAATTTCGCTAAGTGATCATAGATGGGCATATTGCAATGTAGATTCAATCTTAGTCTCCCTCTGGAGTACGCACTCTACACTCAGTCTGTTTAAATGAGTCCATGTAGATTTTTTGCATTCATGCCTGAATACTGACAGCAATCAGACAGAAAGCTCCCCTCTCAGTCTGCACAGTATGCCCTAAAACACTAGCTCTCTGCACCTGCAAATGGCACGAAACGATTCTTTGGGTGTTCTCACGCTTAGGAAAGGTATATCAGCAGGTGTTTCATTCTTTTCTTTCTCTCCTTCCCTTCAATGTCTGTCTTTTAAACAGTGGCTGGAATGCTGACGTTACTGGTAGGAGCAACGCAATGCCTCACATTAAAACCTACATGAGGGTTTCACCGGACTTCACACAACTGGCCTGGTTCCTTGTCACAAGGTTGGAATGATCAAGTAACATGTTAAATCAGAATTAATTTGGGATTGATTGACAGACTGCATGTAAAAATATTAAAGGTGCAGTATGTAAGTTTGACATCCAGTGATTGAACTAGGTATTGCACTCCTGGTTCAAAACACACGCAAGCACAGGTTGCCAGATTGACGACACCAACGATAGTGTGCCTTACTATGGAACCTAATTGCTGATTTAAACCGTGTTTTAAATAGAGTATTCTCTATATTAAAATGAGTTTTTGTTCTAACCAACACCTCATATTTGATATATTAGAAATGGCTTCTATTTCTTGCAGCTGAACAACAGAACTTTGACTGCTCACCTTAGGTACACCTCATGTGCTTTATTCAGTGTTAAATGCTAACAATGTGAGTTTGAATACCATTTTACATGACATTTATTGCCATACTACTGGCAGATGGTTTACCTCAGATCTTAAAAATAAAATAAACTGTTTGAACTTGAACTTTAGAACTGTGACTCGGTGCAAACCAACAAATATCAGTGATTCAGCATGTACATTAAATAATGTTGAAGAGGTGGGACTCATTTCGGAGTCTGCTACTGTCCACCGGAGGTCACATTTCGATCACGGACACATGCTTTGAGAGCCTTTCTGACTGAATAAATGTAATGCACTGTTTTCCACAAAGGAAATTTTGGTTGCTGAAATATATTTGGCTAAACCGGCAGTGGGCAGGTTAAATGACCAAAACAAACATAACGCACATTTTCAAAACAGAATAATTGACTTTAGCATTGTTTTTCAGATAGCCAAGAATGTTCTGATAAACATGCATGCTTCATGAATGTCTGCAAACATATTATGGTATTTTTATGCTTTAGAAGAGTCAAAAACTTACAAACAGCACCTTTATGTTACAGTATGGGGCAAGTATGTTACACACTGTCCCAAGCTTGTTGAATGCAACTTAAAAACTCATATAATATATGTTTGGTCTAAGGATGCTAAGTCCAGATTCTATTTTTGAAATGGCACACTTTTGAGGCTAAGAGTGTGAATCACTTGCTAATTTGTAATTTTCACTTATTTATTTTTCTCTTTTATTTCACATCTAAGCTTTAGCAATATGAAATCCTTTGTTTATCATACTGTATATTATTTAGTACAAATCACAGTTTTCATCTCTACTAAAAACATTTTTTTAACTGCAGATACTTTTAGGAATTATTTCTTCAAAATTGAAATGGAAAAGTGTTTATAACTATATGTTTATAACTATAATTATAACTTGTTTGTAAATATGGTTTTGTCTTGAAATAGCCCGTATAGAAATCTGATACATGGAAATATATTCACACATGTAAAATGTCATGTGCAGTGCATCCGGAAAGTATTCATATCGCTTCACTTTTTACACATTTTTTTATGATACAGCCTTATTCCAAAATGGATTAAATAAATCTATTTCCTCAACATTCTACACACAATACCCCATAATGACAATGTGAAAAAAGATTTTTTTTTAAATTGTTGCAAATTTATTAAAAAAACAATAAAAAATAAAAAAAACCTGAAAAACCACATGTACATAGGTAATTGAGCTCAGGTACATTCTGTTTCCACTGATCATTCTGGAGATG
>LR812535.1:20696067-20761067 GCA_903798195.1 Danio kyathit | reverse complement strand
TACTACTACAAAAGAGGCCGACATGCAATAGCCAATCAGCTTTCTGCTATTGAACTTAATGCATGCGGCGAATGTGACGTCATCGCTGTGTTTGCGGACGTTCGCTTTGGGTGCACGCGACATGATTCCGGCTGGCGGAGCTTACGTAATGTTTTGAGACTCGAGTGAACAGTTCACGCGTCGACGCATTTGGTTTGAGTTAAATATGAAACACTTTGAAGAGATTTTGTCTGAAACGGGTATGACTGTACACACATCTTCTTTATGATCCGTCCATGCGTGATCATAGAGATAACAAGATGACCAATAATTCTTGGCTAGAAATTGCAACAGAAGTGGGAAAGGAGGAAAGTTTTTGGAAAAGTTTGGAAAAACCTGAGGGATCAGTTTGTTAAAGCAAAAAAAAGAGGCCATGCAAAAGTGGAGATCCATGTGGTTTTAATATTACAGAACATGTTTTTCCACCATTTATAGGTTTTACACTGATGTATATATTACAATTTTGAATTTAAAACAATTTACAAGTTACAAACTAAAATTAAGTAACAAATTATTTCTTTGATACAGTTGAAGTCAGAATTATTAGCCCCCCTTTGAATTTTTCTTTCTTTTTTAAATATTTCCCAAATTATGAGGACATTTTCACAGTATGTCTGATAATATTTTGTCTTCTGGAGAAAGTCTTATTTGTTTTATTTAGGCTAGAATAAAAGCAGTTTTTATTTTTTTAAAAACCATTTTAAGATCAATATTATTAGCCCCCTTAAGCAATATATTTTTTCGATAGTCTACAGAACAAACCATCGTTATACAATAACTTACCTAATTACCCTAACCTGTTTAGTTAACTTTATTAACCTAGTTAAGCCTTTAAATGTCACTTTAAGCTGTATAGAATTGTCTTGAAAAATATCTAGTCAAATATTATTAACTGTCATCATGGCAAAGATAAAATAAATCAGTTATTAGAAATAAGTTATTAAAACTATTATGTTTCAAAAAAATCTCCAGGGGGGCTAATAATTCTGACTGTAACTGGAAAGGAATATATGAACCTATCAGTTTACAATATATTGATGCACAATTTCTAGGCTTTATTGGTGATAATGGTCACGAATGTTGGACCTTTATTGCCTTTTTAGCTTATAAGTAGAGGACAGAATCTAGCCAGACAGTAATGTGTGAATAGTTGAGTGGGCAAAATAATAAAAAAAAAAAAACGTCAGAATTTTAGTAAGTGTACTTCTTTTTTGTTTTTATTCTTGCCATAATAAAACATATAATTGTAAAGCAACTAAAGTTCTGTTGCCATTTAATATTTTAGTTTAATAGGTAGAACTGTATTCCCAGAGATGGGTTGCGGCTGGAAGGGCATCCGCTGCGTAAAATCGTGCTGGATAAGTTGGTGGTTCATTCCACTGTGGCGACCCCGCAAGGGACAAAGCCGACAAGAAAATGAATGAATGAAGGTAGAACTGTCTGAGATATGAACAAAAGCAAGTGATGCATCATTTAGATTTAAATAATTTTAGATAAAAATCTTTATAATAAATTATAAAAATAATAAACAATTATTTCGAATGATATTAATGATAGACGTAGTTCTGTAAACTTTCTACTTCTCTGTTTATCCGTCTGATTTTACTGTCTGTTTCTTTTAACTGCCCCCTGTCATTTAAAAAATTATCTCAATATAAAAGCCTCGTCCGTTTCTTGAGGTGCGCGATGTGGCGCCAGGCGAAAGTATAAATCAGACTTAAGATGTTTGTTTGCTTTTTCTGTAGTTCAATGGTGCATCTAACTTGTTTTCAGTAGTCAATTTGAATACATTTTTTTTGCCACTAATTTTGTTATTTTGGATTTTCTCTTAATGTGTATGCGTGTTTTTGATATTGTGATATAGGTCTTAAATTTAATACTGGTCTTAAAAAGGTCTTAAAGTCCTAAGTTTGGGGGAACTGATGTAACATTTTTATTCAGATTTTATTATTATTATTATTATTATTATTGTAGGGTGGCACGGTGGCTCAGTGGTTAGCACTGTCACCTCACAGCAAGAAGATTGCTGGTTCGAGTCCCAGCTAAGCCAGTTGGCGTTTCTGTGTGGAGTTTGCATATTCTCCCCTTGTTCGTGTGGGTTTGCTCCCGTTTCCCCCAAAGACATGCGCTATGAGACATGTAAATTGAATAAACTAAATTGGCCATAATGTATGAGTGTGTGTGTGAATGAGTGTGTATGGGTGTTTCCCAATACTGGGTTGTGGCTGGAAGGTCATCCGCTGCGTAAAACATAAGCTGGAATAGTTGGCAGTTCATTCCGCTGTGGCGACCTCCAAAATAGAGACTAAGCTGAAGAAAAATGAATGAATGTTGTTGTTGTTGTTATTTTATTAATAATAATTATAATAATGTTTTGAGGTTTTTCACACTATACAGTATATGTATAATTAACAGTGTTAAGTATGTCATTAGTTGTGCAAATTCCGTACTATAAATTGGTCTTAAATTTCATGATGTGTGGTATTAAAAAGTCTAAATATATCTCTTAGAAAACTGCAGATACCCCGTAGTGAGTAAATGTTCTTTTCTGTGTGAACTGTCCCTTTAATTCAGCTTGCATTTCAAGCTTGTATGCTGCCCTAGAAAACCAACATCTATTGAGGAGATTTTTCTGGCTTTAAAATTCATATTTGAAAAGGACTCATCTCGTTGTTCACATCTTTTAACTCACAGTGTTGCATTGAAGCCCACATTATTTATATCTTAAGCCAGCATGAATGGCCGCTGTTTCTGCAGTATTTCTCAAAGCGCACACTTTAATCGTGGTTGCAATACAGTACACATGGTGACTGAGGGGGATTGTGAATTGAAAGTGTCTCTAGGTCAGTTGTGCTGGTCCAGCGATGAGTTATTCATAGTCCTTTTTATAAAGATTAAAGCCTGCAGTGGATGCAGAGCCTTCAGGCATAACCTGTCAGACTTATGATTCTAAGTGCAAAAAGCATAAATTATTCAGTAATTGCAGCATGTTAAAGGCTGCACAACAATATCCTTCAGCTTTTGCTTAATGCTAATGCTTCTCGTTGAGGTGACATTTGCATGATATGTTTGACTTTGAAACATGGGTGAAACTTCCTCTGCTGGTGTCCTCCACAGTGCCAATTTATCAAAAGCTGCCTGGGGCGCCCTGGAGAAGAACAACACTCAGATCATGGTCCGCTCCTATGAACTGGGGGTCCTCTACCTGCCATCTGCCTTTGTGAGTATTATGGCTCAAGTCAGTTCATGACAACTTGTTTCAAGGGGTGAAGCCAAAATTGGCCATTCAGAGCATCTTAAAGGTATAGTATACCCAAAAATTAAAAGTAAGAAAAAATTGTCGTAATTTACTAATCATTTTTGTGAACAATTGTTTTTATTATTGCAATTTTTGTTTAATAGAGAGAATATAGCATATGATTCTATCTTAAACAACCCCAAATCCCCACCCATGTAAACTTGTTCTATAATGACAGAAATTAAAACATTGCTGTGAAAAACAACAATAATATTAAACCAAATAAAGAGTAGAAATTACAAAAAAAGGAAAACTAAATAACTATTAAATTATGAAATATATTTAATTTACTAATCCATGACTTGTTTTAAATCATTTTTTTTTGTTCCGTTGAACACAAAAGAAGATATTTTGAAGAATGTCGGAAATGTATAACCATTGTATTGTTGGAAGTGCATTTTATTTAGTTTCAACATACATTTTTGGTGTTTTGTTTTGTTTTTGGTATGTTCTTCTGTTTGAATGTTCATTCATTTTCCTTCGACTTAGTCCCTTTATTCATTAGGAATCACCACAGCGGAATGAACTGTCAAATTATCCAGCATATGTTTTACACAGCGGATGCCCTTCCAGCTGCAACCCAGTACTGGGAAACACCCATACACTCTCACATGCACACCCATACACTACAGCCAATATAGTTTATTCAATTCACCTATCCCGCATATCTTTGGACTGTGGTGGAAACCAGAGCACCTGGAGGAAAACCACACAAACACATGGAGAACATGAAAACTCCACACAGAAATACCAACTAACCCAGCCGGGACTCGAACCAGCAACTTTCTTGCTGTGAAGTGACAGTGCTAACCACTGATCTAATGTATCACCCGTCTATTTGAATGTGAACATCATAAAGGAAAATGGAGCAGCAGTAGGCTGGGGGAACGGAACTGGGTCATTCACACAATATTTCGACCACTTTATGTATTGTTTAGTGATAGATTATTGTTTTGTAACAAATTTATTTTGATATAATTTTTATCTTAATTCTGATGCATTTTTGTTGGTAAATAACCGGTTTAACAAACAAGAGAATCTAATAAAAAAAGCCAAAGTGAAGTGCATTCGAAAACAAAACCCACAACCATACTTTGGAGGGCTCAGCCAAAAGTCCAGAACACATTGACTTCATTTATTCATTTTCTTTTCGGCTTAGTCCCTTTATTAATCTGGGGTCGCCACAGCGGAATGAACCACCAACTTATCCAGCATATGTTTTACGCAGCGGATGCCCTTCCAGCTGAAACCCATCACTGGGAAACATCCATACACACTCATTCACACACATACACTACGGACAAATTAGCTTACCCAATTGACCTATAACGCATGTCTTTGGACTTGTGGTTCATTCCGCCAATTTGTTTATTATATCAAAATAAACCGAAGCACGCGGAGGAAGCCTACACGAACATGGGGAGAACATGCAAACTCAACACACAAATGCCAGCTGACCCAGCCAGGGCTCGAATCAGCAACCTTCTTGCTTTGAGGCAATTCCACCGTGCTGCCCACATTGACTTCCATATTAGGAAAGACAAAACTGTTACAACTTCCTTCCAAAAATAACAAAAGAAAAACGCAAAAAAATAATGACCATTTTTATTTTTGAGTGAACTATTCTAATTAGCATCAAAGCTTCCCAGAAAACACTCTTTTTTTTCTTTTACACCCAACATTTGAGCATATTTTATATTTATTTGTAAGATACACACACAACCTGTGACAGCTAAAATTGAATGCAAATACATACGGTCAAATGTTTGGTATGTTTTTGTTTTTTTAAATAAAATTATTCTGTTCATCAAGTCGGTATTTTTTAAATGTAAAAAAAAGTTTGTTAAATATTTATTTATTAAATAAATATATATTTATTACTTATTGTATGTAGTTTCAAATGAAATGATTACTTCAGTCATTATTGCTTTTATTACTATTACCATTAATAATAATATTAATATTAATAATAATAATAATTAATATTAGAGTGATTTCTGAAGGATCATGTGACTAATGAAGTAATGAAGCTGAAAATTAATCTGTGTGTGTGTGTGGTGGGTTGGGTGTTTCCCAGTAGTAGGTTGCGGCTGGAAGGGCATCCACTGCGTAAAACAAATGCGCAATAGTTAGCAGTTCATTCCACTGTGGCAACTTCTGAAGAATAGACTAAGCCGAAAGAAAATTAATGAATGAATGCTGTATGTAAGCCACTTGATTGATTATGTCAAAGAGATGTAAAGACTGTTTGCACATTTTCAAGGACTTAGGGTGTATGGGGAATAAAAAACTTACAAAGAAAAAAAAACAAACACTCATTTTCAATCCATGAATGCATCTCTAGGCGGTCTCACAGTTTGAAGTGTCAGGCTTAGGAAATCAGCACGTGTTGATGTGAATAATTAAGCAAAGTGTCTTCTCACAGGATAAGAGCACACAGTCTTATGATTAATTATGAGACGTCAGCACATCATTTAATTGCTGTTGTCATTTACCACATAGCAACCTGTGGAAAGAAAACCCTGAAGATTAAAATAGCACGACAAAAAGCTTAAAATAGGCAATTTTCTCCTGCAATTAAAGCTAGTGTATGCAAACATTGTGCCTTATTCACAATTTCTTAAAGATTTTCATTAACTTCACAATGTTTTTTAGGCAGCAGTTTTTAAAGGTCCTGTGAAGTGCTTTGAAATCTGTATTTTTATTCGATGTTTGACAATCTCAAGTGAAGCATAAAGACAGGGTGGATATATAGTAGCCCCTCCCCCTTTAAAAAAAAAACAACCAATAGTTTTTTGTTTTTATCACAGCTTTGCCATTGAGTATAATTGAGCTCAAGTACATCAAATAAAAAGCAAATGAAAAGTGTCTTTAAGGGGGCGGGACATGTCAGATGCTAGAGAGCATTTGATTGGTCACAAGATTTGATTAGAAACTGAAGTAATAAAGAGAAGTGACAAACTGCAAGCTTTTATTTTTTATATAAATATCGTCTAAATGTGAATTTTGTCACTGTTTTGGAGCACATTAGTTTATAGACATACTGATACTAACATGTATAAAACTTTATTTTAATTTCACAGGAACATTAAAGTGCATGGCAATTTTTTTTTTTTTTTCGAATTATTATTAGCATAGGAAATGATGTGCAATTTCCCATAAAAGGAAATGGTATCTTAGGGCCGTGTGCAAATAAAGTTGGGATGTTGAATAGATGCGCAGACCATGCTTGTAATCATTTTTATTATTATAATTATTATTATTTTTATTTTTTTTGCAAAAAGGTAAGCTATATATATCTTATTTAGCATACTAATAATTTTATATGTGGACTACAGAAGGCGCTGCACTTCTTCTGTGCCATTGTAAATGAAGTAAATGCTTTATTTGTCCTCTTCATTCACATATATGGTGAATGATGCATATTTGTCAGTCAATGCTGATGTTTATCAATGCTGCCATTTGTTATTAATTTAACATTCTAATTTTAGTATTGCTATTTCTAATATTTTAGATTTTCTTTATTTCCCAAATGACGATTAACAGAGCAAGGAAATTTTCACAGTATGTCTGATAATATTTTTTCTTATGGAGAAAGTCTTATTTGTTTTATTTCGGCTAGAATGAAAGTAGTTTTAAATAAAAAAAAAAAAAACATTTTAGGGTCAAAATTATTATCCCCTTATTATCTGGGGTGCTAATAATTCTGACATCAACTGTGTATATATATATATATATATAATTATTATTATTTATTTATTTATTTTTATGGCATACATAGGCAATGTATTTTGCTGCATTTAAACAAAACTGATTTATTAAACAGCCATATTTACTCAAATAATATTTTAGTCACCAAACATATTTAGAAATTGAAAGATAATACAATTAATTTTATTTAATTGAAAAATATTGCAAAAAATAAATGACAACCTACAAAATTTCAGCACAATTTTGAAACAACCAGATGCATTTAGACCTCTCCATCTGGAATGCATCCCAGACCCCCTACTGAAGTGCTTTGAGCGATTAGATTTCTATCCATCTCGAATGGAAATCACCTTTGTTAAAATCTCAGAAAATTTTATTTAGTTCTGCACAGATCTTTAGGGTAAACTACTTGGTTAGAAAGTAAGACCCTCAATGCCAGTCTTGTCTTAGAAAGCTGGAATTGTGGAAAGCAATTTCAAAGTCTCATGTCCAGGCCTGGAAGAGTCATGAAAATTAATTAAATGTTTAAAAGGTCATTGAGAAGTCAAGGAAAAATAAAAGATTTCACTGTTAAATCAGAAGGAGTGTTACCTTCTAATCATATTGCAGGATTTTAACTACTATTTTATCCAGCAGGGTTTAGTGGAGAAATTAAGTAGAGTGTGTGAATGTACTTCTGAATTACTCTGAGTGTGTAAATACTGTAGATAATGTCTTGGAGTACGTCTTTGATTTCTCCATATGGACAGAGAGAGCCTTTGTGTAGCGCACACATACGCACAGGGTAATTTGTCCTTGTTGTCAGGGTAGGTCTTAGAATTACTTCAAAAGTTGCTAAGCAACAGTATGGTTCAGTTCTCTTGCCGTGGAAAAAAAGAGGCGGGGGGAACATGAGTTTGAAAGAGGATAGTGAAAAGGTTGTGCTCTCGTATTCAGAAGGGATGTGTTGTGTTTTTTGTTTTCTTTTTTGTGGCCCAAAGCATCTTTGTTTTAGTTGAAGTTGAACACACAAGTCTTGTTCGTGTCATGCTTAGATCTTGCTGGAGGTCATTTATGAATAACTCACAAACATTAAGCATGTTTTGTTTTATTATAATGAACCCATAATTGGATTTTTTTTAGACTTCGGGGACATTATATTTGCATTTAATGCACTTAATCATTTTTGGTTGATTGCTTGGGTTACAGATGAGGCTGTATGTTGAATTTATTTTTACAACTGTAGAGGTCATGCTCCATCCTTTTCATAATGAGTCACATTTCATTGTTTGTCACTGTGTGGTGCTTTAATTAAAGTTCACTTGTTTAAGAAAGTCCGTCTATTCAGGAGAACAAATTACATTTTGTTTTGAGTCTTAATGAAACACCTTTGACAGCAAGTACATACTCTCAAAGCAGCACAACGTTCTCTCTCTCACTTCACAGTCATGCTGTGTTGCAATACACCAATCAGAGACAGGGATTATTGGTGAGCCAAACTTAACCTTGCCCTTGTTTACCACCAACAAAGTTAGTACAGTTTAAAAAGTATGTTCGAGAATTAAGTGAAGATGCAGGTGATGAGTCACTATTTTATCATTTTGTACTTAATTTTTTTTCTTGGTATTCATGAAAACTGCTGCATTACTAGCTCTTGGAAGCCAAGTCAAGGCCATTACAGTGATTTATGAGGAAATGAATGTTCAGTATAACACCAAGCACCATAATTGAGATGTGCTTGCATATGCTAAGAATTGAAATAGCTAAAAATGAACCATACTGCAAAGGTAACCATTTTATAAGACTTAGGAGTGCAGAAATAGTTATTTTTTTCCCTAGAAACTCTGTGTGTGTGAGGATTCTAGGTGCCAGATTTACCAAACAGGGCTTATTTATGTGAGAGCACAATACCAAAACAGATGGGTATGGAAATATCACTGGATAAATTACAGACAATGTGCAAAAAAATAAAATAAAGAGGTAACATCTCATTTACATATTGACCAATGCAATAAGCACAGTGCAAATTAAAGTATTGGCAAATGAAAAAATGCTCTGCAGGTGAACTATCCCCTCTACTATGAAGGTGGGGCTAGACAAATATATGGGGGTGCTGACAAATGAATATTCATTAGGGGTCTAACAATATTCAAACCAAACCAAAAAAAATCATAGCTTATCATAGGGGGAGTACCACCTTTTTCAGTTTGGTTTGAATATCATTACACCCATCTTTTTCTTAGCACTCCCACATATTTGTTTACCCCTGTAGAATTTTCTTCTTTTTTGATACTCCCATAGTAAACTGAACCCATTTTTAATCACAGAAATGAACAAAAAATTAGGGATACACCGATATGGATTTTTTATTTTATTTCCTTTTCTTCATAGCAAATTAACAAGCAACTTGACTGTTGCATAAAAATAATAGGTTAAATACCAAAATGGCATTTAATTAACAAACAATTAAAATAAATGTATTTTAAATAAATGAAAATGAAAGAACTGAAACGTTCAAATGTTCTTGAATTAAACGTGTTACAGTAATGTAAATATGTACAAACATGTAATGTCCGAAAAAGCATTTTGAGAGGTGTTTTGACGGTTCAGGGACACCATATAAGCAAAAAGCTAAATACAGAAAGTATGTTTTACTTTGTGAAATGCGGCATAAATTTGTCCCATTTGATGTTTTAGATTTTTTTTAACGCACAGCAATACCGCACAAAGAAAGGATGAACTTTGAAGGAATAAACAATGCGAGGAAAGCTCCATTATAGTGCATCGGAAAAGTCTGAACAAGTTCAGCCCATGTATGTACAAGGCAGGCAGTTCTATAGGTATCGGCCTAATTTTGATATCGGATCGATAACGATAACATTAAAAATAGCATTAATCAGCTGATATCGATTGCTGATATATCGTGCATCCCTACCAAAAATGTGTGTATTGGTCATATCAGATGGGCTTGATGAAAGATACCGAATGATTTAGATTAACCAATCAGGGAGCGAATATGCACAGCCACGCCCTCATTTTCAAACTTAAATAATTCTGCTATCAAGTGTAATTATAAACTCCATATTAATGAGGATGCCGTGTATAACCACAGCAAAACATTGTGACACATGTCTACACTGTAAAAAGTATCTGTTATTGAACAGTTTCCGTAGTTTGTGATTCACAAGTGTTTTCTGTTTATTTATGGTTTTGAATGACTTTTGATGGTAAAAATTTGACTCTACAGTTTACCAAACTGACTGGTAACACTTTATTTTAGGGGTTCAAAATAATGCATTAGTTAAGCATTTATTAATGGCTAATTTGTTCACAATTAAGCATTAGTTAAAAACAAAAGCACTAGTAATTAATAGCTAACTAAACATTTTAAGGGTCCTTAAACTCAGTTAAACTTGCATATCATGATTAACTTGTTCACAATTACACATCAGTTAAGCATGAGCAGCACAGTCCAAAGACATGCGCTATAGGTGAATTGGGTAAGCTAAGTTGTCCGTAGTGTATGCCTGTGAATGGAAGTTTATGGGTGTTTCCCAGTGATGGGTTGCAGCTGGAAGGGCATCCGCTGTGTAAAACATACAAGTTGGCGGTTCATTCCGCTGTGGCGACCCCGGTTTAATAAAGGGACTAAGCCGAAAAGAAAATGAATGAATAAGCATGAGCAAACACATAAGTCATGATTAACTGAACATAAAGGCATTTTAACCATTATTTACAATTTGATAAGCCATATATTATTTATTTGATTCATTGTGTAAGTTACTGAACAATAAGCTAGTAATTATGTTTAATGTTGCAATTATATATTGCTAAAATAGTGTATTAAACACAGTTTAACCTCATGTCCTAAAGTTAAAGTTATATCCACGTTTATAATGGCACTTAAGTGATATTCAAGTTTATTGACTAAAACTAGCTAATAGCTAATTAGGCTAAAATGTCATTAAAACATTGCTAATAAAAGGAAATTGTACCCCATATTCTAAAGGGAAAGTTATATCCACATTAATTATGGCACTTATTGAAGGATATTCATGTTTATTGACTAGAACAAGCTAATAATTAAGGCTAAAATGTCATTAATACAGGCAATTAGCAATTAAAATACAGTGTTACCAACTGACTTTTATTGACATTTTAGTAGTTTGACATAATAAGAATAATATAGAGAGAAATAAGTCTGTAAAATAACAGAAAATCTCCTGGCAGTTTATTAAAAGGTTTTTGTACTGTGATACACAACACCAACCCAGAAAATATATCACTTTAAACTATTCAAAATGTTCATAAATGTCACTTTTTTATTTTCTCTCAACTTTTCTGAAGGTTAAAAGTTGTTAGAAGAAAGATCAAGGACCCACAATGTAATTCAAAAGCTGAAATGAGGGGAAGTAATAAAAAAACATGCATCACAAAATACGTAAAACTGCTAATGTACGGATATTACAGTGTCCTCAGATGAATCTGTGAGAACAGATAAGAAGCACAGTAACATTAGTGGTAGAGCATTGTTAGTAACTACCCAACATTTGGGATTTTTTAATGCATTTTATTATGTTAATAAATACACGCAGTAGGACTGCTTAAACACAAAACACCTCAGTTATTGACCAAAGAATTGGCATATCCACAAAATAAACAAGAATAATTGTCTCCATGAGTGGCATCAAGACAATGAAAAAAACCTTTTACAGCACATGCAAAGGTGAAAGACGTCAGAACTGGACAGTGCCCATGCACTTGCACGACTCTTTACACTTCAGTAATCTGACTGTATTTATGTGAGACAGTCCACAAGATGTACATTTTGACTTGTGTTTCTGACAGTTCAGGCACAATGAGAACAGCTTGCACCCTGTCTGAGAAAAATAAGATCACGCTGATATTATGTGACTCCGTTGTTTATTCCAAGTCGTCTTTTAAGCAAATTAAAAATGACATTTTTGCTAAACAATGTGTTCTGACCGTGGCGTTCCTAATAAACACGTGGAAAAAAATTCTACCTTATACCACACACTGTCTGTTCTCAGCGGTGTCTCCTTAAGCAACTACCATTTCAAGTGCAATATTAATGCTTTTTAGACATTATACTGTATAATGCCGCAAATGCCGTATATTCGAGGAGCTCAAATGTTAGTAAATTGCATTGCGTAAATTCATTTCAAATAATTTCCTCTCAAAAATTTTGCATCTGAATGGGAAACTATTTCAAAAGCACATTCAATAAAGTGAGATGCAAAAATAGCTATTCGTAAATCACCTTTAAGATTGAACGCTGTTTAAATCTGGCCCTAGATGTTCTGTTTAGTGATGAAAGCACAAATATCTCTGTTTCACCATTTTAGCTCCGATTCAATTGAATATTTGCTGTTTGGCTTCCTCCTGGACAACGTGCTTGATTTTAACTGCAAATAAAAGCTGCTGTGAATAAGCAGAACAGCTGGATTTCATAAACATTAAGACACTGGTGACAAATAATCTAGTGAAGCTATACCACAGTGAAAATCTTCTTTTTTTTTTTGTTTGGTTAATTTAACAAAAGAAATTGTTAGTGCCACCAAAATTAAGTGTGTTATACTCTGTCAGTTTGTCTCCCTGCTGCAGAATGAGAGGAAATGCAGATAAATCGCTCAATTATTTACTCACCCTCGGGTTATTTCAGACCACATTAACCCCAATGATGTCTCTGCTCAACCAATAAGACGTCTTTATTAGTTAAACAAACAGGATTTATCATTGTTATATGTGACGTCTAAGATTTAACTAGAAGTTTGAAGGTTGTTAAGGACTTTGCTCATAAGTCTCCAATTGTATATGCACAACTATAGAAAATGGCTGTCCATAAATGAAATTCTTCTTGAAATAGTTTGTTTCTTTACTAAATTTGCTTATACAATGTAAATATATACATTGCTTATACATTTTCTTTTCAAACTGTGAAACAATCTGATTTATTACAAGTTTAGAAGAATGTGTAACTTTTTTATTTTCTGATTAGTGCTGGGTTTTGGTATGGATGAAGTGCTGATTTTTACATTTTAATAAATTTAAATGTATTATTTAATTTATTTCAAAGTTTCTTTTGTTTTTTGCTTTGCTTTTTACTTTGCTTTTGTTTTGACCGAGTGCATTGTTTTTGTTTTGCTTTGCTTGTTTTAAAATGTGTTTTGTTTCGTTTCACTTTCATTTCTTGTTTAGTTTTTTTTTCTTTGATTTGCTTTTTTTTAGTGGTGGGCCGTTATCGGCGTTAAAGTGCTGCGTTAACGCGAGACTCTTATCGCGCGATAAAAAAAATATCGCCGTTAATCTATTCTCAAAGTTGGGTTGGGAGCTGGGTCTATTCTACGCAAGCTATGATGACTTTCACCTTGATATATTAGCGCGGATGTATACCTGACCGGTGAGCTGTCTGACAAAAGAGTGCCATTCTGAATCAAATCAGCAGGATGCCTGACTCTAACTTACGAACAATTTATTCATGCCCTCGTCACAAACTGGGGTATTAGACGCAAATAAGGAGTAAGGACTGGTGAGAGTCTTATGGACTTTAATAACGCATGGAATATGGTAAGAAAAAAACTTCCGCATTTCGCGATATGTGTGTGTTTGTGTGTGCATGTGTGGTCCTTTACTGACAGCCACGTGTGGATCTTATCAGAAAATATGGCGAAAAACCTAAAGACCGCAGTGTTTACTTAAATAATGCCACTAACATCTGCAAACTCCACATGTCTTAATTCCATTCATGTTTAGTTCAGTTATGAATTTAGTCAAGGTCATCAAAAAATCGCTCGAGCGAAATTCGAGCTTATGTAGGCCTACAGTTCAAAATTCATGTTTAACTGAATAAACAGTTAGTAAACACATTGAACATCATTTATTTTCATCACCAATTATCATAGTAGAACAGTTTTTCTAGCAGATTGTGATGCATTTTGGAAAACGCAGATGAGCCCCTGGTCTAATGCGCCACCTGGCTTGTGAAACCCGTTCTCAAAGACTTATTATTTGGGCAGCACACATATTCTGAATGCCTTCGACAAAATTCAAATGAGCCATTTTAATCTAGATTAATTCCAAGATTAATCTAGATTAATCTAATTTTAAAAATTAATCTATGCCACCTGTACTTTTTTTATTTGTTTCTTCTTTTGTTTCATGCTTTGTTTTTGTTGTGTTTTGTTTTGTTATTTCTTTCGTATTTGTTTTGTTTTGCTTTGCTTTTGTTTTGTTTTTGTTTTGTTTTGCTTTTTTTTTATTTATTTTGTTTTGTTTTTTGTTTAATTTTTGTTTCGTGTTTTTTTGTTTTGCTTTGCTTTTGTTTCGCTTTTTTAGTTTTTGTTTTGCTTTGCTTTGCTTTTTTTATTTGTTTTAATTCATTTCATTTGTTGTTTTGTGTTTTGCTTTTGTTTCGTTTTTTGTTTTGTTTTTGTTTCATTTTTGTTTTGTTTTGTTTGCTTTGCTTTTTTATTTGTTTTGTTTTGTTCTTTTTGTTTTTTGTTTCATGTTTTGTTTTGTTTTCCATTTTTGTTTTGCTTTGTTTTGTTTGGTTTTTTGTTTAATTTTAGTTTTGTTTGTTTTGCTTTGCTTTGGTTTTTGTTTAGTTTTCTGTTTTTGTTTTGCTTTGCTTTTCGTTGTTTTGCTTTGCTTTTGCTTTGTTTTGTTTTTGTTTTGTAAAATAAATCTTTCCCCCACAGTCCAAAGACATGCAGTACAGGTGAATTGGGTAGGCTAAATTTTCCGTAGTGTATGAATGAGTGTGTGTGTGGATGTTTCCCAGAGATGGGTTGCGGCTGGAAGGGCATCCGCTGCGTAAAAATATGCTGGATAAGTTGGCGGTTCATTCCGCTGTGGCTACCCCAGATTAATAAAGGGACTAAGCCGACAAGAAAATGAATGAATTAATGTATCTTTTGACCGAGTGTAAAAGACAGGTACAGGTACAAACAAATGTACTGACAGATCAGCTATGAACTTTTAACAAAGTTTTTATTGGTTTTAGAAAAGGCAACTATAGAGTAAAGCAATTATTAAATGTAATGTATCTCAGTGATCCAAATGTGTCATCCGGAATAAACTGCATCCTATGTTTTGTGGTGAGGTTCTGGGTCGCTTCCTGTTTTTTATTTCAGGAATAACAGGACAGTGTTTGCGTGCTGCATCACTCTGGGCTTTGTGAAAGCATTAGCTGTCTGAGTCGAGGTGATATATTCCCCACTGCCCTTTAAATCTATCCAGCCCCCTCCATCTTCATGCCCACCACACAAATGAGAGTTTAGCTTACCTCAGAACAGCTCTGTTCCCCTCTGACTTTATCCACAGAAAACAGGACGAGTGAATGCACACCTTCTCATTTGAGTTTGCCGAGCACTTATGTGACCATGCTGTCTCCATCATCTGAGTTTATGGGAGTCATGCCATATCTTTAGATCTGTTCAGATGGGGTTAAAATAAATGGGAATTCTGTATTTTTATGTTGCACACACTGTTGTGTAAATGTAATAGATATTGTAAAAGATCTGGAAAAAAATAAATAATACATGAATGCACATCAACAAAGACTGATGTTTGTAGGTTGTAGGAAATCCAGTGTTTGTATGAAATCATATGAAATCCTACATAAGTTTATATATATATATATATATATATATATATATATATATATATATATATATATATATATATATATATATATATATATATATATAGCAATAATAGGAGTATTATAGTAACATTAGGAGCTCTAGTTTAACGATCTAGGCGCAAAGTCCAAAGCGCAGGGAGCAAAAGCATTAAGGGCGTGTCAGAATCCACTTTTGCTATTTCAAGGAAGAAAAAATCCGCTTTGCGTCGCGGCGCGTGGTCTAACAGGATTGAGCTTATTCTCTTAATGATTTGTAGGTGTGTTTTGAGAATAAACCAATTAGAGTCTAATGCGTCGCACCATGGCGCATTTGCTATTTACATGGCATATTTTGTAAGTGGAATAACTGAACGCTTTACTAGTGAGAAAACTGTTAAACAGACCATCTGCAGTGCGAGAGAATATGCCTCCTCATTCTTTACTTTCACTTTCACTTTGTTCCGTGGATAAGGAAAAGTGTTGTACGCACAGACATTTATTAGCCTACATAATTAATTTCGTTTGTTAAGCGCAAAGATTCGTTTCAAAACTATTTCTAAATTCACTTCTAATTTCCAGCAAACGAATAAATCAACAATAATAATGAAGTGTTGTCAAAAAACTGAGTTATATCCAAATACACATGCTGACAGGTAAGTAAATCTAAACTTGTTTTTACTAAAACAAAAATAATGCATATAATAAATACTACTACTAATAATAATAACATTTTACAAAAGCAAATTGTCATGAATAAACTTCATAGAAGGCATGAAGGCAGTGGTTTTTATACTTATGTGGAAAATAATAATTATTGTAATATTTTAATCCTTTAATTCTTTATCATTTGTAAAGATATTTGCGTATTGCTCTACATCCTGTGTGTATTAAGAAATGTTTAAACGAGGCACACATCTAACGCTCTCTGTGCTGGACTTTAGACCTCCTCTTAGCTGGTCTATTGAACAAGTCTATTTTCATTCATTCATTCATTTTCTTGTCGGCTTTGTCCCTTGCGGGGTCGCCACAGCGGAATGAACCGCCAACTTATCCAGCACGATTTTACGCAGCGGATGCCCTTCCAGCCGCAACCCATCTCTGGGAACTTCCACACACACATTCACACTCATACACTATGGACAATTTAGCTTACCCAATTCACCTGTACTGCATGTCTTTGGACTGTGGGGGAAACCGGAGCACCCGGAGGAAACCCACGCGAACCCAGGGAGAACATGCAAACTCCACACAGAAACGCCAACTGACCCAGCCCAGCCGAGGTTCGAACCTGCGACCCAGCGACGTTCTTGCTGTGAGGCAACAGCACTACCTACTGCGCCACTGGGTTGCCCCTCAAGTCTATTTTAGTTCCTCAAAATAGCAACGCGCCAGCAATGCACCTTAACACACCTCCTTTTTTAGAACAGGGTTGCGTTTCCCAAAACAATCATTAGCCAACTAAGGTCGCAATTTCCATCGTTACAAAGATAGTTTGTTGATTTGCAGTTTCCCAAATCCATCGCTCCAACGAACATTCGCAAACTGCGTCGCAAACTTGAGCACTTGAAACGACACCTCTGGAGCTGTAGTTAGAAACAAAGTTCCTGGCTGTGTTCTATTCCCAGTTATCCCCCTATGCCCTATTCATTTAGAACATTCTAACATTCAAAGTTGGAATTATTAAAAATAAAAAAAGCATTAAGGTTATCTCTCTTAGGTGTAATTTGTTTTCAAAGTATTTTTACAGTGCAGTTTTAGCAATCTTCATGTTTACAATTGTGCTCCCTTCGCAGTGCACTTTGAAAACTTTGATGTCATTTTGAACACAGCCTCATGACAAAAGCTATAGGTGACTATTTTTTAAAAGCGTAATTTGTTACATCTCCAAAGCATGTGAAAACAAAAAACACAGCATATGTTAATTCTTTTAATTTATAGTAGGTTATTTATTAAGCATCTGTACTGTATATGACAAGGACATATTGGTTAGAGCATATCTGCAGTGGTTTGCATATGCTCAAATTGTAAAAGCAGACTTTTCAAAAAATAAATAAACAATATCCTACTTAATAATCATTATCATCATCATCAATATTATTATAAAAAAAAATTCATTTTCTAATAATGCATATTAAATTTATTTTCTTAATAAATAGCCTCATCATTTATTTATTTATATGATTTATATATGATATTAGAATAGTGTTAGCTTTTGTAAGTGATTTTATGTTTTAGAATAGAATATGTAATATTCTCAATAATATTAGTTAAGCAAACATTGGCCCTATATTTGCCATTTACATATATTTCAATTAATATGGAAAACGAGTGCATGTTTTTACCAAAACTAATATTGGATTTTATTTTAAATGCGTGTGTGTGTAAAACAATATAATTTGTACAATGAAATTATCTGAAGTTCTTCTCTAAAGAAGTTGTTACTCCACCTTGTTTAGAGCATCATTATGGGCGTTTTACGTTATAACTAACGTGGTTCAAGCGATGGATCTGCGACAGAGAAACTAAGGGTTTTGGGAACTACATCATTCTTTTCCCAAACGATGCATCGTACTATGATAGTTCAGCCATGAGTTATGTCGTTGTTTGGGAAACGCACCCCAGAATGCCTATGGGCGCACATATGAGCGCAAATGCATTTGCTATTTAAGCAGCGTGGCGCAAAACATCAAAACGACACTTGCGTCAAGCTGAAACTAGCAAACTTGCACCGCTTTGCGCCGGGTGTATGATAGGGCCCTAGGAGTATTAGAAATAACATTAAAATCAACATTGTTTGTTAGTAGAAGTGAAATATGTTAACTGAAAAAAAATTACTTATTTAAAGTTAGCTACCAAAAAAAAAACTAGTTTTTTAATATATTTTATCACATTAATACATGTGTGTGTGTGTGTGTGTGTGTGTGTGTGTGTGTGTGTGTGTGTGTGTGTGTGTGTGTGTGTGTGTGTGTGTGTATACACAGTTTAAGTCAGAATTATTAGCCCCCCTTTGATTTCTTTTTGATTTCTTTTGAAATCTTTTTGATTTCTTTTTTAAATATTTCCCAAATGATGTTCAACAGAGCAAGGACATTTTCACAGTATGTCTGATAATATTTTTTCTTCTTGAGAAAGTCTTATTTGTTTTATTCTGTCTAAAATAAAAGCAGTTTTAAATTTTTTAAACACCATTTTAAGGACAAAATTATTAGCCCCTGTAAGCTATATTTTTGTTTAATAGTCTACAGAACAAACCATTGTTATACAATAACTTGCCTAATTACCCTAACCTGCCTAGTTACCCTAATTAACCTAGTTAAGCCTTTAAATGTCACTTTAAGCTGTATAGAAGTGTCTTGAAAAATATCTAGTCAAATATTATTTACTGTCATCATGGCAAAGATAAAATAAATCAGTTATTAGAAATGAGTTATTAAAACTATTATGTTTAGAAATGTGTTAAAATCTTCTCTCCGTTAAACAGAAATTGGAAAAAAAAAAATAAACAGGGGGGCTAATAATTCTGGCTTTAACTGTATGTATGTATATATATATATATATATATATATATATATATATATATATATATATATATATATATATATATATATATATATATATATATATATATATATATATATATATATATATATATATGTATATATATATATATATATATATATATATATATATATATATATATATATATATATATACACACACAGTATGTGTGTGTGTAAAATATTTTGTACAACTGGTATATCTTAAGGTTATTTTGTTATATTTGTCATTATTTTGCATGTAATGTTTTGTTTTTGTTTTATTTTTTTGCTCCTTAATCTATCATGCCATTAGGGATGAGTGGGATAATTGCAGAGTCATTTGACAACCAACTGGTCAGACAGTTAGTGTCTGTTTTTATATCTGTTTGTTTAAAATAACAGTTTGTTGTTGTTGTTGTAAAGCATTGTAAAATAAATCTATTTACTATAAAACGTTCTATTAAAATAACTTCAATAACATTACTAATAAGTAACTTTGATGATAATAATGTAAGCACTAATTTTTTTCAGCAGTGATGTACATCCTCTCTTGCAGGGTTAATTAATCTGGTAATGATTTTTATCTTTGTTTTAAATATTCTTTCTTTTTGCAATGAATGATATTTTGATGTGATTTGAACAAAGATTTACAGATCACTATTAGCCATTAATATATTTCCTATTGTTTGTGTTTGTCTGTGTAGAACATGAGCACATTTCCAGTGGAGAAGAATGTGTTTCCGGCCTCCAGCTCCTCTATAGGCTTCCCTGTGCCCTTCGACCTCCCGCCTCAGCGTTATTCAAGCAAAGGTAAGACCAACCATTGCGTCATTCCCGTAAAGTAGCTCAAGCAATATTCATTTAATTCCGAACTTCATTAAAATGTCAGACATATTCTTTTAATCTCTAAACAACCACACATACTTAAAGTGATGGCTTTACACATCAGTGCGGCATTTGCATCAAACTTTAAAGGTTTGCTTAACTCGAAGTACACTGAATCATCGCTTGAAGAAAGGTTAACCTTTACTTTGAAATGCAGAGTTCAAATAATTCCTCAGGAAACACTCTGTAGATATTAATTGCACAAATCAAAACAGCAAATGAAAGGTTGCTGTCTGGGCAAGCCAGTTTCCAGGCTAAATATGTATAAATAATATTTAAAAAGACACAATTGTCGTAGCTTGCACTTTTACTTAAAAAAGATACTTTTTTCCAAGCTCACTATCATCCTGCTTAATTATGGCAGCCTAATAAGTGTGTATTTGGAGTGTACTTCACTGTATGTGATGAGCGAGGTGTTAAAAGATGGCTAAGTGCTTATTTTAATTGCTGACAGCACAAGGGGTGTTCATGACACAATTAATAGCCATTTCATTTGCTGCACAGTGCTGTGCTTTGAGCCGTTAAATAGGATTGATAACAAGGAGACATGCTATTTACTGCCACCCAAGCTCTCTCTCATCTTCTCATTTGCCAAAGCATGTATTTGTAAAAATTAAAGATTAATTTATTGAAGTTTCATGACCCCTCAGTAAGTATGTGCAAACTGATTAAAGAGGTTGGTTGGCCTATGCGTTTTGTTCTTTTGAAATTACTATTCATCAAAAGGCTAGAACAAAGGTTTCTACAAAAAATAAAACTAAATAAGCAGCACAGTTTTATTAATACTGATGATAATAATAAGAATTGTTTATTTAGCATCAAGTCAGCATATTGTAATGCGGTTTGCTTCTAAATCTGACCCTGGACCACAAAAAACATTTGTTAGGGTAGGACAATATTTAGCCAAGATACAACTATTTGAAGATCTAGTATCTGATGGTTAAAATTGAATGTAAATGCTAAATAATCTTTTAATGTTTTCTAAATGCACATTAGGCGACGCAGTGGCGCAGTAGGTAGTGCTGTCGCTTCACAGCAAGAAGGTCGCTGGTTCAAGCCTCGGCTGGCCTCGGTTGGCATTTCTGTGTGGAGTTTGCATGTTCTCCCTGCGTTCGCGTGGGTTTCCTCTAGGTGCTTCGGTTTCCCCCACAGTCCAAAGACATGTGGTACAGGTGAATTGGGTAGGCTAAATTGTCCATAGTGTATGAGTGTGAATGAGTGTGTGTGGATGTTTCCCAGAGATGGGTTGTGGCTGGAAGGGCATCCGCTGCGTAAAAACGTGGTGGATGAGTTGGCGGTTCATTCCACTGTGGCGACCCCGGATTAATGAATGAACGAATAAATGCACATTACTAACAATTTGTGGTGTAACGAATTACAAATCTCATGGTTCGGATCGCATTGTTTTTTTATTCACAAATCAAACTATTTTGTTGGATCAGCCAAAAAGAGGAGGAGTCAAATGTCATTTGCTTTCCATTTATTACAAAAATAGTACTGCAAGAAACTTTTGGTTTTAACAAAGAGAACTTAGAACTTGTAACTTTATTAAAAATAAAATGAAGAAATATTCAGCTGAATAAAAATAAATTGTAAAAATATTCAGTACTGTGAAAAATTCACTGTTACTGTAGCTGATAACGCTAAATGTAGGAATCTAACATTATAATTTGTACGACCTATATTTATTTTTAATCTCATTTTCAATAAATGATTCAGTTATTCACTCATAAAACATTTCATTGCTAGATGTATCCTTTTTAAAGAATTATTCAGTGGCACATTTCTGATGACTGGTTGTCGCCACCTATTGGTTAAACAATGTAATTGCTGCCTACCACTTTCATTTTTGAGCGTCAAGTTACATGCATATGACAGTGAATTTAATCTTTACCATAAACATCAGTAGTTTTATCTAAACTAAAACTGTTATCCCAGTACTGCTGTGTTTTGCGATTTTTGCATTTTTCAAACACAGATTTGAATGCAGCGATTCGTAGGATTAATAAACATATGCAAATCACCATCATTTATAATTTATGTTGCGTGGGTGTTGAGATCCCGATCTTTTAATGATTAATTGTGCAGCTTACATTGAATGCATTAATGCAGGCTAAACAAGTAGTGACAGAAAACACCTTTAATAACCTAAGAAACCCATCACATCCCGAATAACCCAATACAGTTTCTTCCGTCATCATTATATTTTACAGGAAAGCCTAAATGCTTTCATACATGTGATTTGAATGACCCGAGAGGCGATCTCTCTGCGATTGTTCCAACTTTAGGATTAATCCACATGTTTAAAAACAATTTGTTACAATTTATTCGTTTATTAATCTTCGGGTCACGTGTGTTCCGAACAGTGGGTTGTGATCAACCGTGATCCGTTACACCCCTACTAATAATAAAAAGTAGTTTTTATTAGTGCTGGACAAAGATTAATCCAAAATAAAAGTTTGTTTTGACATAATATGTGTGTGTATTGTATATATATTTTTTTGCATATGCGATAAACACACAGAAACAAAACTATATAAAGCATTTATATTTACATTTATATATCATTTGTATCATTTATTCATTCATTTTCTTTTTGGCTTAGTCCCTTTATTAATCTGGGGTTATTAATCACAGAGGAATGAACCGCCAACTTATCCAGCATATGTTTTACGCAGCGGATGCCCTTCCAGCTGCAACCCATCACTGGGTTCACACACATAAAGTACACTACGAACAATTACCCAATTCACCTGTGCCACATGTCTTTGGACTTGTGGGGGAAACCGGAGCACCCGGAGGAAACCCATATGAACACGGGGAGAACATGCACAGAATGCCTCACAGAAATGCCAACTGATCCAGCCGAGGCTCGAACCAGTGACCTTCTTGCTGTGAGGCGAACTTGCTACCCACTGTGCAGCCCCATTTGTATCATATACACAAATATTTTATATCTAAATATAAATAATCATTTTCTCAAATATACCCATGCTTGTGTGTATTCATATATACATAATAAAAATACACAGTACACACAGATGTATTATGTCAAAACAATCTTTTATTTTAGATGCAATTAATTTTTGCCCAGCACTAATTTTTATATATTTACAGTAGGAAATTTATGAAATACTTGATCTTTACTTAATATTCTAATGATTTTTGGCATTTAAAAAATCTATTCTTGTTTTGACCCATATGTTGTATTTCTGGCTATTGACAAAAATATGCATGTGCAACAATAAACAGTTTTTGTGCGCAGGGTCACTAATAAAATAATAATTGTCAATAGACTCACCTGTCACTTTATTTACTAAAATTTGACAAATATTTAGTCAACCAAACACATAGCAATCCCAATCTGCTGAAGTTACATCCAAGCATCAGCATGGAAATAAAGCGATGGTTGTTGGTGACAGGCAAACTAATCTACAGCAGTGACTTGGGTTTACAGAGAAGGGCCTGAAAAAGACAAAACATCCAGTGAAAGGTAGTTTGGTGGAGAAAAATGTCTTGTTGATGCTACTTGAGAGGAAAAGAGCCTACTGGTTCAACCTTATAGTAAGACAACAATAACTCAAATAACTACTTGTTACAGCTTACAGAGTTCTGCAGAAAAAAACACCTGTGAGTTCACCACAAAAAAAAACATTAAAGCAAATAAACTACAGCAGACACACAAGTGACACTCATCACCAAAATTCCACAATAGATGATTGGAAAAAAAGATTGCCTGGTCTGATGAGCCTCCATTTCAGCTATGGAATTTGAATAGTAGTGTGTCTTGGGTCAGAATTTGGTGAAGAATTTGGTTCAGGTTGCTGTGTAATTAGGCATACTCAATAGACATATTCAAGACAATCTGTAGAAGTTTAAGAATGGAGAAGAAATTATTTAAGTAAGGAATTCTCAAACAGTGGGCCTCAGCGATCCTGCAGGTGGGCCGCAAGATAGCTTAAATTAACAGTCAATATTATACTACAATTTTTGGATTGCTTTATTAACACATTAAAACGTTCGAACACATTAAAATGATCGAAGTAATGCACTTTCTCCTTTTCTCTGATTGATTACTTCAAACTCTATTCAAAAACAGCCTCATGATCGCTTCTGCAACTAGCACACGCAAGTCTGTTCATTCACAAACTATGCGTGAAGTGAAAGTCTCTCTGTGTATTTTTGTGTGAAATATTTAATATATCCGCATAGTTCAAAAAACAAAGTCCAAATTAATGTCCTGTGAGTGTTTTATAATGCGCACGCCCATACAGAAGGATCTAGTGAGGCTTAATGGTGTTTCTGCCATAGAATGTAATATAAACTTGCATATGAGCTTCAGACGTGATCTGGTGGAGCAGTTCATTGTTCCTGCAATCTCCCAATGATATACAGCTGCAAACTCAACCGCCATCAGATTGACGTGTTTCAAACGATTAGAGTGTTTTACTGTATTTTACATTTGTCTGTCTATTTTTGAATAGTACATAATTAATAGTAGATATTCAGTCCGTCCAGTTTAAAGCAGAAGCTGGTCTTTTGCAATCTTCCTGTTGACCTGTGGTTCTCTTTGAATCAGTGGAGGATGCAAACTGTTTTTTTTTTCAATATTTATTAGCAAGAATATATATATATATAATTTATTTATTTATTTTATTGGATAATAAATAAGGTTTAAATGAACATTTCATACAAACATTTTAGAAAAAAATGTCAGACAGGTGGGCCTTCAAAAATTGATCGAAGAAAGAAGTGGGTCGCGAAGTGAAAAAGGTTGAGAACCCCTGATTTAAGTGATGGTTATTGGTCTGAATATTTCAGAAACTTCTAATCTAGAGCAGTGTCAGACAAAAAGACAAAACATCCAGTGAGCGTTCGTTTGGTAGAGGAAATTGTCTTGTTGATGCCAGAGGTCAGAGGAGAATGAGCCGACTGGTTCAACCTGACAGCAAGGCAACAATAACTCAAATAACTACTCGTTACAGCTGAGATCTGCAGAAAAACACCTCTGAATCCACCATGAAAAAAACATTGAAGCAGATAAACTACAGCAGACACACTTCATACTCCTGCCAGTTAACAACAGGAGGCCAAGGCTACAATTCACACTGGCTCACCAAAATTGCACAATAGATGATGGAAAAAAGGTTGACTGGTCTGACGAGCCTCCATTTCAGCTGAGGAATTTGAACAGTAGTGTGTCTAGAGTCCGAATTTGGTGTAGAATTTGGTTCAGGTTGCTGGTATAATGGTATTTTCTAATGGTATTATTTAGGGCTGTATGATATTGGAAAAATCTGACATTGCAATATTTTGTTTTGCTGCGATATGAATATAATTTCACCAGATGATTTGAATAGCTCTATTTGGAAGGAGTTAATTAATTTAGATCGACTGGGGTGACCAAGCCTTTTTCTATGCAGTCCATCCACATAAAATAGAATTAATCACAAGCATTTATAAATACGACAGAGCAAAAATAAAAGTTTAAAGGTGCTGTATGTAAGTTTTTGACTGTTCTAAAGCATAAAAATACCATAATATGTTTGCAGATATTTAAGAAACATCCCAAGTGAACATACTTGTTTAACTGAAAAAACAATGCTGAAGTCAGATATTCTGCTTTGAAAATGGTTTTTCCGTGCCGGAACACTGTCTTTGTTTAGGTAAATTTAACCTGCAGAATGCCAGTTTAGCCAATTATATTTCAGCACTCCGGGTTGCCTTGTTGGAAAACAGCGTATTTCATTCATTTATTCAGAAAGGCTCTGAAAGCATGCGCCCGTGACCGAAATGGACAGTATCAGACGTCGAAATGAGACAGATTCAGTTCCACATGAGGTTAGTACTTAGCAAATGATATAAATATTACGAACGTAAACATTAGGTGAGCAGGTTACTTTGTAATCTCGTGTCCTAACAACACGCAAACAGCAGTTTGACTGTTTGCACCAGACAAAACATGACAGAAATGTAAATAGAGCCTTTCAGAAGCACAGAATATGCACTCACTCACGAAACGGTAAGGTTTAGAATCCATTCAAACTCACATTGTTAGCATTTAGCACTGAATAAAACACACGAGGCTTACCTGAGGTGCACTGTCATAGGTTTCACATGTTCAGCTGTGAGAAATAGAAGCCGTTTCTAATATCTCAATTCGAGGTGTTGGTTAGAACTAAAACTCCTTTTAATATGGAAAATATTCCCTCTGTCGCGTGTCGTTGATTTTATTTAGAACACAGGTTTAAATCACTCGCTCCTGTACTCAATCTGGCATCCCACGCGTGCGTTTATTTTGATCTAGGAGTGCAATACCTAGTTCAACCACTGGGTGTCAAACTTACATACTACACCTTTAATAAACATTGCTTTACGGTTTTCTGGACATGGTTGTCATTGTATAAACCATTTTGAGGGTTGTAAACAAAAACAATGGTCCCAAAGTATTTCCTGTTTTACATGTTTAATTTCTATAGCTTCCGAGAATCCAAAATGAGCCACATATTGATAAATAATGTTATGATAGCTGTTTTAACATTAAGTTATGATTGAATTAACTCTTGTTACAATTTTGAAATAGTTTGATAACAAGCAGGAAATGTCCATGGGCCAATGACATGACCACATTGAAATGGTCTATAAATATTTTTATACAATAATATAAAAATTATATTTAAAATATATTCATCTTTTAATCTTTAATAAATAATCTAATCCTGCAATGTGACTATTGCAGATACACACGTTGGGATATCGATGCTCAAGCAATATATTGTTTAACCCTAGTATTATTGGCCCACTTTGGGTCCCTCAGTACCATTAGCGTATCATTTAAACACCACAACTTACCTGAGTACTGTTACTGAGCATATCCATCCGTTTATGACCACAATGAACCTATTGTGGGATGCTACTTCCAGGTGGATGACACACTACATATGTCACATAGCTCAAATCATCTCACACTGCTTTCTTGAACCTGAAAATGAGTTCACTATACTAAAATGAGGGGCAGCACGGTGGCGCAGTGGGTAGCACAATCGCCTCACAGCAAGAAGGTTGCTGGTTCGAGCCTTTGCTAGGTCAGTTGACATTTCTGTGTGGAGTTTGCATGTTCTCTCCGTGTGGGTTTCCTCTGGGTAATTGGTAATTGGGTAAGCTAAATTGCCCATAGTGTATGTGTGTGAATGAGTATGTATGGATGTTTCCCAGTGATAGGTTGCAGCTGGAAGGTCATCCGCTGCGTAAAACATATGCTGGATAAGTTGGCGGTTCATTCTGCTGTGGCGACCCCAGATTAATAAAGGGACTAAGCCGAAAAGAAAATGAATGAATACTAAAATGAGCTCCAGGGCCAAAATCACCGTCTATACCCTTAAATAATGGGGTGCCCAAACTCGGTCCTGGAGGACCAATGTTTTTCAGAGTTTAGCTCCAACCCTAATTGGACACACCTGAACCAGCTAATCAAGCTCTTACTTGTCATACTAAAAGCTTCCAGATAGGTGTTTTGAGGCAAGTTAGAGCTAAACTCGCACACTAAAGGACATTGACCCTTCATGAGTTTGGGCACCCCTGCCTTAAATAGTGCACTATTTGAGGGTGCAGCCAGTTCCAGTGGATGTTCTGGTGTGGACTCGATCAATCCCACAATGCACCACTGTACAGTCAACAGCTACAGCATACCCACAATGCACTGTGAGACTTCACACACCGAATGAATTTCCACATCTGACCACAAGCGTACAGCGTAATACTATCAGTGTATGTTTCTAAATAAAGTATTATTTAATTTACGTAACGTTTGTATACATGACAGAAATATATATATATATTTTAAAAATAATAATAATAATAATACATTTTATTTGTAATGCGCTTTTCTTAGACTCAAAGCGCTACTAGGCAAAATACTAACAATACAAGGCCAGCAAAAATAGCACAACAATAAAAAAGATGCAATAAAACAATAAGAATATGAACTATAAGATAGAATAAAAGTTAACAAATTGATCATCCTAAGTCCTA
This sequence comes from Danio kyathit, assembly GCA_903798195.1. NCBI lineage: Eukaryota > Metazoa > Chordata > Actinopteri > Cypriniformes > Danionidae > Danio > Danio kyathit. The sequence goes on along the minus strand of LR812535.1, from coordinate 20,732,941 downwards.
AATAACTAACAATAATTAATAGACCGCTTGATAATTGTTAATTATTAGCACAGGTTCTGACCAAGATTTTTAATCTAATGGATTTATCAACCAGCAAAGCTCAAACAAAACATCATTCCTTCTGGTCCACTCAGTGCTTCAATTCACTCACTTGTATTCATTATCCTTTCAGTGGACAATATTAGTGGACGAATGCAGGAAATAGTGAATGAGGCTAGATTAATTAATGCGATTAATTAAAAATGTTTCAATTATTTTAAAAGTCTAACTTGCATCTGAGCACATTTCTATGCTTGTGAGTTTCCTGGGACATTAATTTATTGACAATGATGGTGTAGTCAGACCCAAGATCCCCCATGTGACTGCTAAGGGCACACTGAAAAAGCTTCATTTCTCCAACTCAATGAGAAGAATGCTGAACATGTTATTATCTCTTATAGGATGTTTGACACATTCGAGATGAATGTTTTCTAAGAGCAGGTAAAATTACAGGTTGAGTTCACATATCTGTTTGTATTTAATGACAAAATTGTATACATTTCAAGTAAATTTGAAAATTGAGGATGCAGTGCGTTGTCAATGCATCTTGATATACAGTACTGTGCAAAAGTCTTAGGCCCCATATACGTTCGGACCGACATTATATATTACTTCTCATTGTCTTTAATAAAACAAAACCAGAAAATACAGGTTCTAGTTGGATTTTATTGGGTCTAATTGTTTAAGACAAATGAAAGAAAGCGAAAGAATGGAAGAATGAATGAAAAACACTGGAGTTTCTGTCTTGGTTTAATCTGTTGTCAATATTGCCTGAATTGATGCTGAAGAGTACAGACAGGTTTTAATTCCTACTAGAAAGAACCAAATTTGTAATAGTTTTATATTTCAGCATGAAAATGATCCCAAACACTGCTAATGTAATGAAATCTTATCTGGAGAGAAAAACAGCTGATGAAACAAAAACATGAAAATGTCATGAAATGGCCTCCACAGAGTCCAGACCTGAATATTATATGCAGTATGTATCGGTTTTGATTCCAAAAGTAATTTTGTTCTGGATATTGTGTACATTTCCCATATGTTTGTATATTAAAGGTCCATACCTTTTAGATAGATAGATTTGTGCAAAAGTCTTAGCCTCCCAAAGCTGGTGGTGGCCTAAGATTTTTGCACAGTACTATAGAATTGAGCCGAATCGATAACATGATAATCGTAATCGAACCAAACATGCATGTTTTGCATTTTTCCTTAGTCAAACACATCTGATTCAACTTATCAGCTCATTATCAGAAACTCCTTGTGTGTGTGAAGCACACTTGGCAATAAGGGCTTACTCACACTATGCTATCCGAACCGTGCCCAGGCCCGTTTCCCGGATCGTTTGAGAGGTGTGAGTGCTCTGAATCAGGCTCAGGCACGGTACACTTGGGAGGCCCTGGCCCTGTTGGAAGAGGTAGGCCAGAGCGCGGTTCACTTGGGCTCAGGCGCGGTACGCTTACAGTGTGAGTGCAAGCGTGCTTGAGCCCGAAACTGAAAGCGAGACGTGACTTTTAAGGGACTGATTCATATGGATTAATTAATCATTCGTACTGTTCAATGAACGCAAACTGTCGTAGATTACTAAAGACGCAAACCCCTCACTGCACGTCAGCTGCTCCTTCAGCAAACTTCCTAATTCCTGCAGCACGAGGACTTTATGATTGTTTATGAGCGTCAAAAGTGGCTGATCTGTTCGGCTAAATATTAGACTGCGTGTCACCACATATCAAACAACTTAAACGATATAACTAAAGAAATATCCTCTGTGCTGAGCGAGAGCGCTTACTGAGCAGCCCGTCATCGATGATGGAAGCGTGCCCAGGCCCGAATGTAATGTGAGTCCGGGCCGTCGGGGGAGATGAGAGGGGGGACAAGCGTGCTTTGGCCCGATTCAAGGCAACTGTACATAGTGTGAGTACGGCCTAAAACTGATTCTGATTCCAGGACTCTGTTGAAATGGTTGTGTGAGATAAAAGAGACATGCAGAATGTGCAGTGCTGTGGGCGCTCCAAAGAACCTCTGTTTAGTCCACATCTGTTGACACTCCAGTTTTTCCCGGGAGTCTCCCATATTTCAAACCCATCTGCTGCCACCCTTCCGTTTTGTTATTTCTTGCAGAAAACTCCCATAATTTTACCCCGCCCCTGGTTCTCAGATTTTTGGTACAGTCTGTAACGTTAACGCCCCTGAGTCGCCAACTTTGGTATAGTATCCAATCGCAGCAGCGAAACCCGGTTCATAGTACAGTTACAACACCACAGTCCAGTTACTAATCCGGTTCTCTGCTGTGTTATTCCAACAAACACACACCACCACCATACCCCACCTGCCCCCTTCCCCAACCCCCCTCTTCCTGGAATTTCTGAGACAAGTATTGGTATGTATGGTTTAGGCAGTTTTGGAGGCAAAAATGATGTAACTGATATAGTTGCCCGTGAGTGTGTTTCCCAATATTTACACTAAACATTTTTGAACTGTACTGTGTATGTCTTGAAGAAGAAAAAGGTCAGATGTTAATTGCCAGTTTTCCATATGCCAGAGTGTATAAACGAACAGCCTGGTATTTAATGTAAATATGCATTTTGGTCATGAGTCAAGTATATGGCAGTTTTAGTAAAGCTGCATTGTTTTGAATGACAGCTTGATTGCAGATGAACCCAAACTATAGCCTGCAGGACATGCTGATGACAGTAAATTAACTCATTATCATCTGCTGGGTAATTACAGTGTTTGGTGGCTGACACTACTGTGCAAATACACTGATTCAGAGGCAGGATGCTTTACAAGGCCGTTTCACTATTTTTGCATTGAATACATGCAGCTTTGCGGTGCTGTCACAAAAAAGATCTCACATTAGCATTATTTAGCTGCTAAAACCTTTATATTAGTGTTTAAAACATTTCAAATAGAATCTTAATATTTTAAAGAGCCCTTATTTTGCATTATAAAAGGTCATATTTTGGTTTTAGGGATCTACAACAACAGGCTTATATACATGCAAGGTCAAAAAACACTTTCATTGTCTTATAATATGCATTTATTTTTACCTAATTATCCCAACAACTCCCAAATTATTCGTTCAGCGATTCATTTGTTCTCAAACCCCTCCTTAGCGCAAAACTAATCTGCGCTGATTGGTCCGATGAGCCAGTCTGTTATGATTGGTCAACTGCGTTCAGTGTGAGACAGAGAGAAACACCCACCACGGCTATGATGTAGCAGCCAGAGAGTATGTGAGAGCCCAATGCAGGAATACATTAAAGCAATGCAGTTAAACACCAGCATATTACTCTACTGTTAGTGTGAGGAACAGCTGATGGTTGCCAAAGGCAAACGGCAGAGGATCGCGAGTTCTGAAACACATTTAAATTGGTAAAGGAAGAAGCACACAATGCCTTTTTACCATGGTTTTGGACACAATATTTGAATAGCACATAAAGATTTAACCTGAGAGATACAGTACCAGCACTGATCTATAATAGATAAGTGATTACAAGCCTCGTGGAGCAATTACAATTACAACACAATATTAGATACATATTTTGCAAATTAAACAAAACGAGGCAACAATTTTAATTACACTTACATGTTATGATATGGAGGAAGAAGAAACTTTGAACAAAGTCTGACAAAGTCCCATACATAATATTCTCTGCTGGTTCTTCCTTTAATAGCAAATGGCGGACAAATCCTGCGTTGCAGCGTAGGTTGTTGTATCAAAAATCAGAAAAATGACAGGAACAAACACAGAACACGGTTGGCTATACTGTGGAATTGTTGTGAAAATGAACTTTATCCCTTTATTCCCTGCAGCCGAATCTCCATCTCGTTTCATGATCAGTCCCGTAATCCCCCGCACTCCGCTAGTGTCTGAAGGTTCACATTTTTACCAAAACAGGCCCCCCGTGGGGACCCGGGGTAGAATAGGTCCCTAGCACCCCCTTGCTGATCGTAAAAGGCGACGAATGGGGCGACTTGTTTGCCGTGAGTTGCAACCCGTGTCTGTGGAGAAAGAGATCCTGGCATTTGAGGAATGAGGGTAACTGCGGTTCCCTCAACACCAACACAGTGCTTTGGCTCCAACTTCATATAGACGGGAGGTTGGATGGGCTCAATCCAATCAATCGGCTGGTCAAGACTTACTTTGTAAGACGATGGCTAAAGGGTCAATCGAGGAACATGAACTTTGTTCTACTTACTCGAGTATATTACCTCTGTATTCTTGATGCATAACTGGAGGATATCCGCAGCTCTATGCATCCCCTTGTTGGGCTCCGAGGTGGGTGAGGAGCAGAAGTAATGAAACAAATTCTATACAAATATGGCAAACTTAAAAAACCCCAAAAGACTTAAATCAGATGACGACTCAGAGAATGGCTGTATGACTCCTCAAAAAAGCGATACATGGCAAAGATTCATAATTCTAGAATCAACCCAAACGGAAATGCCGCTGACAAAGCTATCACCTTTTGCTATACAAAAAGGTATAGCTGGAATTGCAGGAACAGTGAAAGATGTGAAAAAACTCCGATCTGGACAAATACTAGTTGAATGTTTGAAAAAACACAAGCGGAAAACTTGATGCATGCAAAAATACTGGCTAATGTACCTATGAAGACTTTCTATCATCCCTCTCTTAACAGCAGTAAAGGTGTAATACGCACGAGAGAGTTGCAAGACATGGACGAGGCAGAGATCCAAATGGAATTAATGCAACAGGGTGTAATTCATGTAAAAAGAATTACAATCAGGAGAGAAGAGCAGATTATTAAAACTGGAACCTACATCATGACTTTCAACAAACCACATCTACCAGAAAAGATCCACTTAGGATATCAGAGTGTACCAGTCAGCACATTTATTCCAAATCCATTAAGATGTTTCAACTGTCAAAAATTCGGACATGGTTCTGCAGGATGTAAAAATAAACCATCATGTACCAACTGTGGAGAAGAAGGACATGGACCAAGTTGTAATAAAACAGCAAAATGCAGCAACTGTAAAGGAGACCATCCATCTTCATCAAAAGAGTGTCCTGTATGGATAAAAGAAAAAGAAATTCAAAGAGTTAAATGTACGGAGAAAGTAAGCTATACAGAAGCAAGAAGAAAGATTGAAGAATCCCCAATGTTTAAACTAAAAAGATCATATGCATCTGTGGTAAAACCACTCTTGAACTCTATAGAATGCCAAACAGACCTGACTTGGTTAAATAATGATAAACCTCAATGCCTAAACAAAAACCAAAACTTGAATAAAAAGAAAACTCAAAATGCTTCAAACCAGACTCAAATGGATGAAGATCAATGCAAGATAATTGAAACAAATGTTTCATCAAGAGGACGGAGAACACAAACAAACACTACAGCCCAATCATCAAAGAATAGCTCAAGTAAAAAAGGTCACAAACCAGAAACTCCAAAAGATGTGGAAATGAAAGAGATTCTAACTTCCAGAAGCAGAAGTTTATCCCCGAAATGTAACACTAAAGGAACTGTACTTGTTTTACCTACCTAAAAATGAAGGACTGCATAATCCAGTGGAATTGCAGAGGGATGAAAGCAAATTTTGCTGAACTGCAACAACTGTCAACAGTTTTTAACCCTATTGCGTTCTGTCTTCAAGAGACTCACTTAGAACCAAATAACAAAATAACTTTTAAAAATTATAAAATATTCAATGCATTTGGTAGAAATGTACATAGACCTTCAGGAGGATCAGCTATAGTAGTTAGAAGGGATATCATTCACAGTTATGTTACATTGAATACCAATTTGCAAGCTGTTGCAGTGCGCGTAACCCTCCACAAAGTTATCACCTTATGTTCCATTTATATCCCCCCTGATGTTACTATAACCTTACAAGATATGGATAATCTACAACAGCAGATACCATCCCCAGCTATATTCATGGGAGACTTAAACAGCCATAATGCTCTATGGGGAGGAAGCTACAGGAACTCAAAGGGAAAAGTAATTGAGGACTTCATTTTAAAAAATGACCTGTGCATATTAAATGATGGATCATATACATACCTGCACCCAGGACATGGAACTTACACTGCTATTGATCTAACACTCTGTCATCCTATAATAGCTCCAGACTTTTCATGGAAAGTCTGGAATGATCTAAGTGGAAGTGATCATTTTCCATTGATTATTACCTCATTAGGTACTCAAAGACAAAGAACCCCAAGATGGAACCTTAAAAAAGCAAACTGGTGCAGTTTTGAAATACAATGCAATGAGAAATTCAGAGAAATGGACCAAGTAAACCATAATTCAATAAAAGTTTTTACAAACAAACTGATTGAAATAGCAGAAGAAACCATTCCAAAAACATCAGGACACCCATATCGAAGAAATAATCCTTGGTTTGATGACAACTGCAATAAGGCCATCAAAGAACGGAAAAAGGCAGAAAGAATATTTAACAAACATCCTACGAATGAAAACCTCATTAAATTGAAAATATTAAGATCAAAAGCAAGAAGGACTATTAATGAAACCAAGAAACAGAGCTGGAAACAATATATATCCAATTTAACATCACAGACACCAACTAAGAAAATCTGGGATATGATCCGTAAAATGAAGAACAAAGAAGGTGGATCACAAATATGTCACATAAATAGTCATAGCACCCAACTAACTACTGAACAAGAAATTGCCAACAACCTTGCAGAAACGTTTGAAAAAAACTCATCCATAGAAAATTGCCTTCCTCAATTCCAAAGAATACAAATGCAACAGGAACAAAACCAGATTGACTTTTCATCTGATAATGCTGAAATATACAACAAATCCTTTACAATGGATGAACTACAAAAAGCTTTGAAAAATTCAAAAGACACTGCAGTCGGTCCTGATAAAATCCATTATCAGTTTCTAAAGCACTTACCCTATGATGTGTTGTACCTACTTTTAAATATTTTTAACTATATATGGACATCTGGAAAGATACCAACTTGTTGGAAAGAATCTTTAATCATTCCTGTACCTAAACCAGGTAAAGACCATTCAGATGCCAATAATTACCGCCCTATAGCCCTTACCAGCTGTCTGTGTAAAACCATGGAAAGAATGATAAATGATCGACTTGTGTGGTCACTAGAGAAGGACCAAAATATTAGCAATTATCAGTGTGGTTTCAGAAGAGGAAGAAGCACAATAGATCATCTTGTAAGACTAGAATCCTATGTGCGAAATGGTTTTATAAAAAAAGAACATACTGTAGCAATATTCTTTGACTTGGAAAAAGCCTATGACACCACTTGGAGATATGGAATTTTAAAAGACTTATATGAAATGGGTTTTAGAGGACATCTACCCATTTTTATCTCAAATTTTTTAACAAACAGGTGTTTTCGAGTTCAGATAGGAACAACTCTGTCAAATAAATATATTCAAGAACTTGGTGTGCCACAAGGGAGCATATTATCAGTTACACTTTTTAACATCAAAATCAATAGCATTGTCAATGCTATTGGTCTAAATGTATTCTGTAGTCTTTATGTGGATGATTTGTGCATCTGTTACAGAGGAAGAAACATGAATATTATTGAGAGACAATTGCAACTCTGTATTAACAAAATGCATGACTGGTCAGTTAAGAATGGATTTAAGTTCTCCAGATCAAAAACTGTGTGCATGCATTTTGTCAATTACGTTCTCTTCACCCAGAACCAAGTCTCTTCTTGGAAGAAGAACCTATAAAAATTGTAAAGGAAACTAAATTTCTCGGACTCACCCTGGATAATAAGCTCTCCTTTATTCCACACATCAAACTCTTAAAAACAAAAACCTTGAAAAAAATGGATATTCTGAAAATTCTGACAACAACAAAATGGGGTGCAGATTGTACGACAATGCTTCGTCTTTATAGAACCATGATCAGATCCCAAATGGATTATGGTAGTATAGTGTATGGATCCGCAAGAAAGTCGTACATTAAAATGCTGGACACTGTACATCACACAGGACTACGAATCTCATTGGGAGCATTCAGAACATCTCCTGTTCAAAGTTTATATATTGAAGCAAATGAACCATCCCTTGAAAGACGACGTTTAAAATTAGCACTCCAATATGCTGTCAAACTGAAATCAAAAAGAGGTAACCCAGCTTATCCTTCAGTCTTCCACCCTGAATATTTAGAACTATACGGAGACAGACCTAACTACATCAGTCCTTTTGGAATTCGCATGAAACCCCATCTGAAGAATATGGGTGTTAATATGGAAAAGCTTTCCCTACCTGATTTGAGCCATATTTCTCCTTGGTGCAACTCAAAAATAAGAATCTTATGGAACCTAACCAAACAGAAGAAGTCCTTGACTCACCCAAATGAATACAAACAGGAATTCAAACAAATAACAGACAGTCTCCCTCATCATCAACCCATATATACAGATGGATCGAAAACGGATAAAGGAGTAACTGCAGCAGCAGTTTTTAAAGATGATGTCTTTGGTACTCGGATTTCAGGAGAAAGTTCAATTTACACAGCAGAAGCTTATGCAATAAACATGGCGTTAGAACAAATGGAAAGGACACAGTACCGTAACTTCTTAATCTGCACAGATTCCAAATCCTGTCTTCAAGCACTTGAAACTTCTAAATGTGATCACCCTATAATTTCCAAGATTGTAAAGAAAATGACAACACTAGAAAATAAGACGTTCAACATCATCTTCTGTTGGGTTCCAGGCCATATGGGACTACATGGAAATGAACTGGCAGATGAAGCAGCAAAACAGGCTATCTCCTTGAAAGTGACAGAATGTTTAATTCCTCCGGAGGACTTAAAACCCACAATTAATTTGTACTTGAATGAAGCATGGCAAAGGGAATGGAACAACTGCATTAATAATAAATTACATGAAATTAACCCAAAAATAAATGAAAGACATTTAGCAAATTATAATTTTGAGACCAGACACGATCAAACGGTCTACACTAGATGTCGAATTGGACATACTAGGTTGACACATTTATATTTGCTAAATAATGAAGACCCACCTAAATGTAATTACTGCCAGGCTGCTCTTACTACCAAACATGTTTTGTTGGAATGTGAAAGTTTGAATGCAATTAGACAGAATTTTTATAAGGAGAGTACTTTGATGGACATTTTTAATATGGTACCACCAGGAAGAATCTTAAATTATTTATCAAAAATTGAAATGAAAAATCTAATTTAACTTTGAATATATTTTTGTATGAATTTTATGTATTTATATTTTATATATTTATCTAAGTAACTTTTTATTAAATTACGAACTTGTTTTTATCATGTAATATGTTATGTATATTCATCTTGCCATGAAATAGCCATAAGTTGCTGATGTGGCAATAAATAAATAAATGAATGAATTACCAAAACAGGCATTTCATATTTGATGATGTACCGTATTGTCGTTGACACGTTCAAGCAAAAGATTCGAACCCAACACGATTTATTTATTCGACTCTGAGTCGACTATTTAGTTAAAGAATCAGTATTTTTAAACACAGTGCAGTTTTTAAATTTAACCTCAGCTGGATGTTTTCATTCACTTAGTGCTGTGTTACACTGCTTGGAAGCTCATGATACCCATAATGCACTCTCAGAAAAAAACCCTTGTCACTGGGGCAGTACCTTTTTATGGGACAGAATTGTACCTTAAGACAAAGAAACAAATTTGTACCATTGCAGTTTGTAACTTTAATTTGTACCATGGGAAACCAAAAGGTACCTTTGGTTTTAAACCTGCAGATACATTATTGTACCTTCATCAAAGGTACAAATCTGATCCATTTACAATAAAGAATAAAAAATACTTTAACATAAATCAAAAGATCTGTTTTTTGCTAAACGTTTCACAACACAAAATGTTGCAGAAATACAATCTTCCATGTACAATATAAAACCTTTTTTTCTCCAATTTTCACACAATACCTTTGTAATCACTTTAAAGTTCATTTAATTTACTTAATTTTAAAATGGAATTAGAATTATGCGAAAGTATTGTAACGAGATATGCACAATGTTTGATTAGTTTACAATACTAAAATGTCTGCATGAACACTTTGCATACGAAGGACTTTTGCCAGCTCACGTTCTTAATGGAAAGCAAACGCCAAAAGGTGCATATATCAATAATGAAACTGTATTCATCAGAAAATGCTTACTAAATGTTTATTAAAAATGTCTTAAATGTTTAGTTTACAATACCTATAGTTTTGTTTTACCAGTTGTTTTGTATTATAGAACTTAATAATTAATGTTTATGAGTTTCTTTAAACATATGCTTTTAAATGATGATTCATGGAAATTATTTTTAATAAAAATCACTTTGCCTTTCCAGTAATATTTATTTTCATAAATATTGTAATAAAGAAAGAGTTGTACCTTCTTTATAAGAACAATTCTGTTCCTTCATTTTAATTGTACCATAAAAGGTAGAACAGTATCATAAGAGGACTTTTCTTTACCATATAAGGTACAACTTTTACAAAGATACAAAACTGTTCCTTAAGGAACATTATTTGTACCACCATGTACCTTTTTTCTGAGAGTTTAGGGGCTCTTTAATATTTAGGAATATTGGAATATGTATCAGTTATTGTTTCACAAAGCCTATATCTCCAGTTTTAAAGAAAGGACATTGTCATTTCATATTTATCTCCAATTTTTAAAACCAGGTTTATAAGTAAAAGGTGCAAGAAATGTTGTTCCTTTTTTTGGATGTGACATGATATTTAATCATGCCTTGCAGGGCAAACCTGAAAAGATAGGTTCTGAAATATGGTTGTATGTACAGCCGTATGCAGAAAGAAAGAAAAAAAGCCCCTGAAGTTGTCATGGCACCTAATGCTGAAAGTAGAGCATGCAGACTGAACGTGATCGTGTATAATTGTTTTTTTTTCTTCTGTTATTTCATTCTGTTTCTTGGTGTCAGCTGTCTGACATGCTACTAATAACATCAGGAATCACTAGTACTTATGTCAGTCTTTGTCACAGACATTCTGATTGCTCTATAATTGCAAAGTAAATCTATTGGTCAACGTAAATGAAAATAGCAGTGCTTTGGGTGCTTACGACAGTTTGACGACCTTTCATCATTTTGAGAAAATGAAGGAGACAATTGATGGTACTATTGAAAGCAAAGGGTGTCATCAGTTCTTGAACTGAAGCAGAAACCCTCTGTGTTGCCATGGCAATGCAGGTCTTTTGATAACAGAGACTTTAAGTGGCATGAGTGGGCGTGGCCTGCAGATCAAGAGGGAAAGTGGGCGGTCCTCTTAAAGTGTTTAGTCAGTTTCTGCACTGATTACACTCTGATTAAAGTTAAGGTTTCAAATAGGGTTTTTATATTGATCCCATAGAAAAGCCAATTCAGCTTTTAGTTTTTTAAATTGAAAAAAGTAGTACTTCAATTTCATCACCACTATCACAGGAAAAAAATACATTTTAAATATAATAAAATGTATATTTTTACTTTAATGTAAAAACAGAAACTCATCATTCTCAAAGCCATTGACGTCATTCAGGCTGCAGCTCTGCCATTGGGTCTTTCCATTTCTTTCCATTGGCCCAGAGGAGAACTGGTTTCCCAACTGGACCTGGTTTTTCCTAAGACTTTTTTTTCTACTTCCATCAGTTGGTGCAGTTTTAGTTCCTCACCACTGTCACATTCCTTCAACATTGACATTCGTACTAAACATGAATAAATCACCTTTAATTTAACTAGATGTACACTAGCATTCCACCACCACTCTGCTACATACCTGATATGCTGAATGTGTTGTACAAACTGAAAAATTATGGCTTCTTATCCATGTAAAGTGACTTTGCTTTGCGTTTTTGAAATGTTTTCAGTGCAGACAGCAAAAATATCCATTCACATGGACCTGCAAAAACCTGTAAAAAACCTCTGGCCTCCAGAAACACTATGGATCTGCACACATACGCATTCATTATGCTTGTGCGTGACGTAACTGTTTTCTCAAAAATTTCAATTTTGTAGTTTACATCAAGACAGTAATGGCATGGTTTTCAAAAACCTTTCACTTTTCAAAATAACAAGATCAACAAACAACTGGTCACAACAGTTTTGTTCAGCAAGGATCTGTCCAATTTTTTCAATTGCATTCACGTGTGAACAAGCTTTGATTTGTTTCCCATTTTATCTGATGGACGATAAAATAAGCTCATTTGAGTGTGTGCAAATGACTGCATGTGAAGGACAGCACTGATTTTGTGGTCTCAAAGACTGTACAGACACACTGTAAAAATATCCTGGTTGCCTTACATTTTAAGCAGAATCAATTTAACCTAATGAGTCCATTGAACTTATATTATGTTAAACTGATTTAAAACTGCTTGCTTAACTTATAAAGTTAAGTTAGAACATAACTTAGTTTAATAAGTTACAAGGACCTAAAAATATATGCTGTCAGGACTAATTGATCATATAATTGTTTTACAGTGCAGCACTCATAAGATCCTCTGATGAAAGTTATTTCCAGTAAGACCATATGCAGCATCCACCTCATCTATCAGTGCACAAATGCTTAATAACAGCACTTTTCCTACAAATAATTTCTAATCCAATCAAATCATGTGTGTCGTGCCACTGTCCTTGCTCAAACTCATTTGTACTATATTCAGTTTCTCATTGTACCTGTTCCAATGTCATCGATTTGCATAACTGTGTGTGTAACACCTAATGTAATAGAGTAGCACAAACGATTCTGCCTCTTTAGGTCACCCAAAGCCGTACAACTTTGCATCCCACTGTATAGCAGACTACATAATATACCTAGAAGTCCATTTAAGAGCTATAATTAAACCTTTTAGGACACCGACAGATAACCCTGGGTTTTTTAAAGCAGATGTGCATTGCAAACTTTCATGCGTGCACCATGGCAACCGCTCTTCCATTCCTGATCTTGTGTATGACATTAAAATGTTCCAACGAGGTTAAAAAAAAAAAAGACTTTCTCTTGCACTTGATTTCATTTTTGCCTGGGAAATAATCTCGTCTGAAGTGTTATTTCTGCTGCCTGCTTCATTTGCTCCAGCATGAGGTTGAATTAATAGACTTTTGTAATGAATCATTTTGAATGCAAGATCCAAACTAATCCTTTTTAATAATTTATTATTGAACGTTTTTGAGAAACAGCTTTTCCTGTTTTATTATTATTATTCTGAGAAGTGATTTCTTTGAGTTATGATTATGCTGTATTTCACCCCCAAATCAATGGAAATTAATAAGTACTTGTTTTGGGACAGTTAAGACTTTCTTCGTTGTTTTTTTTTTTTCTTCTGACATTTAAAGGGATAGTTCACCCAAAAATGTTGTCATCATTTACTCACCCTTGTACAAAACCTGCTTGACGTTTTCATCTGTTAAACACAAAAGAAGATATATTTTGAAGATTAATAGCTAGAAACCTGTAACCATTTACTTCCATGGTATTCTTTGTTCCTACTATGGAAGTCAATGGTTACAGGTTTTCATCTTTCTTCAGAATATTTTCTTTTGTGTTTAACAGAATAAGCAAACAAACAAAGGTTTGAAACCACAAGAGGGGGAGTAAATAGTGAGTAAACAAAAAAAAATTGTGAAAACTAGTTCATTTTCACCCCATTTATAATATTTTGTTCTCTTATGCAAAAAAAAAGTAGTTTTTTCATTCTCCTTTAAAACAGCCAACAAATACAGGTTCTAGTTGGATTTTTTTGGGCATAATTGTAAAAGACACACAATAAAAAGAGTTAAAGATTGAAGAATGAATGAAAAACACTGGAGTTTCTGTCTTGGCTTGATCTGCATTTCTACCAGAGCTGTTGTCAATATTGCCTGAATTGATGGGATTGTGAATGCTAAAATGTACAGAAAGGTTTCAATTCATCATGTAATTCCTACTAGAAAGAACCTAATTTGTAATAGTTTTATATTTCAGCATGATAATGATCTTAAACACACTGCTAATGTAATGAAATCTTATCTGGAGAGAAAAACAGCTGATGAAAAACAGCTGATGAAACAAAGACAGTCATGAAATGGCCTCCCTATTCAGGCCAGACCTGAATTTTATATACAGTTTGTATAGGTTTTGATTCCAAAAGTAATTTTGTTCTGAATATTGTGTACATTTCCCATATTTTCTGTACTGTTTTTATATTAAAGATATAGTTTACCTAAAATAATGACTTACACTTGCTCCATACCTTTTAGATAGATAGATTTGTGCAAAAGTCTTATGCTGTGTTCATACCAGATGCAGATGAAGCTTCAAGTATTAGTGATTTACATGTAAGTCAATGCAAAAACACAAATAATGCGGCTTTTGAGCATTTTGCGCATTTGATGCGCTTATCACGCGAATCACTTGAGTTGAAAAAACAGAACTTCAGCGGACATACGCACCGCATTAACCAATCAGGAGCTTGCTCTTGTAGGGGCATGATTATGACGTTGTGGCTGTTGTCGGTGTCCCGAGGGGAAATCCTCTTGCTGACACCGAACAGCTCCTCAAACTGATGCTCGGCTCAGTCTGAAGCACCACTGAAAGCTACCATCATCTAGGTATACTGTAGTTTCTGGAGATGAACTCGCAGAGCTAGATGCACCTCAGAAAGGATCTAGTGCAGTGTTTCTCAACCACGTTCCTGGTGGACCACCAACTTGTTTTTATTATTATTATTATTATTATAACCTTTATTTTACCAGGAAAGACACATTGAGATTAAAAATCTCTTTTACAAGAGCGTCCTGGCGCCCTTTTGGATGTCTCCATTGTCTGTCACACCCATTACAGGTCTTTCAGTTTCAGCTAATGAGCTGATGATCTGAATCAGGAGACGTAGAAAATGTGCAGAGCTTGTGGTCCTCCAGGAACGTAGTTGAGAAACACTGATCTAGTGGATCTAGTAGACACAGCACCGAACGAATCAACGCTGTTTTTCAGCCTTCCTGAAGCACAAAAAGCACAGCTACTATCTCAATAAAATCCATGTTAGCCATTTAGCAACAAAGCTAGAGTCACCAGGCAGACAGAAGCCCTTCCCATGACGCGAATCCGCATCTATTGTGAAGTGGATTTTATGAGTGAATTAAGTGAGTAAACTCAAAATCTTCATGCATCTATTTATGCATGAATAGCGCGATTTATTCGCACATGATGCGTGTAGTGTGAACAGACCATTAGGCTCCCAAAGCTGGTAGTGGAACCAGACCTGCGTGTTTTGCGTTTGTCTTAAGTCAAACACATCTGATTCAACTGATGCAGGACCAGCCGTGGTCAGTCATAAGAACTGATTCTGATTTTGAAAACTCTTTTACAGTAATGAGCACCGTAAAAAAAATTAAGGGACAAAATTAATAAATACAATAATGTACAGTAGCACAGTAATGACAATTTTTGTAATTTGACCCTGATGTTTTAATCTAACTTTTATTGTCATTTGACATGAATCGTGATACATTAGCAATTTATATTTTATTTAATAAGAACATCTGTCATTCTGGCTTGTACTGTTCATGTAATCTCAGCCCCCGTCATCTACACCTGGGATATTAATACTGGCTGAACCCAGTGACAGACGCAGACTTTATACCTCAAGTGTACCTTCACCTCTATATTAAGACTAACCTGATGCATCTCTGTGTCTATTTCTGACTCGACCGCTGCTGTTTCTCCTCTCTGATGAGAACAGGATGGTTTCATTTTCCATTAAATCAGCTCAGAACTTCCCATCAGTTTCTGCTCCTCAAACACTCACTCTCAGTTCACGACTAAGGGATGAGGATCAGGCATTGTGATTGAGAATGAACCGCTACTCAAGTCTTGTTCTCTAATTCAGAGAGGAGACTGCTGAGTGCTGCTTCACATCCTCTCGTGGGAATCGTTCTCACAAAAATGAGAATTGCCATCTTCTTAGCCTCGTGTTTTTGGGATGCATTCATAACAGAAATGTCCAATTTTCCATCTCTTGAAAGTGAATGGTGACTATAGCTATACATTCATTTTATATTGGACACCATTTTATTTTCAGGAGAATTTGTTTCAAAAATTTGAGATTGCTTGAACTGTTGGTGCTAACAATTAAATATGACTGAGCATCGATAGTCCTTAAATTGATTAAGCAAGGACTTCATTAATTACAATTTTAAATTAGGGGAGGAAATGAAGCAAGCATGCATGATTTTTTAATAAACCTTGCAGATAAGTATACTTGGAGAAACAGAACTGGACACCAGTTTACTGTGTGTCGTTTATTCATAAACTAATTTTGAGAGGATCATGTGCTTATGATTGACCACGGCTTGTCCCGCATTAGCTAACCCAATTCACCAATGAGATGATTCATAAGTCACTGATGGCCCGTTTGCACTGAGTGGTACGGTACGGTTCGGTATGCTTTTATGGCCATTTCCACTGTCAAAAGGTACCAAAAAGCAAACCTTACCACTTTTTGGGTACCCTTTAGGAAGGCTACCTAGCACATCAAAGGGTACCAAAAGGCAGAGCGAAACGCGCAGCTGAACGCTATTGGTTACAGAGATACGTCACTAGCGAGAGCACAAGCTAGAAGAACTTTGGCTGTTGATGATGACATTACACGAGAACACGAGGATGCAAAATCGCTGAAGAACGCATATTGAGAAACAGGCATTGTCTTGAAGAATACCCCTTCCAACCCTACTCCTCCTCCCTTTTCCTAGATAGGACGTCACGGCAGACCAGTGGTTGGCACTCTTGTGTCTCAGAGCAAGAATGTCACTGGTTCAAGTCCTTACCAGGCCAGTCAACGTTTCTGTGCGGAGTTTACATGTTCTGCCTGTGCTTACGTGGGTTTCCCCAGGGTTCCCCGGTTTCTTCCCACCACCAAGACATGCGACATAGGTGAACTGACCAAACCAAATTGGCATCATAGATGAGCTCTTAGTTAGCAATATATCTCTCCATAGCAATTCCTAATTTGCCATTATCCATAAATAAGCAGGGGAGTCCTCGAGACCTACCTGATCTCAAACTCCCCTCTCGCCCTTCAAAAGCGAGGGAGCCCCGGGTGCACGAGGATCTTATGATCTAAGTGTGAACTCTTGAAAAGAGGTTTACTGTTGTGTTGTATCTGTTGTGGATCATTACTAATTAATCAGATCATTAATGATCTGATTAGCCATTAGCGTATTATCTAATACAACTAATACATTGTAAAATGTTAATTTTACCCTCATGGGGTATATAAAGACTGAACTGGGCTAATAATTAGATGACATTAGCCTTTACCACACTACGGACATTCATGAGTAAATGTTGGCCTTTTCACATTAAGCAATAGTTCGTGCAAAAAATGTAATCTTTGTCATTCTTCACTAGTTCAAAGTTTATTTGAGTTTCTTTCTTCTCTTGAACACAAAATAAGTTATTTTGAAGAATGCTGGTTGCTGGCACCAATTGCCTTTTTTTTCCTACTATTGAAGTGAATGAGTACCATCAACCAGCATTCTTCAAAATAACTTTTGAGTTCAACAGAAGAAAAAACTCATAAAGGTTTAAAACCACATTAGGGAGAGTAAATGGTGAGGTCATTTTCTTTTTAAGGATGAACTATCCCTTTAATATGTGCAATATCCTCTGCACATTTGGAAAGAAAATAAAACACTTCACACGAAATATGAATTTAAGTATTCACGCGAGTAGATTACATACACAGTAGTGATGCGCGGATGGCGGTTATATCCGCGGGCGCTGCGGATAATCCGCGGGTCGGGCGGGTCGGGTAATAAAAAAATACATTATGATTAATTGCGGGTGGGTCGCGGTTCATAGCAGTTGACCAGCAAAAAAGCAGAGAGTGGACTTCGCAGAATGTGAAGATGAGACGCCCAAAATAATGGATGAAGTGCAACAATACTGTGCTAACTTCAGTTAGAGGAGTCATCAGGGAAATCTGCTATCGTTCTGGGAGAAACAAGATCGCTTATTTACAGGACTGCAGCGCCTTGCAAGGAGAAGCGTGTGCATTCCTGCAACAAGCGGTGCGCGCGAACGCTCATTTAGTGCAGCCAGCGGTGTTTTGGAGGCGAGGCGGAATCGCCCGAATCCAGGCAGATGCACAGTGTTAAGAAAAGGGCCAAGTACACACAACATAGCTGCTGTTTAGGCTGAAGGGACACCGTTTTTGTTCTTTTTCCTGTATATGTAAAAGCTGAATCTGCTGTTAATAACGAACGATCCACGGTGACCGCTTTAGTCCATAGTCCATAGCGAGGGGCATTGTGGGTAGTGTAGTTCGACACGCATGCTGTGTGACGTGAGCTCTCGCTGTGTGCTGTGCGTGCGGTGAATTAGAGGGAGAAAGTTTTATCCGGGTTTGTTTTATGTTTACTTCAGTAATTCCACCCGGGAGCTGTTTTGCACTGTGAAACTGAAAACAGTGAAATAAGTAAAAGAAGGGCATGCATCGAGTACTTTTGTCCGTCTCATCATTTGCTCGAGCATGAATTAACGAGCTGTTACTCTGCCGCCGGACATTGCGGAGAAAGTTACACCTATCATCATGCTTAAAACAAAGAATTAGAATTAATAAAGTGTCGATCGGGTGCGGGTCGGGTGCGGATATATATATATCAGATAAAACAATATGTGCGGGCGGATGGCGGGTGGATGATTAGAATGAAGGAGCGGATTCGGGTGACATTTGAGCTGATCCGCGCATCTCTAATACACAGTCAATGCAAATGCGCAAATAGAGAATGCTGCAAATGTACGGAATTCACCTCAATAACATCATCAGTGCACATTCGATATAATCAACTTCCACACAAAAATTCATGCGAGGCGAAAAACATCCCATGAGTAATGTAGAGCAAGTGACGCAATGGTTCACGTCTGATGTGTGAACCGAGAATAGCAGTAATAAAACTATTTTGATCACATAAACACACGCATGCTGCACCAGTGTGTACATGTCACATATTAACACATTGTATTTTATTCATTAAACATAATTACATTAGCAATCATTGATTCTTTCTTTGATTGATTATTTACATTAAACCTTTTTCC
Organism: Danio kyathit; assembly: GCA_903798195.1. Classification (NCBI taxonomy): domain Eukaryota; kingdom Metazoa; phylum Chordata; class Actinopteri; order Cypriniformes; family Danionidae; genus Danio; species Danio kyathit. Next base: position 20,713,835 of record LR812535.1, on the reverse strand, counting down.
TTTGGGTTAGGTTGCTTGCAGTTTTAGTGTCATTTGCACATTCTGTAATATCAGTAACAATAAGCCGCTTTCCCTAGCTTGAGCACTTATGAACAGTTTTTCAAATGTGCAGGGCTAGATTAGCGCATCAGAAATATGTGTGTTTATTGGCGCTGATGGCCTAGTGGTCAGTGCACCGACATATAGAATAAATGTGAGTTTGAGTACCAAATTACAGACCTTTCCGGATCCTATCACAGCATCTCTCGCCAACTTCACTTCCTGTCAAAAATGCACTATCCAATCATAATAAAGGCAAAAATGCCCCAAATAAAACACTAAAAATAAATGTTTGCGTTTTTTTTTACCCGCTGATGATCAATTTTGTAAGTCACGTGGCATTTTTATGCACCCATTTGTGGAGTATGGATGGTTTTGATGAGTTTTGGCCTCTTCGTATATATTGATGTGGTTCCAGGCAACAATTAAGCCTGGATGTGAATGTCTGTGTATAGCCCTACTGCTGTGTGTCCCTGCTGTTAAAGGAATAGACTGTCTGACATTATTGAAGGTTCTTGAAATTGTTGTGCTAATTAAATTATTAAGGCAGTGATGACTACTACTCATCGGAACAAGTCATTAAAAGGGTCACGGTCTGTTTTATTTTACAATATTATATTTTAATAATTAAGTTGCTTGAAAATGTGTATATACAGTTAAAGTCAGAAATATTAGCCGCCCTGTTTATTTTTTCTCCAATTTCTGTTTAACAGAGAGAAGATTTTTTTCAACACATTTCTAAATATAATAGTTTTAATATCTCATTTTTTAATAACTGGTTTATTTTGTCTTTGCAATGATGACACCAAATAAGATTTTACTAGATTTTTTCAAGACACTAGTATTTAGCTTAAAAGTGCTGTATGTAAGTTTGACACCCAGTGGTTGAACTAGATATTGCATTCCTGGATTAAAACAAATGCAAGCGCAGGTTGCCAGATTGACCAACAGGAGCGAGTCAGACTATCGAGCCTGAAGGCTGATAAAAACTGTGTTCTATTAAAAGGAGTTTTTTTTATTCTAACCAACACCTTGAATTGATATATTAGAAACGGCTTCTATTTCTTGCAGCTGAACAACAGAAAACTAACAATGCTCACCTCAGGTAAACCTCATGTACTTTATTCCATGTTAAATGCTAATCCATTTTACATGACATTTATTGTCATACTACTGAAAGCAGCAGCAGAAAGTTCACTTCAGATCTTGAAAATAAAATAAACCATTTAAAATTGAAGTTTAGAACTGTGACTCAGTGCAAGCCAACACTTATCAATGATTCAGCAGGTACATTTAATAATGTTAAAGAGGTTTAATATGTATTAATTAGGTTATAAACATTACCATTTCACGAGTGAGTGCATATTCTGTGCTTCTGAATGGCTGTATTTAAATTTCTGTCATGTTTCGTCTGGTGCAAACAGCCAAACTGCTTATCACTGCAAATCTCGTCACATACTGTAGCGTGTTTTGACACAGGGTTACAGTGTAACCTGCTCACCTAATGTTTACGTTCGTAATATTTATATTATTTGCTAATTAATAACCTCATGTGGAACTCTGAATCTGTGTCTCATTTTGGAGTCTGCTACAGTCCACCGGAGGTCGCGTTTCGGTCACAAGCCTTTTCAGAGCCTTTTTGAATGAATGATTGAAATATGCGGTTATCCACCAAGGCAACCCGGAGTGCTGAAATATAATTGGCTAACTGGCATTGGGCGGGTTAAAAGAACTAAAACAAAGACAGATGTCAGTAATGTTTTTCAGATAAACAAGAATGTTTACTTGGCATGTTTTTAAATATCTTCAAACATATTATGGTATGTTTATGCTTTAGAAGAGTCAAAAACTTACATACAGCACCTTTAAATGGCAATTTGGAGGCTTAACTAGGTTAATTAGGCAAGTTAGGGTAATTAGGCAAATCGTTGTATAACAATGGTTTGTTCTGTAGACAATCGAAAAAATTAGGGGGCTAATAACTTTGACCTTAAAATGTTTTTTAAAAAATTTAAAACTGCTTTTATTCTAGCTGAAATAAAACAAATAAGACTTTCTACAGAAGAAAAATTTTTTACTGTGGAAAATTCCTTGCTCTGATAAAAATCAATTCGGAAGTATTTAAAACAGAAAAAAAGAGTGGCTAATAATTCTGACATCAACTGTATTTTATAGTTTTTAGTTTTTAAAAAATAAGTTGGCAAGCAATTTGTTTCTACATCAAATTTATCTTCTGTGAAAATCTTTCTATATTTTATATGTTATAAGTCTTTAGTTAATTTTTTTAATAGAATAACATACATTACTTTAGTTCAGCTAGTTGCCAAGTAATTTGTTTCTACATCAATTTCTTTTCTTTATCGACAGTATTTTAATTCACTCAAAGATACCAATTTAAAAGGTTACAAAGTTTTCTTTTTCTCTCAAAAACAAAAGAATATATTTTAAAGACTGTTGGAAACCGCTATGTAGCTATGTTTCCATCCACCTTCTTTTATGTGCATTTTGGATGTATGCATAAAAAACGATTGATGGAAATGGCAAGGATGGATATGCATAAATTTTGAAAATGCGCATAAAAACATATGTGCATAACTGAGGAGGAGAAACTTTTTATTCAATAAGATAAGATGTGCAAAACCTACGATGGAAACACTTTTACCGAACAAATTCAAAGTTTTACCGAACAAATTCAAAATGACAAAGGTCATGCTTTTTTGTTATAATGTGATGATAAAAATGTGTGTGAATGGATAATCCAGCAGGCTAAGCACACTATAAAACATCTGAAATATTGTTTTGGTTATTCTAAATCGCCTTAACCATCTCAGTATTAGTGTTGTTATATTATTAATGACCTCCAGAATCAAGAGCGTCTGTGCTCAAATGCCACCACGCATTCATCGCATGTCAGCAAGTAATTTATTAAATAAAGAAAAGATTGACACACCTACAGCAAATTCCATTTTTACTTTTGATGTTTGACGCCAGTTATTCGGGAAGTGACGATTTTGTTCGCTTTGACTCGTTTGATGGAAACACTGCTTTTTTCGCACGTCTTTTATGCGATAATCCTGCTTTGCATATAAATTTAATTTGCATCTTTGGATGGAAACACAGCTATTGACATATATAGTAGAAGGTAGAACAGTCCCAAATAAAGACTGGGCATCTGTTAACCATAAAGCAGTCCAATGTTTTATTCAAACATCTCTAGTACATTACACCAAATATTCATCACTCACATAAATACATTTGAAGGGAAATGATTTGAAGATTGACTGTAATGTCCTCCATTTCACTCAATTGAAAAAAATCTCCTTTGTGGAAAGTGACTCACTCCCATTTACCAGTAAGTTATAAACATGTTTTACACAGAACAGTTTGACAGATTCCCCAAATCATTTAGTTTCATGTGCTTTTCATTGGCATTTTAACTGATGTGTTGTTTTTCTGACTGACTCCAGTTGTGTCAACTAGTTACCATGGATACCGCTGGTCTACAGTCTTTCTAGAAGTCCGTATCCTGCAATCCATTATTTAGTAAAGCGCACAGTTTGATCGTGATCCTCCTTACAGATACAGTCCACACGCTACAGTATTAATGCCACATATAAGTATGGAGAGGTCAGAACCTTCTCTTCTCTCTAGGAGTCATTGTTGGCCTGAAGCAAACATGTAATCCTGCGTCATCTCTCAAAGCATCATGAGTTTTCAACGATTGAATTTCCAGTAATATGTGCTGTTGCATTTATGATGTGTTTTTTTCTCCTTGCAGATCGGCCTTGGATCTGGAATATTCCATACACTCAAGCACCAGACACTCATGGAAATGTATGGGTGCCTTCTTGAGCCGCTGGGACCATCTGAACAAGATCGTATTAACATGGAAATCAGATCATCAGCATCTCTTTCTGGGTCTGTTTGGTTCGTCTTTATGAGGTTTAATATGACATGCTTTTACCTTTGATATCAGTAGTTGTTAGATATACACCATAATAGTGTTATGGTTATAATTGTAGATACAATAGTGTATAGTTATTACTTAATAATTTGCTTTTTGTAAAAAAAATATATAATAAAATACAGCCAGAAAACACTGAACTATGTAATCTTTTTTTTTTTTTTTTTTTTTTTCAGTAGCAGTGTTTTCCTTTATCTTAAACGGGCTGTTTGTAAGTGTTTAACTCTTCCAAGGGCCGGGCCACACCAAGCCGATGGTAAGCAACTAGCATCAATGAAACCCAACTGTGTTGTTGCCTCGCATCTGGTTTAAATAGCTGTGCGTAAACACAGCAAACAGACAAAAGCCAACTGAAATGAGAGCCACATTCTGCGTTTCTATACCATGGGGGGCCAGTAGTCTGTTTTAGCATTCTGCAAAAGGTAACCAAACTTCCGACGCACACAGACAAATGAATACTGTAGGTGCGTTCAACTTCATGCAGTGCTGCACAGACTGAAGAAATCTGTCTTAAAGTGGTGCATGCCGGTTGGAAATTTTCCCCGGCTTGGCGCTGTGCCGATGCCACGTGACTATCACATGTGGAATTAAAGTACCGCGACAGCACTCCAAGATCAGGCAATTGATTTAGCTGGTGCAGCATCTGAAGCAGGACTTCAGGAGCTGCGATGACGACACCGATATTACACGATTGGCTGAGTCCACGGCATGACAACAACCACCTGTGATTTGATGTTTCTCCATTTAAACAAACTGCCTGAGAGGTGTTTCAAAGATGGCCGCCGAGTCAAATGATTTGCTTTAAAGGGACTTTGGCCGAAGTCAGTTATTTACCTTTGAAAATCTGAATTCCAGGTTATAATGTCGGTCTTTGTTTTGGTCTGTGTAACTCAGCCAACTTCTAGTTTACCCAATTATAAATAGGCAACCAGGGTTGCCTTAATTGGTATGATTTGTGTTTTGTTGAAAGAAAGTGTGCTTCAATTGAAGCCCAGTGATGTAGGTAAAATAAATCAATCAATCATTTAAAATAAAAAAAAAACATTGCCAAAGCCTTTGACCAAGTCATATTTACACCTTATTTTATGACCATCAGTAGGTAACAGGTTACATTTATACAGGAAAAAAAGGCAATCTTTCAAATCTATTTTCAGACAGATTTGATAGAGTTCAGATAAAAGGAGGACCAAATGAAACGGTGAAAACATCTTAAATTGGCTTTTTTTGAAAGTTTGATTATGGACATGTCCTTTTAAATGAATTCCAGGCGAGCTCCAGGGGCGGATTGATTTTTTCATTCGCAGCTACAGTGAAGCAGTAATGTGTTTGAGGAGGACTCTGCTCCCCCGGCATCACTGATATATCCAATGTGTTCAAAATAAAGAACAATTGCTGCTGTTTTTGCTCATCCTGAAATTGTCAGGTTGCCTGGCAACATTGGAAAAGTTATAGCTCAACATTGATATAAAGGAATTCCCTGTAGATCAATCATTTTTATTTTTAGAATAAACAATTAGTGGGATTCTGTGCATTTTGTCAAGGTTAACTTAGACCTAGAACAACTGTACAGAAATCTTACAGCCAGCATTTTTCTTGTAGAACTTTTAAATCTTACATAATGAAACTGAAATATTCACTTTTACCGTGAACAGTCTGAATTATGTATATCTCTTGCACAGCCATCTGTGACATTTGTTGGAAGCGTTTCACACTTTGATCAGATAAATATTAGAGAGCGCTTCTCCATTTTAAAAAGGTCTTTTTAATATTGATCTCGGATCATTACATTAGATTTATTCCTAACAGAGCAGCCTGGCAGAAATAATTAGTATCATTATAGGTTTACCATTCAAATGAGTGACTACTGTGTTAACTATTCCAATTACATCCCGGCTATTACTAATAATGGCCCCAGTGGTGCTCATAGATTTTCAAGCTTCAGTTTGAATTTAGATGCCCAAGCAGAATTAACATGTGTTGTTTATTATTCTCTTTTAATCCCTAAACAACCTTTTTATTTTAAGCATTTTGCTTGGTAAGTACACTTGTAATATATTTCTTTAAAAGTAATTAGTAAACCAATTTAGCTTTTTTTATCTCCCTAAAAAAGAAATCCTACACATAACTCATTTCCTTATGTCGTACCTTAATTGTGATGTCCAAAATATGTCTAAGCCAGTGGTGAGTGTCAGTCGACACTTCACAGGAACATTTTATTCTTTCTGATTCTGACACTGATGAAGTTACATGTGCAATCAGGCTACAGCTGTCTTTTGTGATGGGTTTATGCTTCAACTGGCAGTCTTGGCTGAAGGCATTGTGTGGCAAGCTGATTTTACATTTATTCTTTGAAACTAAATCAATATACTGTTGTTTTTCTGATTTTACTGTAATCTATTCCATTATCTAGGTTCAAATACTTATTAGTCCAGCTTTGATAATACAGTATTTACTTTTAGCTTATTAGTGTCTACCCAGGTGTTGTCAATATGTACACCATAGGTTCCCCTCTCTCCACAGAAGAAATGTTTCTGTAACCTTCCCCAGCTTTGTGCCTCGAGACAATCCCGTCTCGGAATTCTACAGACAACTCCTTTGTCTTCATGCGTGGTTTCTGCTTTGACATGCACTGTCAACCCTGGGACCCTATATAGACAGGTGTATGCCTTTTCAAATCATGTCCAATCAACTGAATTTACCACAGGTGAACTCCAATTAAGCTGCTGAAACATCTCAAGAATGATCAGTGGAAACAGAATGTACCTGAGCTCAATTTACAGCTTCACAGGAAAGGCTGTGAATACTTCTGTACATGTGATTTTTCAGGTTTTTTTTTTTTTTTTTTTTTTTTTTTAATAAATTTGCAACAATTTCAAAAAACTTTTTTCACATTGTCCATATGGGATATTGTGTGTAGAATTTTGAGGAAATAAATTTATCTATTTTGGCATAAGGCTGTAACATAAAAAAATTTGGAAAAAGTGAAGCGCTATGAATACTTGATGCACTGTATGTGTGTGTGTGTTTGTGTGTGTGTGTGTGTGTGTATATATATATATATATATATATATATATATATATATATATATATATATATAAATTCTTAGGGGGGGGGATTATAATATTGACCTTAACAATTATTTCAGAAATTATTTCAGGAATTAAAAACTTATTCTCTCAAACAAAAACAAACATGTTTTCCCACACAAAAAAAAAATATATTCTAGAAGATATGAAATTTTCCTTGCTCACTATATTAAAAGTCATGGTTAGGATATTGCCAGAAATATTCTAGCTAAATTTGCAGTGGTAATAAATTAGAAAAATATACTAGTCACTGTTAGAGTCATATATAATACTAGTTAAGTAGATAAATAAGTAGCTACTAGTAACAAAAAATAGATGTGTTACTTTTAAAGCCTAGGGAAGCGCGGGGTAAAATGTAACACAGAGTTTTAAGGTATTTGCTCAGGGTTAATCATGGCATGCTTCCGAGGTTTTCACCACAATGTCGGGAGACATCTTCCTGCTAATTATTGAAAAAGTTCTGCGAAAATTTGAGTGAGAAACACAGGAGAAACCATTTTTGCAGCATAAAAGTATTTTTTATTATACTTTATATTTTTCGTATGTATGAAGTCGTATATATTTAAATCGTATGTATGAAAAATCTTACATTGTTGTAATTACCGTCTTCTAGGCTAAAAGATGGAACCATTTTGGAGGGTGTAAAAAAAACACAGTGTCTGCAAGCCAGTTTTGAGGAAAACACGACACAGCAGGGTTAGTTGTAACAGGGTGTTACAATTAAGCCACACACAGTTGGACACCAATTAAACTAACAAAATTATTTTTTAAATTTTGAGTGTAATGTTGAGAACTTTTTAAATAAATAAAAAAATTATAGAAAATATTTTTTAATAGAAAAAAAATACATTTTATTGTTAATAATGCAAATAAATGCATTGTATAATAATGGATAACAATGCAAATAATCCAAATGTGTTTATCCAATAGATAAATAAATAAATAAACAGACTGCTATGTAGATAGGAGGAAACACTGAGGAAATACTACTGAGGAAATACACTATTTAAAGTAAACTGAATTTAAATAAATTGTGTGAAATCTGCCTTTTTAAGCACGTGTTACAACTAACCCTCTCTGTTACAACTTGCCCCGCAGGTGGGGTAAATAGTAACATTTTTACTCCTGGCACTTTTGGCAATACTGCACAGAAACCATAGATCTGGCGGTCATACTTTCAGTGCTTATTTGTAGGAGAGGATTGTGTGTTGCTGGTAAAAAAAATATGGTTTGTCTAACCCCATTACTTTGTTCATTATTTGGCCAAAACTCAAAAGTGTTACTTAATTGATAAAACGGCTTGCCATATGCGTCGGTGCTCCGAGTTTTGTTCAATCGCAGGGAACGTGCACTTCGTATGATGAGGTCTGACTATTTAACCTGTGTCACTTCGTGATTATGTCAAGAGAGTTCATTCGAGTTTAGCCTACATAAACCGCTATTAAATGCTTACTAAAGGAGTCGTAGCTCACGGACAAATTGGACGCAATGCACGCGGCCACCTGATGGACTCACCCGAGACTAAAGTGGACTTAAATAAGGTTTTTCGATGAGACCCAGTGAGATGCATCACACGAGAAGAGCCGAACTACCAGATCCACCCACAATCTCATCCATCAGGATTTCAGCCTGCACTCAATGCACTGTCAGAGGATGGTATGAGCATCTCTCATCATCATCATCATCATTGCTCATATGCAGCACATCTGTTGTACATGCAGCCCAAGAATAATGGAAGACGAGGAAGTTTCTTGCAGTTTCGTGCCCATCGCCGCTGTGAAATGTAAGATGTGGAGACTTTATTACCAGTCCTGTCCAGCAGTAGTCACATAATGGCATGTAGAGGCTCGTGCTGTTGTGGCTGTGGTCCAGTGAATGAAGATAATGCCCGGTTCATCATGTTGCTGCTCCTCATCATCCTCTACCTCCTGTGCGGAGCCGCGGTGTTTTCAGCCCTGGAGCATCCGAAGGAGAAACTGGCGAAGGAAAGGTGGGCTCAGAGGTTTGAGCTGTTCAGCCAAAAGTACAACCTCAACAAAAGTGACCTGAAGAACTTCTTGAGACATTATGAAGAGGCGAACATGGCAGGGATACGGGTGGACACTCTCAGACCGCGCTGGGATTTTACCGGAGCCTTTTATTTTGTGGGGACTGTCGTTTCCACCATAGGTAAGAATAAAAACAAACACATCTCGAGTAGTATCCGGGAAATATAATTTAATGTATTTTACTGATTATATTTAATTCACTTTATATTTTATATTTACAGTTAATTTAAATATTTTACAATACTGAAAGTGGTCTGTGTAGAATATATATATATAGGCTAGGCTAATAGTTTAATATTAGCCTAGTTAGGTTATAAAGTGAAATACTTACACAGCCTTAAAGATAGATAGATAGATAGATAGATAGATAGATAGATAGATAGATAGATAGATAGATAGATAGATAGATAGATAGATAGATAGATAGATAGATAGATAGATAGATAGATGGGTGAATTAATAAATAGGTTAATAAATGGGCGAATTGAGAGAGAGATAGATAGATAGATAGATGGATGGATGGATGGATGGATGGATGGATGGATGGATGGATGGATGGATGGATGGATAAGTGACCTTTTACCCTAATAAATGGATATAAAGAACTGAGGACATGGTGACCTTCCCTAATAAATGGATAAAGGACTGAGGACATGTTGACCTTATACCCTAATAGTTTAGAATGTCACAAGGAAATCTTTCACTGCAACCTGTTATAAGCTAATCAGTATAATGAAACAGAGAACAGACATGTTAAACCATTGCTTTGGCCTTCACATATTTTTAAATAGTGTAAATTTCAATGTTTATATATTAGATGTTTCCCTTTATGGCAACAGAAAAAAATAAGAGGTATCTGACTAAACGTTGCGTTGCTGGAGAAATATATACAATTATTTTGGGTTCAGAATCATATGTGATGGTAATTAGCATTTTACTCTCCTCTACTGTAGGATATAGCTATTATTGACTAATGCACGTCACCCACAGTAATTGCTTACACTGATTGGGTCAGTGTTGTTCATGTTGCTGTGTGTCAATTACTTGTGTATTTATAAAGTTGCCTATGGTTTGAATATGTCAAAGATGACAAGAGGTTTGCAAGCATTAAAACTATGGAAGTGTAATGAATATATTCTAGCAAAAACTTTATTTTTTTATGATTTAAGTATCCATTGAAATATCATTCAGTACTTTAAAATTGTTTATCAAAGCATTTTGGCAGGCATATTTAGAGCAAAATCAATCTGAAAACATATTTGATTTAAAATCACATTGCAGCATTAAAATACTAATTAATTGTAATTTTAACACTTTGCCACCATTCTTCAAACCACTGGTTTTTGCTCATTTGTGTGTGAAACATTAATATAAATAATCACTAATTATTTTATTTAATTAGTACAGGCAAAGTCCCTTTCTTTGGTCCAGATCAAAACAAGCATGCTATTTTTTACCTAAATATAGTGGTAACTGTGTATTTTTTAATTATATACTTTATTGGAATATTTTTATTTTAGGAAACTTTTACTTCACTACGTTTTTTAAATGAAATGTAATAAAAAGTAAAGGGGTTTAAGGGGAGAAATCATCACCTGCTCATATTCTGGTCATTTTATTTGATACCTGATAAATAAGTTCACAAATTGCACTGAACAATTAATTCATGCAATGGACAGACATCTGTGAACAAGTTAACAACTCACTGATTCAAATAATCCCTTTAGAGTGAGTCTCAAGGTAATGATCTCCTGATTTAAATGATCAATTCAGAGTGAGTCTCCAGCAAACAACTCCCTGATTTAAATGATCTGTTTAGAGTCTCCAGTTATCAACTCACTGATTCAAACGATCTGTTCAGAGTGAGTCTCCACTTAATAGGTGCGTTCGACTTCATGCAGCGCTGCGCAGATCGATCGAAATCTGTCTTAAAGCGGTGCATGCTGGTTAGAAATTTTGTCCGGATTGATGCTGCGCTGACGCCATGTGACTGTCACATGTGGCATTAAAGTACCGCGACAGCGCTCCGAGATCAGACGACTGACTTAGCCCGTGCAGCGTCTGAAGAGCATCTGCACGAGCTCTGATGACGACACCGATATTACACGATTGGCTGAGTTCACCGCAAGACAACAAATTCCGTCTCACAAATTTCAAAACAAACAATTAACTTTTCATACCATCTCTATCTTGTACACATCATGCTTATTAAAAGACTACAAATATTTTACTGCAGTATCATCTTTAGTTAAATAATCTGGTCATAAAGGCTAGATTGTTTGCACAGGTTTATTTTCGACCTTTTTTTATACAGTACAGACTATTTACTGTATTCAGCTCCATAAACGATTTAAATGATATATTTTAGTGAATAACCTAAATATTAACTCAAAAGAGTCTTACAGACTTGTAATAAAATAATTATCATCATTGATCCTGACACCCTAAAGGTTTCTTAACAAATAAAGAACTATTTTATTAAATAATTATAAAATAATTTTTAGGATTATAAAATCTATATTTTATTTCCTTTCTAGCCGTTTATTCAGTTTTAAAAGTGAAACTGATGTACCTGCTCTTTCATACTTCTACTTAAAGTGTAGCTCACTTATTTTAGGCATGTCCTTTTGTTCAATCTATTTGGATTAAAATGCTTCTTTGAAAATGCTTTTATTATCCAAAATAATCTTAATCATTGTATAAATTAATCAAAACACCTTGTTTTGGGTTTTACACAATTACCTATTGGAAAGTTTTATATCTATAAATGTAAATGATGTAAACCCCTTTTTAGCATATTAAACAAGAACTATTAGCCTAGAGTGATGTTTCAACTCCTAGAATTTGTGTTTATTGCTTTGTATTTAATAGGCCTGTTGGTTTTTGTGTTTATATTACCCTCTCGTTTCCCCTTATTTCACTCATCGTTTGTAATATATTTAATTCATAAATCACTTATTGTTTAAAAATGAACTATAGTTTGTAGAGACTGTATTGTGTTTTATTTGTAAATATTTTGTTGTTATAAATAAAAAATAAAAAATGATGATGACGCCATGTGATCGGTCATCATGACTGCCGCAACTTTGAACCCCGAAGTGTCCGGCTTGACGGCTCCGTTTTCAACTTCGCCCCCGCCTGCGCTCTGCTAATCTCGTTGATCACCGGCTGCAGCTGTACTTCATGTCGAACGCACCTAATGATTCACTGATTCAAATGATCTGTTCAGAATAAATCTCCAGTTATCAACTTGCTGATTCAAACATCTGTTCAGAGTGAGTCTCCAGTTAATGATTCACTCATTCAAGTGATCTGTTCAGAGTGAGTCTCCCGTTATCAACTCACTGATTCAAACGATCTGTTCAGAGTGAGTCTCCAGTTATCAACTCCTTGATTCAAATGATCTGTTCAGAGTGAGTCTCCTGTTAATGATTCACTGATTCAAATGATCTGTTCAGAATAAATCTCCAGTTATCAACTTGCTGATTCAAACATCTGTTCAGAGTGAGTCTCCAGTTAATGATTCACTGATTCAAATGATCTGTTCAGAATAAATCTCCAGTTATCAACTTGCTGATTCTAACGTCTGTTCAGAGTGAGTCTCCAGTTAATGATTCACTCATTCAAGTGATCTGTTCAGAGTGAGTCTCCCATTATCAACTCACTGATTCAAACAATCTGTTCAGAGTGAGTCTCCAGTTATCAACTCCTTGATTCAAATGATCTGTTCAGAGTGAGTCTCCTGTTAACGATTCACTGTATGAAATGATCTGTCCACAGAGAGTCTCCACTTAACAACTCATTGATTCAAATGATCCAAACAGAGCGAGTTTCCAATAAACGATTCACTGATTGTACAAACTGATCTGAGTGAGGTTAAGCGTGTGAAAGTGGTTTCACATGTTTTTTACTTGAATTATCATGAATCATCAGTGTGGTTATAAAAGTATAACAAGTTTTGATCATTTCTCCACCACTTTCTTGCAAAATGACCATTCATCAGGCAGTACTTTCATTTTTATTATTGAAGTAAATCAAAAATCAAGTACTCTTATACTTTGACCCAAGTAATATTGAAAATAAGCACTATATACTTTATCTGGAGTAAGATTTTATTGGGCTATCTGTACTTTTACTCAAGTTTTTACCATAATTTGTGTACTTTGTGTTGCACTTTGTGTTGCTGAATGACCATGAAACATGTATTCAGCCATATTTCTTTTAACACATTTTATTAATATATGTAACATGCCTGAATTTAAAAGTGGAAAATTGTTACTATATCTATAGTGTAACAGGATATTGAGGTCATTTTGAACATAGAGTGTAAATTGACTGTTTAAATTGACAATAAGGTGGTGAATTTATATAGACTACATACTAGAATTGGTTTATTGTTTTACTGTTATTGTATGATATAAAATTGTATTAATATTGTATGAGTAAACTGAAATTCTTTGTTCTGTACATAACAATTTCACCTCCTCCTACGATTCCAAATTGAGAAATATTGACATTGAGATATAGACCTAATAAAGACGATGTTTATCTGCACTGAATGCTGTGGATCATCTGTTTAAGCAATTTCCCAGGTTCCCCTTAGCCTATATTCCTCACTAATTCCTTGAAAATTTCCCATAGGGAAACCCAGAACTTCACAAACAAACTGTTAGTTACCACACTCTCAGAAATAAAGGTACAAAATCTGTCACTAGGGCTGTACTCTGTAAAAATATCTTTAAATGAGCAGTTTTCCATATTCATTTTCCATATTAACTACTTATTTATGCTTTTGAATTGCATTATAGGATTTTGATCTTTCCTCCAAAAGCTTTTAATGTTTGATAAGTGACTTTTGTTCATATTTTTAATAGATTGAAGTGATATATTGTCTGTGCTTGTGTTGTAACTTATGGTTCAAAAAGCTGCCAGTACATTTTCTGTTATTTTACAGACTTAATTCTCTCTATCTTAAACACCATCTTGTCTCAAACAACTAAAATGCCATTAAAAGTCACTTCATTAATCTTCTTCATTAATCAAAAGTCAACCAAGCAGAGATAAAAACTCCCATAATGCAATTCACAACCATAAATAAACAGAAAACACCATGTCAAATATGGAACTTGTTCATTAACGAATATTTTTTTACTCTGTACCTTTCAAAATAGACACTTTTTAGGTGCAAATGTGTACTTTTAGCCTCTGTACATTTATTTCTAAAACCTCGGCTTCTTTTATTGCCTTGTTTTTTTCTCCCTCACATTCTGTTTAGTGGTTTCATTGCATATCTCACTGATCACCATGTCTTCGGACCCTAACTGAGGATGTTAATGAGCTTGTCTTCACAATGTCCTCCTCAATGGGGGCTTTTATATGGAGGGGGAAAACATCTATGAGAATATAAGAATGTGATCCACTTATTATTAGCATTTCAATCAGCGCGACAAGGAAAAGGTTGGAGATGTTTCAGAATCTGTCACCAATAGCAACACTTTCTTCTCCAGCTTTGAGGAAGAAGAAAACAGCGTGAGACGGTTGGGCTCAATAAACAGCCTGCGGCAAATATTGTTTATTCGGGGTATAAATTAATGCTTCTTCCTCTCGTATGTCCCACAGGGTTTGGAATGACCACCCCCGCCACGGTCGGTGGCAAAATCTTCCTGATCTTTTATGGCCTCATCGGCTGCGCCGCCACCATTTTATTTTTCAATCTCTTCCTGGAGAGAATAATAACAGTGTTGGCGTTTGTGCTCAAGTCATGCCATGAAATCCAACGACGACGCAAAGGAGTTTTACCTCAGGACAGCAGACAAAACTCAAGGCTAAACCATGAAGACAGTCTTGCAGGATGGAAGCCCTCGGTTTACTGTGTGATGCTGATCTTATGCGTGGCAGCAATAATCATTTCTTGCTGTGCTTCGGCCATGTATTCTTCAATCGAAGGATGGCGATACTTGGATTCACTTTACTTCTGCTTCGTGGCGTTCAGTACCATTGGTTTTGGGGATATGGTCAGCAGCCAACGAGCCATTTACGAGAACCAAGCCGTCTACCGAATCTGCAATTTCCTATTCATTTTAATGGGCGTTTGCTGCATTTACTCCCTATTCAACGTCATCTCCATTGTGATCAAACAGGTGCTTAACTGGCTCCTGAAAAAGCTGAAGATACCTTGTCGTCACTGTCACAGGAGGTCTCTCCGGCCCCGCAGGAACGCAGTCATGCCGAGCCATCTGCGAACACGTGTCCGCAACATATCCATAGACACGGATGCAGTGAACGACAGTGAGACGGATGGACGCAGACTGTCTGGAGAGATGATCTCCATGAGAGACTTCCTGGCGGCTAATAAGGTCAACTTGGCGATCATGCAGAAACAGCTGTCTGAGACTGCCAATGGTCATCCCCGGCCGGGCGGCTCAACAAACAGACACAATGGATTCTCTGGTGGAGTCGGCGCTTTGGGTATAATGAATAACAGGCTAGCAGAAACCAGCGTGGACAGATAAATATAACCGTTGCTTGCAAACGAACACTGTTGGCTCCATGAAAAGCCAGATTGCACTGCCCGTAGTTTAGCTACACTGTAAAAAAATATCTGTTAATTAACAGTTTCCTTTTGTTTTTTGTGATTTACAGTTGTGAATTGCATTTGATCTCTGCTCTGTTGACTTTTGATGTTGAAAATTCAACTCTACAGTTTAACAAAGTGACTTTTATTGGCATTTTAGTAGTTTGAAATAATATATAAAGAAATAAGTCTGTAAAATAACAGAAAATGTACTGGCAGTTTATTATATAAGGTTTTTGTACCGTAATATACAACACCAACCCAGACAATATATCACTTTAAACCAGTGGTTCTCAAAGTGGGGGTCGCAGGACAATGATAGGGGGTCGCTTGGTGATTTCAAATAAATTGGTGAAGGTGAAGTCAAATAAATTTGATTAAACTATTAGAATTGCCATATTTTATCCAAACCCCACAGAAGATAAAAATGGTAGTTCATAGATTAAAAAAGCAACAACATGCAAATAAAAGGCCATCAGCCTTTTCATTTATTTTCATAGGACTGTTAGATTAACAACACAGCAATAGCGTCTGCTGCAGCAGATTGATTTTATTATAGCACAAGGTTAAACTTTCTGACACCTTTATGGAAATCAAATACATTAAAAATAAATACAGGCCACCACTGAATATTAAGGATGATGCGTATTGTTGTGTATGCAACATTTGTATGTTTATAACCACCTCTGAGGAATGTGGGGGTCACGAGTCACTGGCATTGTTATTTTGGGGGTCGTGGGCTGAAAAGTTTAAGAACCCTGGCTTTAAACTATTAAAAATGTTAATAAAGTCACTTTTTCGAACTTTTCGAGGATAAAAGTTGTTGTGAAGAAAGGTCAAGGTCCCATAATGCAATTCAAAAGCATAAATAAACAGGAAATTAGAAACATGAATACAAAATACTGAAAACTGCTAATTTACGGATATTTAATACAGTGTATTATTACTTTTATAATGCAGATGTAGGCTTGTACACAAAGTCTCTTTTATGTGCTGAATGCTGTAATCGAACCATCCATTGCTGCTCTAATGGTAAAGAGAATGGAGAACTGAAGCTCAGGGCTGTTTATGAGATTGGGGTGCTGGGAAAGGCTTTGCTGCACCACCTTTTGATAAACTCTTATGGTTGGAGTATTTTTGTAGTTGGAGGAAGTTATAATTGGGTTTGTTTGCCAAACTAGCACTTTTTAGGATAAAAAAAAATGCACAGATGTCATTGTGGTACATTTATAGTGGGGTCCAAAGTCTGAGACTTCCAGTAGTACATGTTTAGTCTGAAGGTGAATTTCAGAACTGTTATTTCATAGTAATAGTTTGGGTTAAACTCTCTTTGGGTTTAATGACAGATGTGCAAGTCTCTGTACACAAGTCTCTGTAAAATGTTGAATTTCTGGTATGATTGGCGATGATCCAAACTGCACTGCATGGCCATCTGTACAATACAAACTGCCGCATAATCAGCTAGCTGATTTGTGAAATAGATGTAGCATTTTATTCTAGTCTAGTCTAGTCATAGTCTGACCTAGAATCTTAAGTATTAAATATATTAAATAACACTGTCACTCTATGGTTTATGGGTTTTGGGGTCAATAAGATTTTCATTCATTAATTTTCCTTCAGCTTAGTTCCTTTATTTATGAGGGGTCGCCACAGCGGAATGAACCGCCAACTTATCCAGCATATGTTTTACGCAGCGGATGCCCTTCCAGCTGCAACTCGGCCAATTTAGCTTATTCAATTCACCTGTACTTCATGTCTTTGAACTGTCCATTCTCCACACCAACACAGAAATGCCAAATGACCCAGCCGGGACTCGAACCAGCAACCTTTGTGCTGTTAAGCAACAGTGCTTACCACCGTGCCGCACCGTCAATAAGATTTTAAATTATTTTATTCAGTAAGGATGCATCAAATGAAAAGTTACAGTATTAACATTTAGATATTTAAAACAGTTTAAGTCTTTACATCAAATATTGTTTATGCTGTTGTTTATTAATGCTTCTTCCTCTTATATTTCTGAAGGCGTGGGGAGGGGGGTTGCGGGGGTTCATTTCAT
>LR812535.1:20688567-20691067 GCA_903798195.1 Danio kyathit | reverse complement strand
AACCCATCACTGGGAAATGATTTATTCATTCATTCATTAATTTTTTTTCGGCTTAGTCATTTTATTAATCCGGGGTTGCCACTGCGGAATGAACTTATCCAGCACATGTTTTTACGTAGCGGATGCCCTTCCAGCTGCAACCCATCTCTGGGAAACATCCATACACGCTTATTCACACTCATACACTACGGACAATTTAGCTTACCCAATTCACCTGTACTGCATGTCTTTGGACTGTGTACCAGCAACCTTCTTGCTGTGAGGCGATAGCACTACCGTGCCACTGCGTCACCCGAAATGATTTATATCTTAATTATTAATAATTAAAAATGTGTAATATAAATATACATTTGACCACCTACAACAGTTCCTACCATTATGAATGCATAATTGTGCCAATCAATGCTAGGAAAAATATTAATAATAATGTCTGAAACTGGCAGTTCTAGACCACCGAAAGACATCTTAAGTATTTACAAAACACGTTTTGTGTAAAATTGGTGTTTATATCTGCATGTAGCCTAAAAAAAAGAAAAATTAGACACATAATTTGTATAGTTTGACCTACAGTAACCTCTAAAATAGTCACTAAATATCCACCAAAACACTAAAAACTTATTCATTTTATTAATAAATAGGATGTAATTTAAATACATTAATACATTTTATTCACTGAAGCATGTATTACCATATATATATATATATATATATTTATATTATTTTTAAATTGATAACATTTCTAATGAAATAATGTTATAAATTGAGCCATATGAATTTGAGCCATACGTTCAAATTCCAATGTAGTATTTACTAGTATAAAATTTTGTCTTTTTTTTTTTTTTTTTTTTGCAAACAAACAGCTTTAACCCGTCTGAGTTAGCATAGTCTGCCCCATATACAGGCTACTATTATGCAACAGGAAATGAACGGTCCATACTGTCATGAACACGCTCAAAAAGAAGTCGAGTCTCTAAATCTTGCATATCATGATGAACATCTATAAGGCTTCAGCTAAAATAATGCTGAAAATGTGTCACCTACATCTTAGACGGTCTGAGAGCCAGCAATGTGTATTTCTTGGATAGACTAAACCTTTAATGTCTCCATTATTACTCTTTGTTTTTGCTCCCTGTTCCTTCACAAACAGCCCATAAATATTGCATGCCAGTTAAATAATTTGAATGAAAATGACCTCAGAGGATATTTAAATGCACAATATCACTGAAATTGGTGCATTTGCATTGTAGTGTATAACATAAAAAGCTATAGTACCTAATTACTAGTGATTTGAACCATACGAAAGTAAAGCTTACGAAAGCCACAGTACATCTGCTTGTTAATGAATGCTACAGCTTACTGTGGTATTAGCTAGAGTGAACTGATAAACTGTAATAAATACTGTTGTATACTTTAGTTTTTAACTACATTAGATGTATTGAAGTATAATGTAGTAAACAGAATTAACAAAACATCATATAGTAGTAGCCTATTTTGCTATAGTAGGCTATGGTTCAAATACTCTATACAGTATTATTTAGTATTTTATAGTCATTTTCCATATGTGCTTTCTTAGTAGAAGCTTTATAACAACATAAAAGTAAATTAATTTTGCTCAAACTGATCTTGCATGTTCACATTGTAAGGTGAATTGACCACGACCTGGCTATTGAATTTACCAGCAGGGAAGTGGGATGATGCTGATTATTATTGTGCAAATCAATAAGTTATAATGAATGCTAGAGTATCTTTCACTCGTTTTCTGACAGAGCAACAGGTAAGTGAATATCAATTTCTTTAGGCGTACGTGTGAGGTTTGTCATGTCTGTGTATGAGTGTCATGTCGTGACATTTTCTCTATTAACATCTGTGAGCAGCAGCAGCAGCAGACCTGTGGCCTTCAGCAGCGTTCACACCCAGTAGATGCGATAGAGTCAGAGATCCTGCTGTCACATCAGGGAATATCACAGGTGACGAGAAACACAACAGTTATATAAAGGATTTCCAATCCGCGTTTCCAAACGGCAAAGAATTCAGTTTTTCCAGCTTGTTTTGTGTTTGTTTGTGTGCTGTCAAATTGGAGAGTGGGTCAATTCAGTCAATAATCCAATATCCATATTGTTGCATGATTAATGCATATGTCTTGCCATTTGTACTGCAGAAGTATAATCAATTCTACAATTATATATAGTTTTTGATCAAGATATCTCACTCACTGAACAGAAACCTACTAAATAATAGCTATTCTGTATAAGTTAACCTCATATTACATCTAAAAAGAATGGTCAAGCTTTATAACAATACAAGTGTAATAGATCTTTAATTTATCTTCATTACATTAAAGTGTGTGCTGTTTAGTTTTATTTTTCTGAACAAGGAAATTATCATTTTAACCATGATTTATCATCACAGAAGATGTCCAATTGGGCGTCACAATGCTTCGAGCACAATTCGAGCTTCGGCTGGGTCATTTCTGTGTGGAGTTTGCATGTTCTCCTCGTGT